>UFQX01000324.1:252655-431386 GCA_900497675.1 Arapaima gigas | reverse complement strand
GGGGGGGGGGGGGGGGGGGGGGGGGGGGGGGTCATGCATTGAAGCTACCTTCGAGTGGCACGTGGAATGCCCCACGGAGGCTCGCGGTACACCGCAAAGAGCTGTATTTCCGGTGCTTTCCACTGACGCAGTGATGGGCCGAGTAAAAAACTGGGAACAGTTGGGGATGACGGCGTGCATTTGACCAGAGTATGAAATACATCCCGCGTCGCATTCACTCTGCAGCCCGTATAGCGGGTATTAATAATGAGGAAAGATGCAGTGTAATCCCGTCTCAACTGCAGGGTTTAATCAGATTTAGAAACACGAAAACCTGTGTGCTTCGGCACCATGTCTGCCATTTTAGAGCTTCGTAGAATTCAGCTGCAGCCAAATACTCATATCACTTGTATCCATGGATACAGTCAGTGTCATACAGCGTTGTGTTTAAATGGGATATGAGGAACAACTTTCATTTAGTAAGGATTACTTTGAAAATAACACTAAATAAAAGTAAAAAATGAAATATTATTATACAATGCATATTTATGACAATTCAGCGCGAATGTAATCAAATTTCAGTGCAATAAATTCAGTGCTTTTTTCTTCGATTATATTTATGGGCATTCTTCAAGGAGGGGGTTCTTAGCTTTCATCAGATTCTTAAAGGGGTCCATGCCCTTAAAAGGATCCAAGAACCTATATTTTAAAGTGTGGTTAGGCTCTGTCAGCTGTTTAAACACTTAAAATATGCTAATTTCATATTTTCCAAATTGAAGCAATGAAAGGGCTACTTAAATGAAGTATTCTGCAAAAGTAACACATTCAGTAATAACATTTACATAATCTCTGCTATTTGCCTCAGCATGTAGATATAACTACACTCATGGGCTTAAACATTTTCATTGATTTAATAGCCATATAAACTACTTAAGAGGAGTAATCTTATTTTACATATGAATACATTTAAGATAGATATGGATCAAAAGCTGCACACTTCCTTGTGCAGACTTTTTCAAAGAAATGAGAGAGACATTACACAGAGAACCATGAAGCAGGGAACCCCACTCTACTACAAACCACAGTGGAAGTTCTACTTGTCTCCTGAGACAAGTGTGCTATATATATAGCACTAAACAGTTAAATCTGAGTAGGTGATTAAAGCAGGAGAAAACAGAAGGGGGGGGGGGTAATAATTCACAGGAGCAATTACCTGATCACTAGTTGAAACTAATTAGAAGCCATTAAGTGGAAATTTCATTAGGGGTAATGAAGAAATCAATGTTATCCTGATATGCTAATGACACATCAGGCAGAAGAGACAAAACCATCCATTGAGGCGTGGCCCCACCGTTCCCAGCACAGATTAAACTCCAGTCACAGAAGCCTGTCAATTTCATGGAGGGTCCCTGGCCCTTGTTCCACTACCACTTCTGCTCTGGCTTTGTTGTTTATTGTTATCAGAAGCCATCCCCCCACCCCTGCATCACCAGCCTTTAGTAATCCACCTGCATAAGAAAACCACTGTGTCCTGATTTGCATGCATAAAAGGGACAAACTAATAAGGTTGTAGATTAAGGGAAGATTTAGTTCAGTCAGTCGTGTAGATTGGATAGGCCATCAAAGACCAGAAGATCTGACAGCCACAGATTAAAGGACAAACAGCTGTTGCAAAAATGTGTTTGTTTGTTTATTTGTTTGTTTTACAACCCCCACCCAACTGTTCACCCCACCTCTTTGGGGGTGTTATTTGCATGTAGACAATTCAGTCTTAATGCTGACCTGTCCAGTACAGGAATCAAGACTCCTCCTTTCAAAAAAAGCAGAGGTGTTTGTCTGCCAGGTAGAAGAAAATGGTGAGTTGTGGAGGAACACTTCAGAAATAAGCATCATACTGAAATGACTGTTTAAATGGAAACAAGTTTCTGACTGGACACCAGCCTAACCATTAGACACAGCCTGAGTGAGGCACTAAAAAGTAGCCTTGATCTTTGACCTCTTAACATAAGCGAATACAACAGTTCATTGACTTCAAAGGACGTTACACTGATGACACTTAGACAAATCTCGACAGCCGAACAAGCTCGGAGCCATAAATACTGATGAATCTTCTGCTTGTTTTGATGGGAGTGCAGTGCCATCTATCTAAATGCTGTGATGATTAGCTGACTCCAGTCGTTATAAATATGCAAGGACCTTTTGCTTCTGAAGAAGGTCGTGGTGTAATGAGCTTTGTGATGGGTTGTATTTTTCATACCCCTGCCTGCAATCGAAATGAAGGATTGCCCGTCTTTGCTTCCAAATGCCTCAGCATTATATTAAATATTACATATTAAATATGATAAATATGCCATGACATGTTTGTTGCATTTGTTACTTTGATGTATATATTTTGCACTCAAATGAATCAGACTTTGTTCAACACAGTGGAAAATAAATTGCAATTATTGAAACTAAAAGTGAGGCCAACAAGTTCCTGAAGCACCTTGAGGGCAAATATCCATTTGGAATAATGAGTGAGACTTTTGTCTTTTTAATACAACATTAAGTGCTGGCTGTATGTGACTAAGATTTTTTTCACCTTTCTGCTGTCCTCAAAACCAAGTGTTCCACACCAATAATATACAGGCTGCATTTAACAAGCAATTACGCTTCAACAGCACTGAAACTAACGTAGCTGTTGAGCAGTAGATTTAAGGACACTTTAAGGACAAGCCTTAAGATAGCAAAACACTGTGGCCTATTGCATGGTCGATGTTTAGGCTCTATGCATAAACATGTACCTGTACAAATGCATATATAAAAAGCAAGTTAAATTAGTTGGGTAAACAATATTTACCTGCTTTACTCCAAGTAACTGAAATGATATGACAATCTGTTATTGGCAGTTTCACAAACGGAGATGCTGACATCACGTAAGTATGCACTATAGAGTTTTCTTCATGAATTCACAGACAAAAACAGTGCAACGAGGGGCAAATTTTAAATATGAAATTTTACTTATGCAAACACATTCGTGCTGGCCTTAGCTATAGCTCAGTAGGGGGTCCCAATCTCTGCAGGAAGCCCCACTTAGCTGAACAGTGCTCTGTGCGTCCCCAGAGGGCAACGGGCCGGAGCGAGCCGTTTTCCCAGAGCACTGCCAACAGCAGGATGCACTCTTGATGCAAACTGAGTTTGCTAGCTCTAGTTTTCTCATGGCACTCCCACAATGGTGTGTTTGGGAGCTGCCTGGCGGCATTGCTTAATTAGGCGAGGAGTTGATTCATTTGCACTAATTGACAGCTAATTAAGGGCCTAAGGGCACATCAGATTGACATTTGTAAGGGCAGCAGGGTGAGGCTAACGTGTTGTTGATGGTTGTTTTTTTTTTATTAAGGGGGGGACAACTGGTTCGTGGAGAATGACCCCTAGACTCATGGACATGTTTGGAAAGGCCCCAGGGTGCCAGAGTCTTTCCATCATGGGCAGATAGACACATCTCAGAATTGTGTCCCCACAACATGTAAGCACCCACTCTACAAATGCCACCTGTTGAGCGCAGCCACCTGCACACCAGCAAACTTTTAGTGGTAAAGAGTTACAAAAGAAACATAGTTAGCCCCCTGTGGATGAAAAACACCAGTTTATGTACAAGGATCAACAAGTAGGTGCCAGTCAATAGATAAGATCATGGATATGGGGACAAAAATCATACGTGCAAGTCATTCAGACTGCTAATAATATGCAACTGAAACGGAACTATCTGCAGTGGGTACAGGGCTATAAAAAACATTTTGTTGAAATATTGCTACTGATAGCTACAGATTTTGTCTTTGTTGATATCAGACTATACAGACAGGTGCAGTGATTTTATAACAAGCAAAACTATTCCAATATTAATATACTTCTGTCATGGTGGGTAGAGCAAACCAACAGGGTCACTATTAATGGGCAGACAGTCAACAAACTGTGAATAATAATTAAATATATCTTCTGAAATGAAAATTCAAATGAAAAAAAACAATTTGAACTACATTCTTTTAGCAGTAACTGTTTTCATACCAACACCTGGTCCACTACACATCAAAAATTTGTGATAATTTGTCAACATATTTTAATTAATTTTCACTGTGAAAATGAAAGAACCAGTTTTGGGCAAATCACCTGTGGTATTTACTTATTACTGCAATAATGGCTGAGTATTTCCACTTTGGAAAGGGGGTGCACTATAGCTCGGGGTAAAGAAATTCCCCCAGACATCCCGCATACTTTCCCTATTTTCCAGGGGCCAGGGAAAGGTAGGGAAGGCCATTTTAGGTCTACACAGGAAGCAGGGGAAACAGTCACCTCGGTGGTGGGTGGGTCAGTGGGAGTAATTTGGAAAGACAATTAGGGGCTTATTAGCAGCCCGTGGAGATGTGTAACTTGTGGAGCAACTGCTCGCCAACATGGCCGGGGCCCTTGCGACATCTCCAGCAGGGAACAGTCCGAGGCGTTGTCTCACCTAATTATGCTGGACGGGCACCTCATTGTTTCTCGTCCAGCATGCCTGTCTGATCCTCTTTTTGCCCGCCCGCTAGCTCCGTCCGTGCGGGAAGTGTGCTAATTAGAAAAGAAATGGCCCTAGTAATTATGTCAACTCTTGTTACAAGGGATGACAATGTGCAATATTATTTTTACGCAATGTTTTGTGTAAGGCGTCTACTTCCAATTCTCATTAAATGAAAAAAGGTCCAATGCAAGAGGGGGCAGTCCTGCTATGTCATAACTCCTTACATTTTCCAGACATAAACAGGCATTTTAACAGAGAGTGTCTATGGAATGGCAGTGGCATGAAGTTATTGCCCTAATTAATTAGTTTGTGGCCCTCTTTTTGCCCAAGTTCGCGCTATCACTGCCACAGAAACTTTTTTCCGCACTTTGTAAAGACAATATAAATACACCATATTTACAAAATTCTGTGAATTTGTTTTCCTAGCCATGTGAATATGCTGGCATCACTAGAGCATAAATACATTGTTAAGTGATAAAGAGTTTTAAGAAACAACCACTGAACGAATGCACCAAGAAAATGAGGTGCAAATTCATGGCTTTGCAAATTTTCCTAGAAATAAATGAGCTCTGCCTTCAACTTTAAAGACTTTATTACAGAATTGCAGAGAAAATTACTAAAAACTAATTTTAGGTTCAGATAAAAATAAAGATGTATATTTATTTGAAATCATATAGTGATCGATGATCTACAAAGAAACATGCAATAACAATTACTAAACCATAAGGAGATTCTGTAATATTGACTACAGAAATGTACAATTCTGCAACAGCAGCCTCTTTGCCCAACATTAATGAACTCTGCAGTGAGCAGAAGACAGACTTACTTTTTATCGCTGAAG
The DNA here is from genome assembly GCA_900497675.1 of Arapaima gigas. NCBI lineage: Eukaryota > Metazoa > Chordata > Actinopteri > Osteoglossiformes > Osteoglossidae > Arapaima > Arapaima gigas. The sequence continues at coordinate 426,032 of UFQX01000324.1, read as the reverse complement.
TAAAACAGTGTGTATGAACTGAGATCATGTTTTAATATAGACATAAGAGGTACAAAGCATAGGCATCGGGTGCAAGTCTGTTTTAGCAAAATGTGAAAAGTTTTGTTGTAGGGTCCGATGACAGGTGCTGTGTTCTTCATACTTCAGCCCTTTGTTCGCACACATCAAGCTGTTATTCAGTTGTCATTTTTTAGGTTTCTCCAGGATATTCAGGAACTTTCCTCTGGTCATTTCTCTGGCTGAAAAAAAAAAACCCAATCATGCATTTGTGAAATGATCTTGCACATAAAATGATGAAACCACTGGCTTTTTGTTTACCTCTCATCAAATCACAATTTGCATGGCCTACTGTTTTCAACAGTTTTCTAATTGTTTCAAATTTTTTTCTAATTCTTTTCAAAATTTTTGTATATATTGTTCCAGTTCCTAACATAGTTCACTGCAGTTTTGAAAACAATTGCTTTCTGGTTAGAAACTGAAAATGAAGCACATCTATAGTCACTGTAACAACATGTAGAAATCTCAGTACTTACTGACAAATATTACTCTTGAATTTAAAGTTTCCAATTAGAAACATTTCAGAATGTAGTTGAGATGTCTTAGACCAGCCTCTTGACTTCGAAGACAAGAACATATAAGAATTAGTGAGGATATGGAGAAACACTACAGGACACGCAGCTTAAGCAGAGGAATGTTAGTGATGGGCTCCTGGGTGGCTGCAGGGTGGCAGAAAGGAGGACAGAAAGGGGGTGGTGAGGTGTGGGACCAGTTCCAGGACTTTGCAGCAGGAGCCCAGCTGTGATGCTGTCGCCACAGCTTATTTGGGGGTGCTCTGTTCCCTGCTGAGGAACGCCAAGTGGCACTTTGAGGAGTGCTGTAACAGATGTGGTCTAACCCCACTATGCAGCCACACTGAAAAAGAACTACACTCTCTTCAGGAATAGTGCCTATAGGTGAGATAACTGAAGATGCACTACTAGATGGACCATCTTCTTTGGGAAAATCTAAAAAGGAGGTCCTTCTAAGCAACATGTAAATACACAATAAAATGGATTAGGCGATGTACACATAGAGGTACAGTCCATTCCATACATATATGTACTAACATGTCTTTGTTTGTGTCTGTTTTTTTGCTTTCTCTCACATATTTTCCCCGTCCTGATTTTTTCCAATCTTTGTATATGTCACACTGAATGGTTTCAGATCTTTACATAAAATGTAAAAAAAAAAAAAAAAAAAAAAAAATCAGATAAAAGGTACCCAAGTAAACAAATAACACAGTCTTCAAATTACTGCTTATTATAAGCTACTGCTTTATTCAGACTTATTGAAGTGTCTGAATAAAGCAGTTCTGCAGTTAGAATTGTTTTGTTGCAATTATTGCTGCTAAATGTGATGCAACCAGTTAAGTTTAAGGGGATAATTAAGTAATGACATGAATGATATGGTTGTTAAACAACTTTGTTCCTTAAATAAATTAAATTATTTGAAAACTGCGTTAGTGTTTACTCAGATTCCCTTTCCCTAATACTACGTTTTGTCTAAAGATCTGAAACCATTCAGTGTGACAAATACGCAATAATAGGGGAAATCAGAAAGGGGGCAAATACCTTTTCACAACACTATATAATGCAAGATGGGAGAGTAATTTGCATATTTTGATGGTGATCTGTTAAAACTGGTACTAATGAACTTATGATCTAGTGTTCTTGTGAAGAAACAACATTATGTTCAACAGTCAAAATGTATCTATTTTTACAGTTTCTGTAGGTATTAGCATGGTTTTTCCATCAACTATAACAAATTCTATGCAAAACAGGTTTTAGCATGTCAGAATTAACACATCATTATTTAGAAGTAGATCAACGACAAAAACTACACATAACTGAAATTAAAGACTTTACCATAGATGTGCAGAAAAGTAAGTCATTTAATTCTGGAATTATATATGCATCAAGTTATGGAAGCCAGATTTTTACATCCATTGTTTAACAACTTAAAAGCTGGTAAATTTTGATACTCAAAAATCTCTGAACTGATTCCACAGAGTATTATTTGGTATGGTAATTACCATTTAACATGTTTTTCATTTATGTCACTTTAGTTATTTATTAGCTCTGCCATCCTCAAGGAGGCCTCAACCTGGGATTAACAATGGAACCTCCCATAATCTTATAATGGAGAACCCCAAACCCTCTAACCCAGTACCACTGAAACAACTTATTAATGCAACAAGCGTATTTAATTTGCAAGACATCAGACAGCGAGGTAATTTATACAAACATCTGTTCATTTCTGACTCACAAAACAACACTGCAGTCCAGAGTGACAAAGCATGTGTCATCATCACTGTGAGAGCCAGTATGTCAGGGTGTGAGTGTCTGTATGTCTGTCTGTGTGTGTATCTACTTTCTTGTGTATAAAATTGTGTGTGAGCATGTATGAAGGAGCTTCAGTAATGAGTAGAGGCCAAATGATGAACATTATTCCCCAGTTGAGGAGAAAAAGAGACACTGCTTGCAGTACCAAAGGGTTGTATATCAGCTCATGGACATATTGCATGTTGCAACGTAACGGGACCACAAAATGCACACGTTCAGTATTTTTCACTCTGAAGAAATCAAAGAAAGTGTGATTGCCTCAATACATTCATGAGCAAATATAAAAGACTGTATTAAGTCAAAATATTTTTCCATTTATCTGCTTGAGGCCCCACAAAGATAGCTGCACTGAGTCAATTTTTAATTGTACCTAAATATGTTTGACATACAGCCCATTTACAATTATCTCTAAAGTAACATCATGATCAGACATTTTCTCACTGATCCTACAAACAAATTTATGGCTTTTGATAATAAAACTGTCTAGTGCACTTAAATAGCAATGCACAAAAAATAGTAACAAAAGGTTAGTGTTAAATTAATTTACCCATTACTGTTAATTGCCTGGTTAACGTCAGGTTTAGGGACCGAAGATCTGCCAGTAACCGCACTTGTCCACTAACCAATACCTGGGTTAAATGTCCCCTCCTATGAAATCCTATGACTGGACTGTCATAGTTAAACAGTTGGGAGATCGGAAAATATAGTTATTTTAGTAGAAATTTCTGGAAATACCACATTAGATGTAAAACATGCAGAACAGCTACAAAATGAAGTTAAAAGCCTAAAATATTTGCAGCACGAAGGACCAGATCCATGCCCACCTCCTGGAGTGTCAGCTGCACGTGTAACTACAGTATTTAATGGACTGTCAGAGGACAGAAGTTGTGCTCCAGCGCTCAATCTCATGTTGATGAAGTTGCTGCAGAAAGATCCTGCTTTGTTGTGTGTTGCCCTGTTTTTTTTTTTCTTTTTTGTAAAAAACAGTGTAAGCAACGTACACGCGCATGCTACGTCTGCACAGAGGCAAATATTAGTGCTAGGCTGGGGAGATTTGGTCAAAGCCACGGTTTTAATGAGTTTTAATGATGAACATAGTTACTTAGGTTTGTGTTAGTCAACATGGTGCAAAAATTGCAAAGCTGTAAAAGTGCCCTTTCACTGGCCTGCATTGATATAAACTCAAAAATGACTTATTTAGTACTGTTATTTAAAGTCTGATCATTCTGGAAATTTCTCAAGACCTCAATTTTGTATTTTGAATTTCAGTTTTCCTTTAAGTTAAGATCTGTTCAAATGATCTTGCTGCTCAAATATCAATAAAAAATTCACATGAAAAGTTTTTCATAACTTCCTTCAAAACAGAAAATGTCCAAGTGAAGATGAAGTAAAGTAGATATCCCAAAATGTTAGTACTCTTATGTGGAGTTTGCATGCTGCGGAGCTTAACGGACACAACTTTCTGGGGAACAAAGATCCCTGGAGTCCTTCCAACTCTAAGCAGATCACAGCAAGACCTACTCCAAATTTTCTGGAGCTTCGAGTTACTGGAAGTGGAAGGCAGAAGATGCAAAGGTCTTCCACCCAGAATGGATGCAATCTTACAGACAGTTCATCCTGTAACTGCTGTTTGTTCCTACTCAAAACTAAACCTGAAAATGCTCAATGTAAAGTCATGACTTCCACAAAGGGCAGCTCAGGTGGAGTGCATCACACATTGCTGTAAAACCTGCAGTCACAAGGCCTGGTTTGGATTGGTCCAATTTACAGTGGGCTATAGATCTGATGAAGTTTTACAAGCGGTGCCTCAGCTGCTCACGGGAGCAGAATAACAAAGTGCAATATAGTCAACAGTAAACGGGAATATTATTCTTTAGAGCTTTGCCACAGCAGTGATGTGCAAAATAAAATAAAATCATGTGTGTATGTGACATGGAGAGGGTACAACTGTAATGTGGAGTAAGGTCTTCTATCTTCAGTACAGCGCAAACAAAATGAAAATATTAGAATTCCATTAGTGCACTCATTAGACTGGATAGTGTTGTTACTTCTTTGTCTCTCCTCCAGCAGAATATTCAGCATGAGCTGAATTGTGAAGGTAATGGAAAGACTTATTGTCTAGGTGGGCTCAAAATTCTGATTTTCACAAAACATCAGTGTCACAGATTTTATAACTACCACACACACACACGTTACTATTCTTTTGCCTTTGATACATATGCATACATATATGAAACAAACACACAAACAATAGCTACAGACATGTGTACACATTGCCATCACGCAAACCAACCTGGTTAGAGTTTCCATGGCAAAGTCACCCCCCAACTCCCCGGCAATAGGGCCTGCCACCACCCCCTCCCCACAGCTAATGAAAAAGCACGCTGGATTGTAATTTAGACGAGCTGCCCAGCACGGAATATCAATGTCGCCACAGCGCGAGGGCCGCTTCACCTTGAGGTGTCCATCATCAGGTTAAACATGATGCTAATTGGATTCGGATTGATTAATTTCACTCCGTGCTGTCTATTCGCATAACGCTTAACAAAATAATCACAGCCCTGGACAGCCAGGCTGGGTCTAAAAAGGAATGAATCCCCAAGAATCAAGGGGATGAAATGAATTAGGATGACCCGTAATTACTGCTGCCGAGAAATCATTTTCATATTAGAGGAAATTATAGTGGCCAAGTGACTCCAACTTTATTTACTTTTCAAACTACTCAATATGACTTTGGAGTTGAAGGCCAGGGGAGGGTCTTAGGTGGGTGAGCACTGACAGTTTTTGAAACAAGGGGTAGCATGAGGTCTATGTTTTAATGCCGTTACTTGGAATTAATGGGTGTGCTACTTTGTCATACTGCGATAATAGCTGCTCCATATTTATAGAGAACATAAAAAGTAGACCAAAAAAACTAAAGCAAAGAACTTGGAAAAAGAAAACCACAACCTCAGTAGTCCACTACGCAATGATATCTATACATTTCAGTGGCATCAAATGTGTGTGAAGGGGAGTCAGCACAGAGAAGAAGAGGGTGTAAAACTGTGTCCCTTGAGCACCAGTCTGCTGAGGAAGAGAAAAACAGTACAAACATAAACCAGTATCCCCCCATGTATCGTGGTTGTAGGACATTTGCCAGGGTCTGTGATCATTTGACAGAAAGTTCCCTAAACATTATCCTAACCTAAGACCTTAAGAATAATGAACCCCACCCTGATGCAGGTTCTGTAAAACCACCAGAATAGAAATTCATAATAATGGACACCCAGTATAGAGTAACAGCTGCAGATCCAAAACATGCAAGTTTGCACCATGAAGTATATAATGTCAGGCCAGATGAACAAAATGTAATAAATTGTCAATCCACAAAAAAGGGACCTATTTTTCCACATTTATTCATATAGCTTACAACTTTCTCCAAAGTGACTTTAAGTGTTAAATAATATACAGTGATTTTCAAATTTATATAACTGTTTGACTTAATAGAGCAATTTTAGGGTAGGTACCTTGATGAAAGCTATGACAGCAGGGAGTGCAATTTGAACCTGCAACCTGTGAGTTGAACAACAGCAGCTCTCATCACTACACTACCTGTTACCTCTGATTTCTGTTGTTTCTTTCAGTTGTAGGATCTGATACAGCACACATGCATTCTCCACAAAAGCCTGGCAAGATCATTCTGTTGTACAAATGAAACAAAGGTTTGTCTTGACTTCCTGTTACTTACATGCTGTGTGAAATGAAAAATGCTATTTCTTCTATCCTCTATATACTGCGTGTGGAACAGCCTCTTCTCTTCCCCTCCTATCACCCCCTCTCTCTGTGACAGAAGAGTGTGAACTCGTTCCCAAGAGACATCCCCTGGCAATCGCCCTTCTGCTCTGGCCATTAATTAGTTTTCAATTTATCCTCCATTTCCTCGTGCCATGAAAGCAAAATGATTTGCATTTTGACAGTCAGACCATAGAGAGAAATAAAAAAAAGTGTCAGTCCAGCTAGTAAAATGCACTCCTCACATGTACTCTTCAAAGCATCTGCATCACACGTACTTATGAGGGAACACAGGTACACAGGTGCACGTGCGCACGCGCACGCACACACACACACACACACACACACACACACACACACACACAGAATGTGTTAGGCACCAGCTGAGATCAATACTGATTAGTAAGAGGCAGGGATTTGTTTAGTTGATTCGAAAGGTCAATTACTAATTCTGTACTTAGTTAATCAGCAACTTGTTATGGTCAGCATCCATACCAAATGACATTTTAGGAATTTCCACACTCACCCTTTCCCTTTCTGTTTATGCTTGTCTGCTGGGATTTTTTTGTGCTTTCACATTCATCAAATTTGAACACAGTATTTTATCAGTAACAGGTATCCCCTGAGATATGAGTTTTTGTATATTCAAGTGAAATTATTTAATACCTTTTACCATGTTATGAGCAAATATCGGGCTGATTTTGTGCATTTACAACTAACAAGAGCTATTCATGCCAAAAAGATCATTACATCTGCAACTTAGGAGATTTTACCTTACAATGAAATCTGCATGAACACAATATGGTTGTACGTAGGGGGATTCGAGTACATTTTTCTGTTTTAGGACCATTCAGTTTACAGTTTAGGCCAGGCACATGCTGATTTTTTTTTATTACTATAACTATATTTATTACTATAACAACATTTTTATTATTACACCATATACCCTGCACAATGCTTTGGACATTCTGCTATTAAAATGAAAAGCAACCCGTCCATTAACACTGTGTACATCACATATACAGTGATGTGGAAAAGAAAGTAAACCCACTTTCAATTCAATGGTTTTACATATCAGGGCAAGAATAAAAATCCCCTGGTTCTCAATAACTTCTATAGTTAGACAAATGTAGTCTCAGATAAGAGGCAACACAACTGATTTCATTATGTCATTATTCAACAAAAAATGAGGTAAAATGTAAACACCTTGGGGAAAATTAAGTACAGCCGCACTCAAGAATTAAGATGATTATTAATAGCCAGGTGCTGCTAATCACCTTGTATGGCCATTTTGAAACAATTTAAAATCTGTAATTCTACAGTGAGAATGACCATTTACAAATGGAGACCATTCAAAGTAGCTGCTAGTCTTTCCAAGAGCGGTTGTCCCAACAGATGCAATCCAAGGCCAGAAACTATTATGAAATTGCAAAGAATTAAAGTGCTACATACAGTGATCTACGGACCTTGGTTAACATGTTTAATGTTAAAGTTCATTACTCTACGATTAGAAAAAAGACTAAACAAGCATGGCTTCATGGAAGGACAGCCAGGAGCAAGCCCTTTCTCCCCAAAAAGAACATAACAGCACAGCTTGGGTTTGCAAAACTGCATTAGAACATACCATTAGATTTCTGCAATAATGTCCTTTGGAGGGATGACAGCAAAGTGGAGATGTTTGTTCATAATGCACAAGTCCATGTTTGGCAAAAACCAAACACAGTACATGACAAACACCTCATATCAGCTGTCAAGCATGGCAGTAGAAGGGTGATGATTTGGGCTTGTCAGCGATTCAACCATGAATGTCTTACAGGCAAAAGTGAGGCCAGCAATAGGACAATGATTCTAAGCACACCAGCAAATCTACAACTGATTGACTGAAAAAGAAAAGAATGGAAAATGTTGAAATGGCCAAGTCAAAGTCCTGACCTCAGCCCTATTTAGATGATGAGGCAGAATGTTAACAGAGCTGGGTATAAATGTATTTACTCAAATATCAATAAAATTAAGCAATATTGTAAAGATCATTACATACCGAAAACTTCCAATTTATTGCTGTCAAAGGTTCTAAAAGTTTACTTAGCTTTTATACATGGTTAGCATGTTAGTTTACATTTTGTAAAATAAATAATGACACAGTGGAATCTGTTATGCATTGTTTGCCACTTGATGGTAAATTGACCTAATTTTAGGACCCGGTGAGGACCAAATGATTTAAAAAAATTTCTTGACATATAAAACCATGAAATTGAAAATATTAGAAAATCTGCAGTGCTCTACATCATTGTCATCTCATCATAAAATTCATTTATAAAATTAGATGCCACATCTTACAATAATGGCAGATGATTTGTGAAGAAGGAAGTCTTTTACAACAAATAGAAATGAAGACAGATTCATGGAAATCAAAAAGCCATTAATATCTATTTATCTGTTGTTATTTCATAATGGCAAATTAAAGGTCAATCTGAAAATCTAAACTAAACAACAAACTCGAGCCCAGACCTGCCAGAGCCCGGAGGTTAAACTCCATATGTTACCATGCAAAAGTGAAATCAGTTAGCCAGCAAAACAGAGGTAAAAACCAGGAGCACCAATGCTTCTAATCTACTATATGGAGGGAACAAACAGTCTCTCTATACCCTGCATCAGTATCAAGCTGTGGCAGGTACATCATCCTACTTCCCTTGTCAGCTTTGCCACGTTGCGAGAGAGAAACACTCAGAGCTCTAGGCAGCCATTTCATTAACATAAGAATTTCTGCCCAGACATTTTATTTTCACAAAAATTTACATTTATTCATTCTCCAATGAGAAAGTGATATAGAGTTACTGTGCAGTATTTTGCTACCCAAGGTGTCTTACACCACTAGTTATGACTAAACACCCAACTACCTATAGTCTTTCACCCATCTATACAGCAGAGCCATGTAACACATAACACACATTACAGACAGTTTAGAGTCACCGATCCACCTGAAACATGGGTGGGGCTCAGTTCAGTATTGTAGTTATTGTAGTTAAGGTACCAATCTTTGCTGTTATATTTGATTTGTCACATTTGAAAATTACAACATAAACCCAAAGTACAGAACAGCAGTACTTTATAAACATGATTAAAACAGAAAGAACACAGAACTCAAATATCAAAATGCAACAGACTGATGATACTAATTACTGAGCAAATCAACAAAAATAAATAGGAGTACTTATGGCTAAAAATAAATATTTTCCAATAAAGAAGTACAAAACATTGAATTGGTGTCATTCTAAATACACTGATAACAACAGCTACTTCCTGATTTTGGCCTCCCATGATCAAAAGTCTCTTAGTGGGAATTTGGCCAAGGGAGTCAAAATCAAGAGCAGTCCTTCTTATCTTCTGGACATCATAGGTTAACTGGAGACTCCTCTTTTTTCCTCACTGTCCAAATGCTGTTTCATTAAGCTTCAAACACACAGTAACCCAACCCCTGCAACTCCCTTTAAACTGTCACACCGAGCCATTACAGAGTGTAATCTTTATTTAATGGATTTAACATTCATTTCCCCTGGCAAAGCCCCTAAGGACAGAGGTTGAACAGAGGAGAGGACAATTCACCAGCATGGCCACCCTCTTCTTTCCCTGTACTGACACCCCCCAACCCCCAGCACCCCCCTTCGCACACACCTGACGCTCCTGTTTGTGTTCAAAATTCAATTACCCACTTATTGATACTTCACAGGGATATTTGAGATGTGGACATGGTGATGATTTCCCAGGGGGCCCAGTGGTTCCTCTTTATGTCCCAGGTTGGAGGGTCCACCACCCCCATGATTCGTACTCTAAAAACCCTACAACCCCAATCCCCCAGAGAATTCCCGTTTGGCCACGTGCACCTGTGCATAACCGCGAACCACACACAAACACACATGCACACACGCAAATGCACACAGTCATAACACCCATTCTCACACATAAAATACATACCCCTATACAGCCCCGCTAACAAAACCACTTGCCTCACCACCACCCACACCAAATGCCAAACCTCTGTTCCAGAGGTATCCTTATAAATAGGCAGTCAGTCAAAACTCATTCATTAAAAAAACTCAAAAAGGTTTAACACCAGCACAGCGATTAGCTAGCAAAGAAAATTCTATGAATTTCTAATTTATTTATGCTAATGAGGTGTCATTCCAGATCTGTTCGCAGGGTGATGTCCAGGACAAAGGCAGTGGGTATGTGCTTCTCCCCAGCTCAGAGCCAGCCTGGGTGGAGGAATACAAAATCAAGCTTGTCTGTTAGCTACAGGTCATTTCCAGTCCCTCCCAATCTGGTTTCTGGGTCTACACCATCCAACTGCAACATTTATTTAGTTTAAAGATTTAGTTTAATTAATTTACGGAGGGGTTCCTTTGTAAGATCCTTTTGTATTAACCAAAACAATACCTAGAAAAAAAATAGTACAAAGTGGCGTTTACACAACCTTAAAAACTCGGTGACATTCTCACTTGGTAAAAAAAAAAAAATCATCCAAACAAAAAGTAAGTGCTGTTCAATTCTATCCATGTGCACCTCCTAATGACACTGCAAGAGGGAAACATTAGCTACACCTATTTATCTTAAATGGAGGAAATAAAAAGCCTTCACTGGTAGCCTGTCAGGCCAGCACTCTATAACAGCTTGATCCTCCAACTAGTGCCTAGGTGATGGATGTGGGGCAGCCCAGCGTCAGGACAATCAGTCCAAACCACCGCCCTGCGCCCCTCACCAGGAGGAGATTGATCCCTGTGGAGGGGTTCTGCAGTGTGCAGGCTGGGAACAGAGAGCAACCATTTGGAGCTGTCATGGCTGACCTTCATGCTCCCCTTCAGGTGGAAAGGCAGGACAGGGAGGCAAGCCCCATGGACAGTGGGTAGCTGCTGTAAATCAGGTTTTGTGAACCTTGGAGGAATTTAACCAATGAGAAGAGATAATGAAGGGGTGAGGGTAGTATTAAACTCTGCTATACTGACCACTACAATTTTTCTGATTATAATAAAAGAGCAGCCCTGTCTCATCCCACTGAGAGACAAAACCTGAGGTCATCACTGTCTATTTATGCCTCATTTTAGAAGACTGTAAACGGTATGCAGTTACATTATTTTAGGGGACATAAAAGATCATTTAACAAAAAAAACATTATTTCTCTGTGAACATTTCAGGTTACACAAGTAGAACAACTTTAGAAGCACAATACAGCATTTAAGTCAGACTTTGCAGACTGAAACTCCATCTTAAATTTGTACACACTTGACAATCACTCCGCATGGAACTCATAATATGAATGCCAAATACATATTTAAATGATTCCATCTGAGTGAGTCTGCTCAACATTTTAATTATTTGTCACCTGCATGCACATCATTTTGATTAAAACTTTATTACCCTGGCGGGTTTTGATACATACATGATTACAAGCACTGTTATATTAACCTCTCAACCTCAGCAATCTAGAGATAAAATATTAGCAAAACTCTTGATCTACCCTCACTGGTCCCACTGTAACTGAATGCATCCATTCCTCATGTAATGGGGTTAATTCGTTTCATGAAATCAGCCCATTAGGCAAATTCTCGTTGTGTGGGATTCAAATAATTGCTTTATTTCTTATGGAAAAGATAACTGCTTCCAAGACAAAAAGTCACCTAGAAGTAATTATAATACCAGAATAAATGGTATTTTTATGCATGCCAATATGTTATGAATTAAAAAATGTATATTTATATAATATTTTAATATATTAATTACCAATATTAACTTTAGTGCAAACTTGCAGTGGTCCAGAGTCAAACACAAGGTGGGAAGGGGTATGCGACTATGTGCACTCTGGACAGTAACATTTTATTATTTAGCCAAAAGATGTTTATAGTACAGTAAGAAGCCAGTTAGTGCTCAGGATATGTATCTAGAAAGTGGAGCGCTAATCAAAACAGCAGTTAACCCTAGAGGTCATTTTAACATTATATCTTATTAAATAGATGCCAGACACATCACGCACAAAACACAAAGACATGCACAAGCGTGCACATAGTCACACTCACACAAACAGACTGGCACCCATGGACACACACAAATTACATTCAACTGTTGGATAACTTAAGAGTAAAAAAAAATGCATAATGTACATCAAAAATAAAAGAAATTATCCAGAACTGCTCCCAGTTGCATATGAGAGGGAAATGGGTGAGAGCACATGCCCCTAAGTTGTGCACAGCAATGCCTAGAACCAAGGGCAAAGGGCAGTGCACAAAAAAAGCACAGAGAATACACTGCTCCCATGGGGGGGACATAACATATAAAATCAGCACTGGAGAGATGCAAGAATGAGGATCACTGACAAAAAAAGGAGATGTGCAAATCATTTTTTAAAATAATAAGCAAAGGGGTATTCTGACCTCTAAACAACTGGTATGAGATTGTCAGCTGCAATCATTGAATACAATACAGGCAAGCCCTGGTATATGCTGCCTTGGGGGACCCAATTTTACTTTAACGCAGGTAATGTTTTATTACCAGCTCCCGGTTTGTGCAATATACATGCCACCATAATGCAAAATCATAACACAATGCAATCAATTGATCTGCAAGAAATCAAGAAATTCTAAGTTCACACTTTGCACGAGTAGCTACTTCATGTACCATATTGCGTTGCAACCAGCTGATTTCCTGTCCCCTTCTTTGTAGTCTGTCATGGTTTGCGGCTGTAGCTTTGTGCCTACATAGGTGTGTAGTGCCTTAATGTGGGTACTGTGTGTCATCTGTTAAGATTGAGCCTAAGACATTACAAATGGTGCTTGATAACATAGAAAACAAAGTGGAGAGAAAAGTTAGACAAGCCTATACATTAGATTTAAAAATAAAATGCATCGAGAAAGGTCAGTATGAGACAGCTATCTGTGTAGCCATGCACATGTCTCCTTCTACTGTGAATACCATCTACCAAACCAAGGACAAAATTAAGAAAACTTATGAAGCCACTGTTGGTGCTGGAAAGTTGAACCAGATTACTAAATCATGGCCTGAAATTTTGATAAACTAAAAAAATATGCTGTGTAGTGGATAGAAAGATAACATGATGGTGGAATACCTCAGTTCTTTATTTTGACAAAAGACAGGGCAGCTATAGTGTTTCAGGGTTTGCAGAAAAGGAGACAATAAGTGAGGAATGATATGAAAGAGTGAAGGTCTTGTATTTCAAAACAAGTTTGGGATTGTTTCACTGATTTTAGGCTTATGCTTCACAACCTAAAAATAACTGGTTAAGCAACTTCTGGAGACTCAGAAGGTGGCAGATGTGTTCCTATTTCATCTTCAAAAAAAATAATAAATTAAGATGAAAAGGACTATACAGCCAAACAATGGATGAGATGGGGCTTTTTTGGAAACGAATGCCATCCTGTACATTCATATCACAAGAAAAAAGTGCCTGGCTATAAAGCCTCGAAAGATATGCTTTAGTTGCTTCTTGGAGGTAACTGTGATGGTGACATCAAACTGATGTATCATTCTGAAAACCCGAGGTCCCGGGAATGATGTAAAACTGTAAACCCTGGGTAACGAAAGATATCTATGGCTACTTGGCACCCTTTCTTAAAGAATACACACAGAAGGAAAACCTTGCTAACAAGGCATTATTAACAATGCCAGTGCTCCAGAACATCCCACTAAGGTGGAATATCATAGGCAACAATATCCAAGTGACATTTCCACCCCCAAATACAACATCATTACTGCATCCTATGGATCAGGGTGTGATTTCAACTTTCAAAGCATATTATGTTCAGTTATTAATGAAATATGTTGTCAAGGGTGCAGATACCAAAAAAGCTGCTTCACTGAAGGATTTATTGATCTTTTTGACATAAAGATTGAGTTCCAAGATGAAACATAGGAAAATGTTTTCTCCACAGATAATGAGGAAAAAGAAGGAAATGAGGAAGAAACTGCTCCCAAAACTCATAGCTGATTTCAAAGACTTGCATGAAGTAGTAAGTGCTACAGCTGATACTGTGGTTCTTGCTAAGGATGTTGGTTTTATTGAAGAGGATGAAGAAAATGTTGAAGAGCTCTGTGAGTCACATTCAGAAGAATTAACAATGGACAAACTCCCTCAGCTCAATGCTCATTGATAGTCTGAAGGATGACAGAAAAGGACTAGACAGCAAAGCTTAGACAACATGATTATTATTGTAAATAAGCTTGACCCAGACAGAAGAAGCACTGCATTTAAAAATGCACTTGCTGGTGCTATTTCATGTTATAAAGAAATGTATTACTGTAAACAAAAAGCAAATTCCCATTCAAAGTTTCTTTGTCCCACTGCATCCAACACTCCATCTTCATGAAATTTGTCATAGCTATCAACCTCAGGAGCCCCCAGTACTAAAAGAGGAAGATATCCACCAGCTGCTCAGACTCCTTCTCACCTCAACCTGACCTACAGACCAAAAATGACTGCAGAGCCATCTCCCTCCTCTGCCAGTTACAAACTCTTCATGTCTTCTCTGAGTACAATTAATTGTTTTGTTTTAGATTAGATTGCCCTTTTGATTATTATTAAATTATTAAATGAATTTCACAAATATTTAATGTGCAAAAAATATTGCACATTACAATTTGTGTTGCCTGTGGCGCATACTGTATGTGTTGTTGCATACTGCGTACAAACAATAAATTATTGCAGTTTATCTTAAAGTCTTAAAAAATTATTTTTACATATATTTCATGTATTAAACACATTACTGTGTCTATTGCTATGGACTACATTTTGAAGTTCAAGATGTATTGTGAAGTGTATGTAATGTAACGTTGCATTTTGCACTGTGAAATATCCATTAATAAACATATTAAGTGCTTCTTACTTTGCTTTGGGGCTTATAGTTTTTTTAATTCTGAATTCACCAGATGATAGTTGCATAGGTGTTATATATATGTTACAGTGACATTTGGAGAATCTGTTTTGAGGTTATAGCATGGGCTGAGAACACATTATTGCTTAGTAATGGAGAATCTGATTCCAATATACACAATTCCAATTCAAGCAGGGTTTTCAGGAATGAATTACATGCACAAAATGGGGTTTAAGTGAATCCTGCTTACCATCAGAGAGATACTTGGTCTTGCTTGAGAAATGATCGAATCAAGCTAAGGTGGAATGGGGGACCGGCCAATTTTCACAGCAGCGTTCAAAGTTGCATTTGGTTTGCTTCTAACCTTTGGTTTTGTGATGGCCACACTGGAAATAGATGCAACAAATATTTGGTCGCTATAGAAATTTGATTGCCTGTTGTGACAAAAAGGGACATTCAGTGGCAGCCAATATCAAAAATTCTGTAAGGTCAACTTGTGCATTTTTGCAGCTGAATCTTTTAACTGTTGTATATTGACAGTTCATTTTCCAATAGAGTTTCTAGGGCTATGTCTTCTGACGCAAGATTCACCAACAAAGGGTTCGAAACCCAAAAACTTCTATTCTGGGGGTCCTGTGGGAAATAATCTAAAAATTACTTTGACAGCTAAGTCAAATGATGAGTGACAACACTGGAGATGTTGACACAAGAACCTTCCAAAATTTCCATAAACTCTAGTGTTTCTTCCTTGCACTGACATATTCAGTGATTCAAAGAACAAATATATCTGACAAGCAAGCTAGTTTTGCACAAAAGTCACCATCAACCTAATTCTCTGCCACAGAAGACTCTCCTTGAGAAATGCATGCACTTCTTTTCTCAGTTCTAAAAGGCTTTTAAGCATATGATCCCTCGAAAGGAACCTTACTTTGCTGTGATACAGAAGTTGCAAATGATCTGCATCAATTCTCTCACACAGAGAAACAACACATCTTAAGTGAACTGCATGTTTTTAATACAGTTGAAAGTTTTCTCTGATGCATTCATGACATCAGGCAGCTCTGGTGACATCATTCCTTTAACAGACTTTCTTGATGTAAGAAAAAAATGTTTCCACTTCACCTCTGATGCGTTCTCCTGGTTTTTCTTGAAAATACCATGAAATATTTCTGCTATCAAGGTAGCACTATCTATGCAGAAGCCCATACAGTTTTTCCAATCAAGTCCTTTCTCAGTGAAGTAATCATTCAGGCAGCACATTAACTCCTCTGCCATTGTTATAGTAGGACGCTCTTTAGATCTTTGTTAAAATTAATATCCCAGCTGTATCTCACGAAAACTAAAAGTAAAGCCACATTGCTAATGTCAATGGACTTGTCCAAATGTATGGCAAACTACAGGACTGCTTTTATTCTCTCCAGAAGTTGGCTTTTATTGTGATCACTTCAGCAATTCTTCTACCCACTGCATTGTTTGATAGTGCTATGATTTGGATTTTGGTTGCCGTTGCCTCCCCCAGTTACTTAACAGAAATCCACAGCTCTACGTAATGAGATGCTCTGCAGTCATAAATGCTTTCTTGCTATGAGCTACATGAACAACCTCCAAATAACTGGCTCCCAGAACAGTTTTCAACTGCACTGTTAGTGTACTTATGGGTTTCTGTTGTCCTTGAAGCTCTTCTTGCTTCTTTTGATAATATTCTTTTGGTTTTTCAACACACCCAGGATATTTTGTGTTTAAATGTCTCTGGAAACAATAATTAATTTATTTTAATTTATTATTTCATTTGAGGGGAGCTTGCCATATTCAACACATTGTGTTATTGGTTTTGAATCACAACTTGCCATTGTGAATTCGAATTTGATGTTTTCAGGGTTGTATATTCTGACCACGTTTCAGAACCTTAGCTTTTGTCAAAGTCTTGCCTCCACCACCTTTTCTCTTTAAAATTTGTTCTGTGGACTATTCTTGAAGCAAAATAAATGCTTCTTTGCATCAAAACGAGGCTAACAGGAACAAGCACGTTTATCTCTGAATGATAACACTCTAGACATGCAGTTATTTTCATTAAGTTCTTTTTTTTTAGTGTGACGTGTTTTAATTTACAGTTTTATCTACAGAAATCCCCAGCAGCCTTAGTATTGTTTGGCCAAGGTAATTTTTTTTCTAAGTATTTAGTCAGTACCTTCACAGCCCACTTGGTGGTGCTCTGTGGGCTACTGAGTTGAGAATCTCGGGTGTAGATGATCTTCATTTGATCTCAAAATGAATACATTAATTACAATAGTGTAAGGGTATTTATGTTATAGACGTTTACAGTTTATTTCTATATGAAATCAAATGTCCCAAGTTTGAATCCTACCACCTATTCAGTACCCTGAATTGTTCCAGTAAAAGTGACCCTGCTGTATAAATGGGACAATAACTGCAACCAGCTTATCACTGCAAGCCCCTTTGGAGAAAAATGTCAGCTTAATGAAATAATAATAATAATTGTACTGAATCCACTATTTCACTTGTGATATACATTTACATCCATCAATAGTTGTGATTGGTTGAGACAACGTGACAGCAAGTAGGAGGTAGCTCTCCCATGCTGCCTTGCAGTGGGCACTGATCATTTCATTCTGTCATTTTAAATGTACCCATGAGTCTTTATCCGATGTTTACTTTGTCGTCGTTGTGTTTAATGACTGCTCAGAACTGATAACTGGGAATGGGAGTAGTGTTGTCAGGAATTACTTGAGCATTGTAAATATTTTCATGAATCATTATACATATTTGACAAGCATACACAAAGGATTCTGTTGATGACTAATCATATGCACTAATATCCCTAACAAACCCTGGGTGGAACATGTTTCAGCAGAGTGCAACAGGCCTTGGGAAGGTTTCATGCTTACTTTACTATCTTTTGCAGAACCAGCATAAAGTCACATCCAATAATGAATATGCATATATGACTCACCTCATATTCAGACACAACCAATGACCAAAGCTATGTCACAGGCCTCCTGGCTGGTGCATGATCAAATCCAAAAATGGAACATAAGAGCTGAAAATGGTTCTTAGCAGTAACAGAGTTTATCTAGAAAAGCTACCTGTGGTGTGTTAGAGCAGCACACACTCCCAGTGGGAAGCCTCAATTCAATTACCTCTGATAACAGCATTTTGCAGCCTTGTCTACAGTGGTCCCATGGGCATGGCCCCCAAGCTCAACCTACCAGAGGACGCTTAGTACCATGCAATGAGAGCATTCATCTGGTCGTGGGGGGGGCGTGGTTGTAGCATCTGTGGCCCTGAGAAGAGGCACGCGCCAGGTCCTTAGGGGGAAGTGCTGAGAATGCACTTTAGAGGGTAAGGCCTACAGCCATTTCCAGGGCCTTGGGGACATAGCTCCAAGCTACTCTAGTAGGGAAACTCTCCATATGGTTACCTCCTGTCCCACTTGAGCACAGTCACTCTACTGCCACTCAGTGGCAGGTGTAGCAGAACCTAGTGCTTTTCAAATTCATCATTCACAAGCTGCACTACCAACAGCTCACATTTGTGAACTGTGAATTCTGAACAGCATTAGATTTGCATATCCCGTATAGACCGTCTCTGTTGTGGTGCACACCATCATCTATTTTGGAGGGTCATATATTGTTTTCTACAATCCTTTCTTTTTATCTGATAACCTTCACCGACACAAACGGGTTGATTCACATATCAACAATCACAAAATGACTGAGCATGACAGAATGGCATTGAAAAGATTGCATCATCTGGTAGGCATGCAAATCCTTGCTGAATTGCACAAAACATTTTCCTTGAAACATACAGCAACTTAAAAGATTACTTTAATGGGAACTGAAATCAGCTAGACAAATACAGTAAATCAAAGAAAAATATTCCAACAGGACATTAGCTTTCAGAAACAACTGCTAGTCAGGAAATAATATGGTTTTAAAAATGTGAAAATTAACAATTATCGAACAAACATCAGTCATTTACTAGGAAAAACACAGAGCAACAAAGTATTTGCATCATTTACTCAGCTACAACAAAAAATGCAAAGTCACAACATGAGCAACAGGTGGTGTGGTGCATGAATCAGGTCCACTGGTAGGAAAAACACCACCAGTTAAAACCCTGAGGGAAGTATGCTTGTACTCTACAAATTGACTTACAGTCACAGAATGAACCCAGTGAAATACGAGCAGTTAACCACCCTTGTTCCTCCTTAAAAAAAAAAAAAACTCATTTCATCTAACTGATTGGTGGTGGTTCTAGTAACCCTGCCAGTAAACTCTCCTGTGATCAGCACATTGTGCAAACAGGTCAGGTAAACACTAGCACAGCTCTGGTGTGTCATCTGTACCCCCCACCCCCTAGCAAACCATGGCATCTCCCTGGAGTGATTGTATCCTCCTCATTAAGCAGCTCAAGTGTTTAATGGGTCACACGTTCTGGGGGGCAGTAAATCGCAGCCCTACCCTACTACACTCCCCCATTTCATTTAGGGGCTAGAAGAAGCACAGGACAGCAATGAAAAAGTAGCAGAGATTTACAAGGCCTCCCCAGATGGCAGAGGAGAAAATTAAACCCCAGGCACATTACAGAGGTACCATTAAAAGCCGCTCTATGCCTCAGTGTGGACTAATAACACTGTAAGACCACCTTGAGGAGAGCACCCTCACAGGGAAAGTCCTATTGTTAGTTATGACCAATCAGAGCTCAGGGCCTGGTCTGCTAGGTGTTGCCTCACAGCATCAACAACCCTCAATCCAAATATAATACAATCCTTCCTGGCATAATGTGTTTCTTATAATTATGAGATTTGGATAAGTTCTAATAAAAGTAGGAATACAATTTACATGACAAGAACTTCCAACAGTGCAATTTGACAATAAAGTTCTGGAAATTCAAACCTGCACCAAACATTGTTAGCCAAATAGAAGCGTGTGAAGTATTAAAGGGCTGGTGGAGATCGTAAAAGAAAGACTATAACACTGGAACAGAATAACAACTGCATATTCTTTCTTGTATCTCTTAATAAAGGAACCTTAGTGCTTAGTGCTAGTGTTTCTTCTTAACTTCTTAAAAACATTATCATCACCTGCTGGACCTAGAGCCAAACCTTAGTCCTCAATAACTACAAACTTTAGGTGAAAAATACATTAAAACAAATCAATTAAAAAACTGTATCCAGAGCCGATGGAACCTGACAAACTTGAGGAGGAAAGAAATCTTTCCAAGCAACTCACAAATACTAAATGAAGTATTGCTGCAGATGGTCACTATTGTTCTACAACTGTTCACTAACAGCTACTGCAATCTCATTTAATTTTTCACTTAAAAGTCAGTAACAGTAGATGGTAAAAAATGTGTTAATAAACACCCAAAATGTTTCCCTGGGTAATGATGTTGGTTAAGTAAAGAGAAATACATAGAAAATATGTCCTTATTCAGTTTAGCTATTGATGATGAGAGAGTTTCATGCTTTGCCATTCACCAGACTCCACTCAGGGTCTCTACATGTAACCATGAGTGCAGACACAAATGAAAAAGAAATACAATTCAACTTTAACTTCAATCAAAGGTAAACTGGACAAACCAATGAGGGAGGATGTCTGATTTTTGGAATTGTGTCTAGGCTGCTAGTGTAATGTTTATACAGGGTTTTATTAAAACAAAATTGGTGTCATAGGTGTTGTCACTGTATCTATCAGTAGATACAGTGACAACTTAATGTTTCTATATTAATTAGGGAAGCAGAAGCAATACTGACTTGTTCATACTGCCCCAAAAGAAACAGAACACACATCTTTATAATGCGTTTAAAGAGAATCCTCATGCATGCCAAACACACTGATCAAAAGAGTGTGTTTGCCCAGACAGAAATGCTTATAAGTATAAATGTATATCTGAGCAATTTCTGGACAAGGTGAGAGTAGGTGGTAGAGATGCAAAACAGGAAAGTGAACAGACAACATTCAGTTTCCTGACAGGGTTGACTCTCAACAAAATCATGTTTGGCATAGTCTGCTCCAGAATAAGCCCAGTTCATCATCCTGTCTTGATGGAATTTCACAAATGTGCAATGAGTTTGCCATAGAGCATGGTTCCCCATGACTGTTGAGGAGGAAGTACGAGGTAGGTGAATAACATACTCATGTCCTCGTCAATTCGAACACCTTCCTATGTGTGATCCTGCCACACTCAAATGGGACAATCACCTGCTTTAAATACCAGTTACAGATTTATTTTAATGAGGAGGGAAAGGACAATACCCTTATACCCAAGTATCAGAGTATAATTGGTTCCTAGAAAAGGCTTGAATAATGTGACCTTGGTATCAGGAAGCCATTTCCATTATTTATTATGAGGAACATTATGATTTGTTCCAGGTTCATCTGAGAAACCCCAATTAATTTCCCTAAATTAACCCCAACACTCTATAACACCAACTTCAGTGTGGTAAAGAACACATTAAAGATCAATTTCCTAATTACTAAATACTTAGTGGGGTAACTGAAATGGATTTATTTGTTCATTTGCGCACACTTTTTTAAATTTAGTAACAGCAACATTTAATAGCCAAATTTGTTACAAAAAAATAAACAAGTGAAAAAAAATACAACAGAACAAAAAAAGGTAAAATGTACCTACTGTAATAGGTTATTACTGTATGTAACTGATTTTGGGGTACTTTCTGACTATGTAGAAATGAACAAAATCATGAAAGGGCCACGTGTCAAAGACAGAACGCAGATGTTGGGCTCAGTGCTGCCACCTAGTGTCAAAATCGTACTCGGAGAAATTTCGAATATTTCTCTGACGCGCTTAGGCTGCACTCACGACAACTCAGATGCAGAACCAGGTATTAATATATACGGCTCTTTATATCGGAAATTCGGGAACCAGGAGTTCAAATACTGGGGTATAAGTTTATAATTCATCATAAAAAGGGTATTTAAATATAAATATAGTTTGTAAAAATTTGGGCAGTATTAACCAAATTCAATGTTACTTTTATAGCACACCAGTTCTTAAAATGAAGTTAAAATGCTATCAAAAAAATCAAATTTGAAAGCACTGTTCCATATTGGTCACTATTCAGTACTCTACTCCCTGTCTTTTGGAAAATTAATGCAAGCTAACTATTGCTCTTTTTAAAAAAAATATAACTTTTAAAACTTGAAAAAAAATGGAGTTCAGACAAATGGTATGTCTTTGTATAACATGAAGTTTAAAGATTTTAAGTGCTTTGAAGCTAAATTTGGTCATAATTATTGCTACTCAAAATACATATATAATTCTGAATATATGTTCACATTTTAATCATACAAATGATAACCATAAAAAGGACCATAACAATGACCCAATCTTAATAAGACCGTGGACAAAATCTCTCACTATTAGGAAAAAATATAGAGTTTGGTGCTCCATATTAAATTAAATATTCAGCAACTTGCCACAAATAAATAACTTCAAAACATATCCAAACAAAACATGTACTCAAAACCCACCTCCCCATTAGGGGAATTGGATTGAAAATGCAAACCATGAAAACAGTATAAATTTAAAATAATCTGACTTACAAAACTGTACAAAGGCAAGGTGGTAACACTACAGGGCATTATAACTGCAAATCAATGCTGAGTGACATTATAATTTACTGTGGAAAACAGCGCCACCTCGAGGAAAAGTATGACAACTGACATACCAGTACTGAGTGCAAATGGAGTGTTTGGCCTGACGTCCCATAAAAACGTCATTAGGTCCTCAGTTATAACTATTCATAACTATAACCTAATCTTAAACTTGTAGCAGAATAAGTTTATTTTTTTCCAAATGAAGCAATCAAAAGTTGACCAAACAAGAGCTAAGTTGAAGTAAATTTCTAACAAACAAACCTATTAGAGAACAGCATTCTGACAGGCAATTAATCATGCTGAAAGGTGACACACTCGTGGATGGCCTTGTCAAGCTGATTCACAGATAAACAGTAAAAAATCATACACAGTAACATGGAGCCTGGACTGTACAACTTGGACTTACACTCCTCCAGGCCCAGCTGGTAGGCCAGGTTCTGTAGACCTTTCACCTTCTCCATCAGGTTGGCTGTGGTCAGGCTCCCCAACTCTGAGAACATGAACACAAAGTCAGAACCAGAAAGCTACAAGTGCTCTGGGAAACCAGGGGCATCTTAGTTCTTACCCTTTACACTTTTCCTGTCAAACTCTGAACATACAGACACAAATCTGGACATTCCACTGCTTGTATATTTGCTACAGTCATAGCAAAATATGCTATGACTGTATGACCTCTTCCCAAAGTACTAAAAAAGTTCAAAACAATTTCTTACCTGATTCTAAAGCAAAAATACATATTTAAGTAAGGATAATATCAAATCAGGCTTGTCAAGAGTTTTACGTATTTTTATGAAAAATTGTTTGGAAAAACTGAAAACAGACACATATATTATACATGATACACATAGGGACTTGTCACCATCATAACAAATTATCAGTGTTTAGCATACTCACCTTTCAACATTTCGATGTCATCATTTTCCAGTTCTGCCATCCATTTGGGTGGGGTGCTTGTAATTGGCTGTAAAATGAATCCAGAAACTATGAGAGACAAATCTATTGTGCTATTTCCAAACCATGAATAAAAAGTTACAATCATTACTGTACTCACACAAATTGACATGTGAAGTGTTCTGTAACCGAGGGTTAAAAGAATGATGTGTACTTTAGATGTCCTAATAACATCCTACACAAAAGCTTTCCATGCCCAAGTGCCCTAAAAGATGGGTATAAAAGACTTACACTTTTAAAGGAGGCTGCGAATTCTGCAACACCTGGCACTGTGCAGAAAATGAACACATATGAGAATTTCACATAACAGCATCTCTGGTGATGTGACCCAGGTGTGTAGTTACCACTCAACTGACATACTCACACTGCTCAGGCCAGAGGTCCGGTGAGGCTCTGTCAAGCTTCTCAAAACTCAGCAGAGACGACTCAAAATCATCACCTCGAATCAATTACACAGATCAATAGGCAAGGAAATAGATAAAATACAGACCATATGTAAAATATAGATATAGTAATGTTATAGAAATACAGAAAAAAATTTGCGCAGGGAAACAAAAGCATCCACACAGAATGTGACACTGAATAATACTGGATAAACAAAGTGTAAATCATAAAAAGTGCTAGCAAAATGTGTGCAAATAAAAATTAAGTACAAACAGCCAAGCACACTATAACAGTGAAAGGCCCCATTACAGAGCCTAATGGCAGTAAAAAGAAATAAGTACTGTGACCGAGGGTACCACAGCAATAAGTTGGATCTAAACCTGTTTTTTTCAAGCGCAAGATGGCAGCTCTAAACACTATGCAACCTGCTGCCCAAAATATATACATTGTTCCAAAAGCATTCAAACCCCATGAAAGTTATCAACATTGCATGGGTTACAAATTGTACTTACTCATATTTTTACAATCGATATTCTTTGTGAACTCGTATGCTATAACACTAAATTGTCAGAGCCAAAATAAGTTGTTTGGAGATATTTTAATATTTTGCTTGCATAAGTATTTAAACCCTGTACATTAATACATTTTGTAGAGCAATGTTTTGCTACAATAACAGCTTTAAGCCTTTTGGGGTAAGTATGTACCACGTTTGCACACCATTCGGGAGTTTTTTCATTCACTGCTGTGGGTTGTTCAGGTTAGCTCAATTGAGCTTCTAAACTACAATTTTCCAGTAGTACCACAGATTCTCAATGGGA
Source organism: Arapaima gigas (assembly GCA_900497675.1). Classification (NCBI taxonomy): domain Eukaryota; kingdom Metazoa; phylum Chordata; class Actinopteri; order Osteoglossiformes; family Osteoglossidae; genus Arapaima; species Arapaima gigas. The sequence goes on along the minus strand of UFQX01000324.1, from coordinate 401,208 downwards.
TTGAGGTCAGGACTTTGACTCAAACACAATAGGACATTCACCTTTTCGTTTTTAGCCACTCCATTGTTGCTTTGGCCTTGTGCTTGAGATGATGTCTGGCCTGAATGGTGAACCTTTTTCCAAGCTTCAGTTTCTCAGCAGACTTAAGCAGGTTTTCTTGTCATATTTCCCTGGATTCTGTGCCATCTTTCTTCCTTCAGTTTTGAAAAGATTCCCCATCCTTGCTACTCCACTGTTCTTTTTCCTGCCACTGACCCCCGTAGTTCCTTCAAAGTGAGTTTTGGCCTCTCTGTGGCTTCCCTTACAAGTGTACATCTTGGTCGGGTGCTGAGTTCTGAGCGACAGGCTTGTCTATGCAGTGTCTGGCTGGTGTGATGCAACCTCCACTTCCTGATTATTGATCCTAAAATTCTGACAGAGATCCAAGCACTTGGAAATTATTTTGTACCCTTTTCCTAATTTATCCATTGTATGACTTCAACTTCTGTTGCATATTCTTTAGTCTTCATTCTCACTCCTTTCTTCCAGGTTCACAGCCTCACCAATTATCCTTAAAAACGGTTCACAGGTAGAAAATAATTATACCCAGTTAAGAGACAATTATATCTTTGCTAGAGGTTAGTTCCTCATTTGTGTAAACTTGTAGTTTCCAGATTTCAGGGGTTAGAATATTTATGCAAGCATTATACTTCAGTTTTTCATTTTTCTTAAATATCAGCAAGCACTTAATTTATTTTGCCTCAGACAATTTAGTGTTAGAGCATATGAGTTCACAATAAAAAAACTGATTGAAAAAATATGTATCATTTGTAATCTAGGCAATGCCGGTTAACTTTAAAGAGGTCTGAATACTTTTGCAAGACACTGTACTATACATTCTGTATGTACATATTTTATATTTTGTTGTAAACGATAATGTCATCACATACAGCCGCACGTTTTAATGCAAAGTCAAGTTGGTTTTGCTTCCAAAGGACTTATATAAAACTGAGAAAAACGTGCACTGAAAATATTTAATTATTCAACTCGTGAGTTAGCTATCGCTGTAAATTATTTCGCAGTTTTCCATGTTTTATTATGTCATAGAGCTGTAACAAAAAAGAAGACACAACCTCAGGGCTGTACATAAAAAAACAGCTCGCCGCTAACAACAGAAACAGCCGAAGACATTAAAGCACCGGGAAGCTGACTGTGTGGGATGTTGAACGGAGTATGCGATCAGAGAGAACCATTAGTAACGAGAGGTTCTTTTGTCGTTTGCAACTTGTACTGCTAACAGTTTAACGAGCATTAATATCGACAGTGACAAAACCAACTATACAAACATACCTTTATCCAAACATATTGTAACGTTAATTTCATTTTTATGCAGTTATGAGTAAATAAAGACCGAAACCCAGTTTGCGCGCTCATAATATCTATGCTTAATAAAGAATTAAATCCAGTCAAGAAAAAACAGGAATTAGAATTTACCTCCACTCGGAGACGCCATCTTAACAACAAAACCACGTGACGTGCCACAGCCAATAGGTGCGAGACGAGCGCGGATTGGCTGTTTCGTCGCCCGCTGATTGCGCCAAACGTTACAACGCAAAGTAGCGGACTGTGGAGCTTCGGTTCATGTACGAGCTGGGGGGGACTGAGATTCCCGCACAGCCAGAAGTCGCTTATAACTTACGAGATATAATGACATAAATTCGAGCGTAGACACGAAACTGTAAAATTACACTACGTACCGCTGTATAATACAGAACTGGACACGAAAAAGAAAAAATATTTGGTAGGGACTTCAGTAATGTTCCATATGCCCTTGTACTAACAGCAAAGCATCAAGGGGATCGCTCTCCTTCAAAAGGCTGGTTAAGCCCCAAGCCCAAAGGACTTGTGCCAAAACTTCTACAGCTATACACATTCTCGTTAATGTTTGACATATTCCAACGCAGTTCTTTTATTCACGCGAACTACTTCCGTGCAATTCCTGTCACTACCCCTAAGGGCGCCCTTGAGTAGCGTGGGACGTCACGTATTAAAATATCAAAATTGAGACAGGAAACTAGATTACGCTTAAATCTGAAGAGAAGTGAAGTCATGGTAATTAGAAAAGCAGAGGATTTCAGTGCTGAAAGAATGAAGACAGGCAGACAGATAGATAGAAGAAAATGTATGAAAACAGTCTGTAGTGATGAAATAGTGGGAGGTAGTTAGTGGTGGTGATCAATCCCTGTGCTGTCCAGAATTCAATAGCCTGACAACCTGAGGGAAAAAGTTGTTAGTGAGCCTGGTGGTGATGGTCTGCAAGTGATATCATCTGTGATAGCACCTTCCAGCAGTGTAAACAGACTGTGGAGTGGATGAGACAGGTCCCCACTGATGATAGAAGCTTTCTTAGTCTGGATGTCAGACAGTGAAGTCCTGGTGATGGACTGGACAGCCTTCTTTGGCTGGTGCAGACAGTGACCAGGGACAGTGCAATTTCCATAACAGAGTACGATACAGGAGATCAGGATGCTATCTTTGGCACATCTGTAGAATCTGTTGGGGTTGGAGGATGGAAGTCCAGCTTTTTTAGTGTCCTTACTAAGTCATGATGCTGTTGCGCCTTCTTCACTGGCTGGATTGTGTTATGCGTCCAGGAGAGGTGCTTGGTGATGTATTCCCCCAGGAACTTGCAGCTATGAACCAGCTCCACTGCTGAACCATCAGTTCACAGAGGACTGTGAAGGACTCAAATTACCTGGAAGTGAACATCATCTCCTTGGTCTTCATGAAACTAAGAAGCACACTGCTGTCCTTCCTTTCTGTTGGCTGATTCATTGTTGCTGGCAATGAGGCCCACACCTCTGGTATCATCAGCATACTTGATGATATAGTTGCTGCTGAATTTGGTGACACAGTCATGGGTTAGGTGCGTGTTCAGCAGTACATCTGTTGTGGTGATAGGCATACTGGTGTGGGCTTAATATGGAGAGTGAAACATGGGTCTTGATGTGGTACATGACTATTTTCAACAGTTACAGCACATAATAATGACTGGGGTGAGTTTGACAAGACTACTCATTCAGGCAGGATGTCAGTGATTTCTTGGGATTTGGGGTAATGATGATAGATTTTAAGCACTTAGGAGAACAAGCTTGGCCAGGGACGTGATAAAGATATTAGTGAAGACTTGCAGTTCACTTGTGCACTCTTTAGCAGGTGACTGGGAATACCTTCTGGACCTGTAGCTTTTCATCTGTTGACTCTCACCGGACTCCTCACACTGTCTCGGGACACAGACAGTAACTGATTGTCGGGGCACTGCTTTCATGGCCAAAGTGGTGCTGAAGGCCTTAACTGGGCATATAAGTTATTCAGCAGGGACACATTCCCATCACAAACACTTGTTCTTCCCCTTGGTGTTGGTGATGGACCGCCACATTCTCCTCGGGTAGTTGTCCATAACGTGCTCCTGGATCCTCTGGGTGTAGACTGCCTTGGATTTCTTGAAACCTTTGGTAAGAATGGCCCTTCCAGCTTTCAGTGCTTCTTCATCCCCAGATTTAAATACAGTGCTGTTGGCCATCAGAATTCAGCCAAGGCATCTGGCTTGGTTAAATAGTAACAATCACAGTTGTCACAAAATCATCTGCACACTTGCTAATGGAGCCAGTGACGATAGGTCCTTGTATGTAGCAGCAGCTTTAAACACGTTCCATTCCGCGAGGTCAGAACAGTCACATCACTGAAGTTGATCCTTTTGGCCACATTTTATTTGTATAGTGACCTGTTTAGCTCTTTGCAGAAGTGGCTTGTGTGCATGGATCAGCAGCAGAGAGATGTGGTCAGCAACCAGAACTTATGTATTGTACATTTTTTGAACAAACTGTACTTTTCCAAGTAAACGATTACATGGATATTTCTATTCCTTTACAATTCTGTCATCCTGTTTTGATTACTTTCAGATTGTTCACATTTGATGTTCCAACTTTCTCCTTGAAACTACTCAAGACAAAAGTACGGCTAATTATTGCACCTTCTGTGAATTTCAACAACTATAGTTGGGTGACAGTCACAGGCACTCTTTTTTCCCAATTTTTATTAAAAACCAATCAAATATTAAAAAGATTCCAGACATATCAAGAACAACAAAAATCATGAGATGATAAAATCTTAAAATGAAAGGGGCAGTTCCTCTGTCATTAGCTTAACTGCAGTTTAGCTGCAACTAAACCGCTTACTTCAGGAGTCTAAAAAGCAGCTGCACAGTAAATTAACTGTAACCAGAACGTCCAGAGGAAACCCACACAGACACACGGAGAAAAACACAACCACACAGACTGAGCTGGATTCAAACACCTGAACAGCTCAGGTGCTGTGAGATACCAGTGCTACCTGCTGCACCATCGTGCTACCCTTTTGTGAACAGAGTGAAAAAAACCTATTTTTTGAATTAAGTATTTTAATGATACTTGGGAGAGACCTAGCCTCTTACATTTCCGGAGATGTTAGAAGAAATTATTCATTCCCACTTCTTTTTCTTTAAATATGTTTATTGATTTTTCTCCAGCAAGCTTCAGCACCTGCAAAAAAGAACTTTTAAAGCATGTAATTAATTTAAAAAAATAGCTTGGAAGCCAAAAAATTCAGACAAAAAAAATTCTAACATATGCATGCTTCTGATGAAGAGTCACTTACTCCATTATGTAAGTCCTCCCATGACTAATTGACAACTCAGAACCAATGTTCCCACACTTTGTAAAACACTAGTATTAGTACAGTCCTGGAGTATATTGACGAATACAATGATAGCATTATTTACTTTTGGGAGGAAGACCTGTCTTTGTGTGGTTGAGATATGAAAATCTGTGAGGGGCTTATTATAAAAAACCTTTACCTATTCAAAAAGTTTTCCTCCCAAACCACATTTGTGACTAGTGTAAAAAAGTAGGATTATTCATCACAGTCAAATGCTTTTTCAGCATCCCCTTCAACAAATGACTTCGATACCAGCACATTGGTTAGTTTTGAGAAAGTGCAACAAAGAAATTATGAACAAATGGTCTTTTCCTCATGTGCTATCCCTTTAACAATATGGTCGTGCCCACCTTTGTCTTTACACAGTCCTACAAATTAAATGGTAGTTTCTTCCACATTAATATTGCTAGGCCTCTGCTCTTAGAAGCGAAAGAATTACACCTGTCCATATCTGCACTGCTGTAGTTTTAAATGTTCCTTATCTCCAAATATATCTTTAAGTACTTTTATAAATTGGATTCTGGATGTGCCAAGTCCATAGCTTTGGAATGTTGCATAAATATTTGCAAAATATGTTATGGAGGGCTCCAAGATATGGACTGGAATGTTTGAGGAGATTTGGAGAAACATATGTATAAAACCACTGACCTGGATAGCAGGAAATTAACAAGAACTAGTATAATACAGACAACAGAAACAAAAATGAGTTGAGGATCTTCAACATAATGCATCAAAGGGATTAGTTTCATACTAGATATCTCCCTCACAGCCTCATGTCCGTCCATCCATCCATCCATTCATCCCTTATCATTAACCACTTTATCGTGGGCACAGTCTGTCCTGGAGTCACTGGGCACCAAACTATCAAACTACACTCCAAATGGGATGCTTGTCAGCTTTGTGTCTCACACAAGTTATTAGCATAACAAAAACCAAAAGGAGGCTTTTCTCTCAGACAAAAGAAATGATCATCCACAACCCACTGTTTTGAGCAAAGCACCTACTAATTCAAGACAAATTCAAATAAACGGAACTTTTCATTTAAATATAAATAGAACCTGTGGTTATTTAACTTTGCAGCAAAGGGAAAGAAACTGACACAGAGACTTGAACACAGGTACAGCCAGTCAGACAGGCAGAGATCCAATGCCTGAAATGCCGCGAAGTACCTGAGTTCGTGCTGATTTTTTCAAATAGTGGTACGACATGAGTCCAGCCTGGTGTGCAGAATCATGGAGAAATGATGGTGTGCGAGGACCCCTCCCGGCCATCCGGGGAATCACTCCCAGCAGTTGTATTTATGTATATGTTTATGTCTAATAAAATCAAGTGACGCACCATCAAAGACGCGTCCAAGGTTAGATTATTGTATTAAATGAAAAGGTGACTGAACTCACCACGTGAGGCTCATCTGCCAAAACAACACAAATATGAACCAGAAAAAGGTGTTTAGTAAATGAATAAACGTGTAATGTGAATATAGCTTGACAGGTGTTAGAGTAGGGCGGTAAAGTATCAGATCTGGTGGGAACGCTGCACCAGTTGGCTATTATCAATTCTTGTTTCCATAATTTTTTACACAGTAGTCGTATCTATTTTTATTTTTTCGCCGGGGAATTCTAGTGGAAGGGGTGCACCCGTGCATTAAATAAAATAATGTATTTGTGACGTGTCTATACCTTAAAATGTTTAATGCATTTAGTTATACAGTTATACATTTAGTTTCGTTCAAACTTGTGTTACGTTTGCATACATAACACCATACAAGATTAAATATTTTATTATTAACAATATCAGAGCTGGAGACGTGTTTCAATTTTTGCCGTTTGTATCAGCTCGAGGTGAACCGCGTGTAGAGCAGGTTGGCGATCAACCTCAGCTAAAGTGACCTCTAGTGGAAGTTGTGTGATTTCTAAGCGACACTTTAAGCCGCGGCTTCAGGCGATACGGCAATCAAGAGACCACGTGACTCTTTTCGGTTTAAGCTCTGAAGAGGGAAGATCCGGTAGTTGATAGGCCAGTGTCACGGTTTCATGGCTTCACGGTCTTTAGGCTTCAGCCCCTTCTTACCCTGTAATGGAATGGCACCCAAGGCTCAAGTAACAAAAAAACTGGATCTTATGAAGCTTTCAGGTAGGTGGTGTTCACCAAATTTCTTATATTACTGCAGGCATCTGCTGAAATTTTAGCGTCAAATGGCCTTTTTCATGATAATATGAAACACCAGGAAAATTTCCAGGATGGAGGTCTTTAGCACTGCCATGCTGATGTTGGGCACAGAAATGGCAGGCCTATATTTACAGTTGGGGTTTATGTGGTCCTCAGTATTCTGCTAGGAGTTTGGTATCTCATTCATGTAAGGGCTACACGTCACCATCACCTGTTCCCATCTCCTCAATGCCAAAAAGCAAAACAAACACGGTGTAATCATCACCTTAAAAGTAACACTCTAAACATACTGGTTGGCCTCATTCAAAACATTGGTTCTATTGAAGAACATTTAATATATGNGCCAAAAAGCAAAACAAACACGGTGTAATCATCACCTTAAAAGTAACACTCTAAACATACTGGTTGGCCTCATTCAGCACATTGGTTCTATTGAAGAACATTTAATATATGAGTACAGAACTGTTTTGTGCAGGGTGTGAGGACTTACTCAGTGCTCCAATCAGATGATATCACGATGATGAACAAGATTTCGGAGATCCAAACCAACTTAAACCATGGAACAGAATGGAGCCCGTGGGGGTCACACAGCTGAGCACTCAATATAATGCAAACCCACCTGAGCAGTGCAGTGTGACACCAGCCTGTTTGTGTGGACAAGTCCACAGGTTCTTTCCAACACAAAGATAAATCTCCACTGAAGAATAACACAGCTGTGCCCCATTAGCCTGTCTGTGGACAAGAGCCAGCAGGTGATGCAGTGTTTAGGGTTGTTGTCTTCTGAACGTTGTTGGAATAGAATCCCACTCCTGATGTAGTACCCTTCCTCAGCGTATTTACTCTAAATGTAATGTGGACAGATATGAATAGGCTGATAATCAAACTACATGTATGACTGTCTGATAAAATTCACATGGAAGCATTTTTAATCTCAGATTGGCAAAGTACATACAATCAATGTAATGCAAAATCCATGTATTATTTTACTTGTTATGGGAAGCTTTCATCTTTTTAAAATTATTTGTATTTATTTGCATACAGAACAATAAAATAGGTGTTCTCTGTGCTCGCCCTGAGCCATCACACCCTATGCTGGACCCAGGAGATCATACCATAGGACCACAGCTTCACCATATGTCCCCTCATTCCAGGATCCTGCAAATGCATGTGCACATGGAGAGGATGGACATATGGATAGCTTTTACACGCTCCCTTGGGTGTCTCCATGGCTGTGTTGTAGGTGTCAGATGCTCATGCTGCCTGGCTCTCCAAGCACCTGCAGAGGGAGCCTTATAGTGGGAACTGGCATGCACAAAGCTTAGGGTTGTCACAGTAGGAAGGAACAGACAGTTTCAAATCCAGGCCAAAATCCACAGGTTGGGTGCTGTGAGGTGTGAGCATCACCTGCTGAGCCACCCTTTGCGCATCAATAATGATTTAGTTGTTTCTGAATTGTGATGACTATACATCTGCAGCATTGACTGCTAAAGTTTCTTTGCTTTCAGTTGTTTTATTTGTATTTGTGACTGAAAATGAAGTGAACACTACCAATTGTGGCACATTTTGGGGTGGAGGCGACCAATTGGATAGGACAGAGACATCAGGTTTCACCAATAAAACAGCAGGTTTCACAAATAAAAAAAGACATTCTCAAACCAAAAAACTCAAATTGGGGAAAATGGTAAACCCAGACCCTAAATAACCAGAAAACAAATATGAACAATAGCTAATACAACAGCAAATGGGGCCCTTGCTAGGGAGCCCTGCTGTTCCTTCCAAAAGTCCCCAAGAGTCTCTTAATCCTCAAACCAGCTGCTCAAATGATTACAATAGTTTTATATCATTGTTAAATATTAGTGAAAATATGTTTTTCCAAAATGCTTCATGAATGTTCAGGTTGGTCTTAAAAGTGATGCTAATTTTCAGAAGAAAGAAGAAGAAGCTGCCACAAAAAGGCAGACCTCCTCAGCCAGTGGTCAGCTTACAGCAGAGGAGATGAGCATAGAAAGTTGGGTGTTGTAGGTGTGGTCAGTTGTTTGATCTAGTGGGTGTAGTGAGTGTAGCATAGAGTTGTGTGTTTGTGGTTCGATGTAGTGGCTTCTTCTGCACCATCTCAAGCACTGTGGCCTATTTATGTACAGCAGATGAGAATGAGGGGCGTGGTACTGGATTGGTGTTATGGAGCTCAGATTATGCCAGATGTGACCTGGGTGAATCTTGGATTCAAATTTTGCTGTAATTCTTTAAAGGACTTGAAATATATTGTTTCAGACCCGAAGTCCTACCATTTTTAACTTGCAGTGTAAATTACCATCAGTTCAACATGCCTAAAGTCCATAACAGCCTCCAACTTTATTTTCTCAAAGTAATTGCTTATAATGAGCGTGGTGCAGCATAATCCAGCTTTCAAATTTAAGTTGATATTTCAGGACCCAGGAGAGCACGTGTAGGTTACAGGGTCTTGTCTTCCTGGACATTCAATTTGCATGTGGGAAATCACATTTTTGCCCCAGGCCTTTTCTCCCTTAGCTGTGATTTTTCCAGGTTCCACAACGTGGTACTGCAGTTCAACAATTCACATCCTTCATGTGCTAATTAGGCATCTTTGCCTCTGCCATTTGTTCTATTTGTGTTATTATGTATAATAAATGTAGTATGTTCATCCAAATTTACAGCTATTTGTTTAGCTGATGCTTTTCCCCAAAGCAAATTACTTTTTAACTCTTTTATACAGCTGGATACTTTTAATTGATACAATAAAAAGTATCATGTTCAAGGTGGGATTCAAACCTAGGTCCTTCCTGTAAATCGGAGCAGCTCTAACAACTAGATAAATGATAAAATGAATATATGTGGGATACCTATTCAGTCATTTTTTCAATTTTATTTTTTTTGTGGACAAATTTTGAGGAAAGAATAAAAATGGAAAATGTCAATATTATTTAAATCAGCATGTTTATTCTTTAAATTTATTTTGATGACTGAAAAAGTTGTACTTAGATGTTGTAAACACAATTATCAAGACCAATCAACACCTAGCCCTTTATTTTTTTTCCTTATGGTTTACAAAATTTTACACTAAAATCCATTTGGCAAAATGTGCTCATCATGGCATCAGAAGAATTACAAATCTCTCACTGTAAAACCTATTTTCAACAGCATATAGTCACTGCCTAGGAAGCTTCATTACTAGTGAATGCAGGTGGAAGGCATCAGTCATTGAAAAAAGGCACTGTCCTATAACAAAAGATACGCATTTCTTTTAGGGCTTGAAAGAATCTTTCCAGACACAGACAGCATGGTCCAGTGCTTTGAAAACACACGTGTCCAATGGTATTTGGCATCTGACATGGTCATCTTTTTTCTAAAAGGTCTAAAATTGTGCACCAGTTGGGAAAGCCAGCTGTGTTTCTCCTGGGTGTGCCGTTTTGATTTAGATCCAATTTTAGGAAAGACATATAATGGGGAGTACAATAACAATAATAATTATTATTATTGTATAATAATGATGTCTGTCTTGTCACAGTTGTAAAGGCACTGAGGTGATGCTCTGAATATTTTGCTCAATCAATGACACCAAGCTTAGACTATGTCTGAAAGTACCAACAGGCCCTAAGGTCATTTCCATGGTCTGCTCCACAGGGCAGGATACATACTTTCTATGGTACAGTGTAAACCATTCTTAAAAAAATACACATTAAACAAGCAATTTTACATAAATATAAAATCTACATAGCTAAGATATTAAGTACAGTGATTGTTTTTGTTCCTTTTGTTCCACAAAAAATACTGATTTCAGTATATAGCTAATAAGAATATGTAATAAAGGCTTATTTAAAACACAATACTAGATTTGTACAAATTATGTCAAACCCCTTCATCGAGCCTGCTTTTCGGGTTGTACAAAAGGAGAACAAATAAACGTAGTACATGGGATCTTGCAGATAAGTGGCTAATAAAATGTGTTTATGCTGAATAGAGAGCATGACCATAGCTGTAGTGCTATTATTGTCCTATGTTTAGTAATACATACATGTTTGCCATTGTTATGTGATACATACCATATGTGATACTGCCTTTCTTTATCGTAGTAATTGCCATGGCCAGGAGAGGTTTTAGAACCCCATCAAATACAATACAGCTCACCATATACAGTTGGACCTCTTCCCTGGTAACACAAGTCACTGGTACAGAAATGGTGTGGAAACACTTTTCAGGGCCCTGACCTCACTAGTCTCACACTCAATGCAACTACTCTGCAAAAAGTGATCTTGAGTGTGGAAAGGCAGCAAGGGGCAGTTCAGAATACACTTGAAGTGTTTGTGTGCACTTATGGAATGAACTTGAGAGCAGGTTCAGTGCTTTGTGCTGTTCCCAGGAGATGCTAAATGATAAAAATGGTTCCTTAGAAATACATTCAGGTGGGGTCATTTAGGGGCTGTATGGAGAGCTGTGAGAGGACCACCTGACAGTCCATACATCACTTAAGCACACTCACTGAGTCCAGAGTTAGCAGACCTGTGGGCTGCAGGCAGGCAGCCCCATCTTCACTGTGCTGCACACAAGTGGTTCTTCTTGCATATTTTAAGTTAAAAAGGTTTAAAATACCAGAAGTGGTTTTATATTTCTACCATGCCTTACAACGTACAGACATGTGCCACAACTTAAGTGTGCAGTTTACTGTGGAAACTTGTTAGTGGTGTCCAATGTCAAAATGCCTCTTGAAACAGAGCTGAATGTTTGAATTGGTGATGAGTCTTATGTTATCTAAATATTTAAGTTTTAAAGAAGCTTTTGATATTGCAGACATTTCCCAGCAGTGTTACCAAAAAAAAAAACAGACCACTTAAACAGACTTCCTTTGCGCGTCATTTCAATATGCTCTGTGCTTTTCCAATTTAGTCATAATTCAAAACACCTGACAAAACAGTAATTATTCATATATAATTTTTTTTTACAAAACATAACTTAGCATTGTTAGTTTAAAAGCTTTATGTTCTAAAAGAAATAAATAATAACATACCAAAAAAACTAAGTTGTGTATGTACATAAAATTCTGCCTGACAACTGGAAGTGGTGTGGAAACCTGACTAGACAGCCAGAGGAGGACAAGAGCTGTGGAATGTTTGCATTTGGTCTTCAGATCAAACTGCAGATGTAGGACACACACAGTGAAACCCATGGTCTTGCCCACCTGAGTGAGTGTGTGTTTGTTTGTTGACTGTTGTTTCTGCTCTACTGTTACATGTTTGTGCAAAGGCTAAAACAGGGCCTTGTGGAAAGGAACCATAGTGACAGAAAGGTGGCTTGCTGCTGGAGAGGCAGGGAAAGGTTAATTGCACAGCCATACCCCATCACCTTGCCCTTCACTTTCCCACCTCCTCCTGTGTGGACTCCGGACCTTCTGGGATGCATTCGTGGGGCTTTGTTGTGGCCATGAAGCCTGGTAAGCAGGTGCACCTGTAGGAGCCTTCCGTGTTGCTGCACACTCCATTCTTACACAGGGGCACCTTGTCGCTGAGGTCATCGCATTCATTTATATCTACAAGGAAAAGAAGTGGTTGAGGATGGGGGGGGTGTCAAGGTGACCGTATGAAGTGATATGTATGTATGTCATTGGGAGGGCTAAAACTAGGCAGCACACAACTGGAGGGTTTTGTCACTTGTGCATAATGCCACCCCATGAAAGAGATACATGAGTGACCCAGCTGGTAGGATATCACAAACTAGCCAATAAAGTTAGCATATATCTGCTGCTCCCCCCAAGCTTTGGCTAGGTCCCCTCAGCTAACTGTGCTCCCCAATAGACCCTTTCATCTAGCAGCTCATTTTCTTTCAACAAGCAGGTTATTTAAGTTTAAAATCATGGAAATGCCAAATGCCATCATATTGCTTGTAAGAACCTAGTACTGAGTGATGCACAAGTTGTGGTGTTGGAGCTGCATGGTATTATGGTTCCACATAGCTGTTTTCTGTCTTGCTATAAACTCTAGATGTGTAATAGCCACTTTTTACATAATGTGGCAGGCTTTGGGTAGCCTCACTGTTCAAGGTTCACTTTGTTATTCTACCTTTATACAGATATAAAAGAGAGAATGAGTAATACTGAAATACTTTGCTCACAACATGCCATTAGAGGGATCTTTACAACATTATCTTTCATAAAATGTCTTTCACCTGTAATAAATTGTTTTTAATAAAATCCTCTGATACTAGTAAACTTAGCTAAAGTGGAATATTTATGGATTTGCAGTCATGAAGGCAAGGAATTCTGGGAAAAGTGCCAGCTTACCAACACAGGCCATCTTGCTCATGTCAAGATGGTAGCCATCAAAGCAGTCACAGGTGTAGCCTTCACGCACACGCACGCAGTGGCCATTCTCGCAGCCATTCAGAATACCGCACTCCTCTGCCCTAAGGCCCTCGAATCCGACGTAGTGGTCTGGTGGATGGGGACAGACTTCAGCCTCACTTCTCACCGCAAACAAAGACTTCCCAGACTGAGTGTGTCAGGCCTGCTGTGGAGCAGCAGCTTCTTGGTATGCAGCTATATGTAGCATGTGTGATACACACCATTGTAGGGTTCCACCACATGGGGCTGGAAATCTCGTGGTCGATGGACGGGGACCCTCAACACCTCGTGGGAGGTGTGCTCATCGGGTGCATTCTGTCCGGTAAAGGAGGAGCCCCCCTGGGAATCATGGCGGCCATAGTCAAGGCTCCCTGGGGCATTATAGTGGTTGTTTCCCTCACTGGGCCCATAACCGCCCAAGTACACAGATGACTCGGGGAAACCAGGGACATAAAGGTAGTCATAGCCCAGTCTCTCCCGCAGGCTGTCAGAAACCCTCCTAGGCAGGTTGCACAGCACGGCATAATCCTCTGACAACACACAAACACAGAGTGCTTTAAGCTGAGAAGTGGACCAGCGTGTGGGCAGCCTAAAAAAGTTTCTGCATTTCATAGTGATTTTTTTGTATGATTGAAATTGATTTGTTTATGTTAGTCCCAATATTCTGAACAATGTTTGGACAGAGTCATTTAGGTCATTTCTTTTTTATTCCTGTAATCAAGGATGTTAGGACTTTTGTTTTAACCGAGTTTGGCAAATTTCATTTTATTAGCCACAGCTGTGGCTGGGCTCAAAATTTTGCTGGCAACCCAGCTGATGGAGAAATGTAATTGCTGAATTTGAACATGCAATATGATTTACGTGATGTCACACGAGTAGGTCTCAGACACATGGTTCAGTAATGTGAAGTGTAATAAATGGCAGTGTTGATTTGTAAGGGTCCTGTGAAGTGGGGACACCTACCTGATGTTTTGCTTGGACAGAATGCACACTGGTTACTCCAAGCCAAACCGAAAAGACAGCAGCACTCTGCATAGGTAGTACTCCTGGTCAGTAGAGGGCGGTCGCACATGCGATCGTCAGTCAGGGACTGCCAACAGACGTCTACATGGATTTCCTCATATGGCTCTGGGTTCACTGTGAAGACGCCAGCACAAAGAACTGATTCACCTCTGGGATCTTTGCCCATTTCTTTGACCTTCTCCTGTGGGTGTGGGGCATTGTGCTTTTTGCCATGCACTGCCCCCCTGGCCTTGGTTCCAGGACCTGCTCTACACAACCTATGAGAACATGCTCTCAAATGTTTCCTTCTCGAGTGCCACTGGGGAGCAATTCTAGATCCTTTCTTCTTTTTATTTTACAAGTACATCACACTTTTTCTTTTAATCTCAAACTTATTTGAAAATTTTACGTAAGTTGTGAGTGCGGGTCTCCAATCCAGTCTCTGTGTGTGTGTGTGTGTGTGTGCGTGTGTACACGTCTGTGACCATGTGTGTCTTTTGTGTGCGTGAGTGTGTCTGTGTGTCTAGGACCTAAGATATGTTAAAATAACTCTCCAGTTAACTGTCATTTTGGTTAGGGCTCCACTTACCTGGGACACATCCTGAAGACTGACCGGGGTCTTACTATATACATATTAATACAAGCATTACTGAATCCTAAATGAATTGTGAACAGTGCTATTCTCAAACATCATATCTAATAAGTTTTGTTATTTCATAAACTTACAAATAAGTATTACATAGGGTGCTCAGGTGCTTCTTGGTTTTACTATTTGTTTTTTATGTAATCTGAACATGCTCTGAGTCTGACTCAAGGATAGAGCACTATACAATAAGGTCTACTGTACAGTATTTAGGTCATCTTGTGCTTTCTTGTGCCTTTGGTGTAATGCTCAAAACATATGGGGCTTGAATCATTGTTTTTCTAAAATACAATTATACGGAAAGTTTTGTAAAGGTATATTTTCAATGAGCAACACTAGCAAAGCTTCATATATGATTTCTTTCTCAAATGTTTTATTGTTTTTCCATTTGTATTATTTGATTTAGTATTTTTCCCAGCGATGGATTGGTGTTCAATCCAGGGCTTGTTCCATAGCCTAACGCCCAATGATTCCTGAATGGACTGTCTTGACCCTGCTCAGGACTGAGCAGTTAATAATGGATGGTTGTATGTATTTTTTTTCCAGTGCAATTTAATCTTTCAATTTGTTTTAATCATTAATAGATTATTTGTTTGCCTTTTACGTGGACCTCCTCATACTCCATAGAAAATAATCAATGCCTTGGAGTTCAACGGTATGAAAATGGCTGCGTGCTGTGATGTGATAGCTTGTGGTCAGTTCCAGAACTCACCATCAGTGTCATTAATGGCAATACAGTGGCGGAGTGTGTTGTCCAGGACCAGTGGGGGATGACAGAAACAAAAGAAGGAGCCGTCTGTGTTGACACACTTGCCGTTCCCACAAATGTCCTCCTGCAGGCACTCGTTTTGATCTGAATCCAGACGGGACACAAATATACGTGAATGAATACACAAATCTGCATATGCACACACAGACACAATGATACTCAGGACAAGTTATTGCCCACATCTGCTGTGCCTGTGTCAGGGATTTTGGGGTACAAACACGCGTGAAGAATATGAATACAGATGGACAAAAGTTCATGTGGAGCCACAGTTTGCAAGATAGGAGTTCACACATACATGACACCCTCACAAAGGTGCACAAGTTGTTTTCTCTAATACACACACAGACACACAATATCCACCTCAGAGACCCTGATGACATAAAGACTCACCCACGCACTCCAGCCGAATGGCATCATAGTAGTAGCCTGCACGGCAGAAGCAGGAGTATGTCGCATATATGTTGGAGCAGCGACCATTCTTGCAGATTTCAGATCCAAACATTTCACACTCATCTGCATCTGGAATCAGGGAAAGGGAGTGAGATGGTAAGAGGCAGGACTCAAGTCACCTTCAGCACAATAATACCTATGAGACAGTACAACGTACAATGTTATTTATTCTTATAAAGCACTCTACAAAATTGCTTTCAAACAAATTATCACATGTAACACATTTGCGATGTAGTGTACAAATGACACTACATCGCAGGTGGGCAACTTATTTTTTGGTGTTTCCTAAGGTGGAGGACAAAGGAAATACACCATGCAGAAATGTATAAATCTGCTTGCTTGATCAAAAATAAAACATGCACACAAAAACACAAAAATATAAATGTTGACTACTCAGATACAGCTGTCTTGGATTGAAATGATTTCAAAAATTATTCAAGTTGGAAAAAAATATATTACACAGTGTATACTTTTTGTAAAACTAAAAACATACTTTTACAAATTAGCTGTGTAAAAGAATGATCAGGCTTCATCCCCAAACCCAGCTGGGCTTCATGCAAGCAGTTCAGTTCAGTCCAGTCAGTCTTCTACTAATTTTGTACCTGATAGAAATAAACCTTGTTTGAGCCCTACAAGAACAGGATCACAGAACCAATCTGATCACTGTACCTAATTCACATCCCATTACATGAGCAGCTCCATTTGTCATTAATAGAGCAGGAAGTTAAATATTTTTATCCCAACTGCTTCACATGATACCTAAATAAGTGAAATTGTAAGCAGTTCTCTATGTGTTGTGGAGGTCTCTGCAGGAAAAAGGGGGAGAGGGAATCTCAGTCAGGCCTGAGGTCAGGGAAGGGGTTTACTTACCTCTGAAGGCCTGATGGCTGAAGCCATGGTCAGGAGACTTGATGGGGATAAGACCAGTGCCACGGGGACACAGTTGCATGTACTCAGCTGGGACACATAAACACAAGTCTGTTAAAGGACACAGGTTCACTTGTGCCATCCTGAATGCCACTGCACAAGTCTTTTTCTGAAAATGCATTTTACTCCAAGTCCCACACTTTTTTCCACCCCAGTCACGAATTTATATGGATCAGCTGGGAAGATTTTTGTTTCCTGGTCAAAGCACTATACTGCACAAGTACCCACCTCCTTCTGCCTGTTCCCCACAGTTCACTGCCCAGCCAGTCCAATTTACTGTTCCCCTCAGTTCCCTGGCTCCAGTCCTCATCTACTGTTCTTGACCATGCCTGGTGGTCTGCTTAACTACCCTCTGTTCTTATAATCCCATACCTGGACCTCCAACTCTACATGTCCACATGGGCAATTTAGTCACCAGTTCTCTTGAAACAAGTCTTTGGCCTGTGATAGTAATCCCAGGCAGATAAGAGTAGAACATGGAAACTGTACACAGACTGAGCTGGACTCAATGCCTAAACACAGTCCTGATGTACCAGTGCTACCTGCTGTGCCCTTGGTGTCCACGATCTTTTACCTCCATCTCTAACTGGACAGGGGTGGATCTCACAGTTGTCGCCCCAGCCTGCCCCCACGGTGCAGCAGCACTCTTGTTTGGTGGTGTTGTGGGAGAGCACGTTGTTGCAGAACTTATCGTCATGGAGGTTGTAGTAGCACTCCTTTCTCTCTTCATTATAGAGCACTAGGGTCTCTTTGGGAGGAGGTACACAATCCGAGATTTAAAAAAACACCATCAAAACAAATCAAGTTAAATGAAGACAGAGAACATTTTTTCATAGTTACAGCTCTGCTCTATTCTTGTGCATTTATTGGGGGAAATGACCACAAGGGGGCAGTGTTCCAAATACCTCCATATTGCACTAACTAGTATTCCACAAGAGAGCACTGTATCAGGTCTATTGTGCTCATCTGCAATGGTTTCCCAGTGGGCAGTTAAACTGCAGGCTTAACAGAATGAAAAAACTGCCAAAATAGACATTTCAGATCTCTATTGATGAGAACATGCCACATGTTACAGAGGAACACACTGCAAGTACACAAGTCCTTTCCAGGCAGTAACACTCAGCAAAATTCACAAAGCTGAAATCTAGCCTGATAAAATAAATATCCTCCATTGAGATATTTGCCACACAAGGTAATAATAATAATTTAGGTAATTTAAGAAAAAACTTTTTACTAAACTTAAGATACATTTTGGCAACATTTTTATATTTGGGGATACTGATATGTTCATTTTTATTGGGAAAAACAACATTCAGGACAAACTGGCAAACAGTTGTCATGCAAATAAAAAGGCTTGCATTTGCCAGTATAGTTGGCACTACTTTAGGCAGAGACACCAATGAGTGCCGTTAGAAAAAAAAAAAAAAATTAAATTGCGGATAACACCTTGCCTTGAAGTAGTGCAGACCTTTGGCAAATAGTTCCTTCTGTGTGCATGTCTGAATGCACACGTGTCTTACCTGTCATGAGAGTGAGGCTGTGACACTGGTTGGTAAGTGGATCAAATTCCTCGTTGTCACTGGTGCAGACGCACAGGAAGCTGCCTTCCACGTTCTCGCACAGGGCCTCCCCACAAGGTGCAGTACTCAGTTCGCACTCATTCACATCTACAGACAGCAGCATGAGCATATGCAGACATACATTAAAATAAAGATATCTCAACTAACGAGTTGCCCAGGCCAGTGTGTCGTACAGCTTGTCCTATACAGCCTTGCTCGGAATGCATGTAACCAGCTCCAACTCCAATATGCAGCTCCAATATCTGCCTGCTGGAAGTTAACTGTTGTAAACTACAAGCAGACATATTTTATGTGGACCAATACTGTTAAACTACAAAAGGTGGACAGGGTCACAAGTTTTAAAAGCAGCGTTCCTGTAATACATACCCACACATCCGGGTGTCCCAGGCGTGTTGGTATAACCCATGTCACACAGGCAGTGATACGAGCCGTCTGTGTTCTCACAGAAACCATGATCTCCACAGATGGTCTTGTTCACGCACTCATCGACATCTGCAGCAGGGAGACACAGGGGATAGATTGCTATGTTTTGATAGGTAGAAGTGCCTGTACAGTACCATTACTGCAAAATAGTAAGTTAATAAATCAGTACTGGAAAAAAGGTACAGCAAGTGTTTGGAGCCATATATTGCAACCACTTGCACAGTTTCTGAGGTAAGGCAGGGTACTGAAGTTGACCATTGCCTTCTTTGGGCTGTGAGAAGAACCCCACACAAAGAACACAGCGAGAACATGCAAACTCCACACAGACTGCGCTTGGATCAAACGGCAGATCCAAAACCACTGTCCAGCTGCTGTGAGGAACCACTGAGACCTCCTGCACCACTGTGCTCCTTTTTAAATCACTACTACTTTATTTAAATCTGAATTCTCAGAAGAGGTGGAGAAAGGTGAGGTGTGATGTGAACCTTGTTAAGATCCTCTGAATAACTCCAATTAGTGGCAGGAATCCTACTTCACTAAATCAATCATACTGGAAAGGCTCACACAGCTTCCCAAGCAATATGCTAAACAGACACTTCAACTTTCCTTTTTCTGTGTATTTGAACATTGGAGGTATCTGCAAACTTTCATAGTCCAACACTTTCAAAAGCCAAGTGGACAGAATAAGAAATATTACCTAGTTCCTAGACCTGTAAAGATGAATTATGTAATATATGGGATAGGCTTGGAACCTGTGACAACTCCCTTACCTACCAGGGACTTAACCTGAGCATTCCAGGATGCTTTTCTGCAAAAACCCTTGGTATAAATAAGCATCTTGCTCTGAATGCTACTTTTGTGGAAAAACTACATCAGTAATTGTTCCTCATATACATTAATGTAAGCCTATTACAATGTGTGTGCCAAAGGACATTCAACATCAAATACATTTGGGTTTCCAGACATACCCCCACCGCCACCAACTAACCCCCTGTGGTGCTTTTCACTAAAGGAGCTGATCTGGAACAGCTCAGGGCCTCCATTATTCTGTGCATCTGTCAAGCAACCGCATGTGTTAAGAGCACATAGGGCCCACTGCTTAGCCCTGATAGAGTTATCAGCTTCCCTGGACAGGGGGTAGGGGGGCACATTCACCTTCACTAAAATGGATTAAATAGATCCCAGGTTCAGTTTAAAGCCCTTTCCCCCAAAACACTTTAATGAGAAGACAAGTTTTCATGCACCATTCTGTACAACAGTGTTCTGCAGTGAAAACACGCAGAGCTACAGCTGTGTGGTACACAACTACATTATACTCTAAGCTCCTCTCCTTCTCTACTGATCATATGCAAACTGTTTCTTTTTCCCCATTATATAATATTTAATATTGCTGGGCAAGGAATTCACCTGGCAAAGGCTAGAAACAGACACCACTAGAGGACTGATTGTAACTATGGTGGAAAAAAATATGGTATTTGATTGGATTTCAGTCATCACTGATGGGCCTCTGGCAAACCATCAGAAGAGCTGGGCAAAAGCCTAAACTGCAGGGTTTTTTTTGTTACTTTTCCTTTGAGGTACATGCAGCTTTTGGCAGGAAATCACAGTGTGTTTGTGCATCCGGCAGCAAGGCACGATCACACAAATAATGTATTGTCAAGTATAAAATGTTTGACAGGGTAACCTGGGTACAAAGCTGAACATCAAGTGAAATATTTAAAAGCTTTGTGACAAGCCCTTTTCTGTCAAAGATCACATGACATGTTTTTGTGTGTTCAACACTTAATAAGCAACAAAAGCAACCATATCTGAAAAGGAAAGATCTAATTCATGACAGTGTATGGACTGCAGAAAAGGGGCTGGCACTTTGACAAACGAGCCCTTGTTGTCTAAGCCTTTGTTGTGAATGTTAACCTCTTCCTGGGATGGTGGATGTGACAAGCTGCAACACACTCCAGCCACAAGCCACCACTGGAGCCCTGAAAAGCATTCCCTGTATTCCACTTCCACAAAGCTGGTTCAAAGCAAGCACACAGATAAGGCTGTTGTCAGTGCAATACATAGGCTTCTCACAATAAAGGCCATTATATGTATAATTATTCATTTAACACATACTTTTCTCCAAAGCAACTTAAAATGATTATGTGGTGTGTAGTTATTACCTTTGCCCAAGGTGATATGGTACACTAGATTCTCTACAGTCATTCATACATCTGTACAGCAAAATCCTAAAAACAAACACACACACATGCCCAGAACCTACACAGAATGGTGCAAAAAACAAAAAATATTCAGTCAGACTAAGTTCTCTGGGCAAAAATGCCTTGTTGATGAAAGAGGTCAGAGGAGAATGGTCAGACAGGATCAAGCTGGCAGGAAGGCTACAATAAGTCAAATAACCACTCTTAACAACAATGGTGGGCAAAAATGCATCTCTAAATGCATATCATGTCAAACCTTGAGTGGGATAGGCTACAACAGCAGAAGACCACATCGGATTCCAATCATGTCAGCCAAGAACAGGAAGCTCATGCTACAGTGGGCACTGGCTCACCATAAGTGCCCAGTTGAAGATTGGGAAAACGTCACTTGGTCTCATGAATCTCGATTTCTGCTGTGACATGCAAATAGTAGGGTCAGAATTTTGCGTGAACAGCATGAAGTAACTGACCCAACCTGCCTTGGGTGAACAGTTCGGACTGGTGGTGATGGTGTAATAGTGTGTGGAATGTTTTCTTGGCACACAGAAGAGCCCCTAATAGCACTGAGCATTGTTTGAATGTTACAGCTTATTGTTGCTGACCATGTGCATCCTTTTATGACTACAATTTGTTAATCTTCTAATTGCTACTTCCAGTATGATAATATGCCATGCCACAAAGCATAAGTCATCTCAAACTGGTTTCATGAACATGACAATGAGCTCAGTGTACTTAGATGGCCTCCCCAGTCACAAGATAAAGTACCTTTGGGATATGGTAAAACAGCAAACAGGTGGCATGATTGTGCAGCTGACAAATCTGCAGCAACAGGGACCAGAATTCCTAAAGAATCTTTCTAGCACCTTGCTGAACCTAACCTGAAAGATTCAGGCTATTTTGAGACCCAAGTGTTATTAGAATGGTGTTCCTAATAAAATGTACTCTCTCTCTCTATCTCTGTCTGTGTGTGTGAGATGCAGTAAACGGCAGCATAATTTCTGTTGCACAATGAAATGACGCTGTTGATGAAACACCAATATAATCAATCCCATTATTTCAGCATGATAACACACTAAATATCAGGTACATAATTAGAAAAAAACTTAATGTCATTATTAATTAGCATGTTTATAATGTGTGGTACAATATGTACAGTACAACACATTTCATGTTAGTGCCCCCCCACAGTATCACTGTGTTAAACATCGGAGATGAGAGGGTGCTTGTGTATAGTTTGGAGCGGGAGTTGTGTTACTGTTACAGCTGAATAAAAGAATTAAAGATGTGTGTTAAAGTAACTTGCTGCATCTGCCTCTGTTTCACACAACAAACAGCATATAAATAAATAGGTTTAAATAAGAATTATACAATAAACATGGTGACATGCTGAAAAAGTGTTCAGACAAAGCAAAAGCAATGTAAATAGCTAATAAAACATCTGCATGAGTGTATGCACTCATGCACATCTAGCTTCAAAAAAGTTTGTGAAAGTAGAGAATACAGTTTATTATAATACATACAATATAATTTCATTACAGTATACTGTATGTTGTAGTTTTAAATTTGCGTTTTGATTTTTTAATTATGGACAAGCATCAGATAAAAATTTGTTATAGCAAAAGTTTCTGTTGGGATATGGATATATAGGCATTCATTTTCAAGAGCTGTTACACCAAAAAATTGGATACAGAGTTCAGATACCAAGGGATTGCTGTACTATGTTGACAATACTACAGCACCTGGACAGATAGCATCCTATGTCCAAAGTGATGGCCTAGACACCACTGCTAACCTTGTTGGCCACTGGCTTTTGCCCACTACAAATGCCAAAAGACCATCCAGGAAACCAAATGTTCCTGGAAGGCTTATACTATTACTGAACTATACAGAAATTATAACTTGTAGTTCTAAAATTTAAGTTACACTAATTTCAGCTCTGAATAAAACTTGAAAAATGTGCAAAGATCTATATAATGGCTAAACAGGTTTTGATTACACTTAATAT
Source organism: Arapaima gigas (assembly GCA_900497675.1). Lineage (NCBI taxonomy): Eukaryota > Metazoa > Chordata > Actinopteri > Osteoglossiformes > Osteoglossidae > Arapaima > Arapaima gigas. Next base: position 377,953 of record UFQX01000324.1, on the reverse strand, counting down.
TTTTGTTTAATTAAAATATGCCATTTAACCAGTAAAAATATTTATGAAACGGTGTTAATTTTAAGAGACTTGCCATAATTTTTTCCATCACCTGTATACTTCCTGCTGCTGTTTAATAAAGCAGAAAAGTATTTCTCTTATCTGATTAATTATAATGACAACCTGCAGAATTATAATAACTGACAGTTGCAGCAATAATTTGAACAAGTGTCAAAATGCATAGTGCTCTGAGGTACCAGTGATACCAACAGAACTGGCATGCAACTCTTACATAGATCTATGCAGTGATTAAAATTCTAATAACTAAAAATGAGTGTCCTCTTCAGTGAGTACAAGGCAATAGTACAGCCCTTATCACAGAAAACAGGTTGAGGGCACCTGTTTTTGTGGAGATTCTACCACTGACTTGACCTGAAAATCATTTTCATCAAGCTGGTGAACCGAGGAACCTTTTGCTACTGCTCGTTCTCAGCAAGGGTTGTCTGTAGCTATGGGGTCTATAGCAACAAGAAGTGAAACACTGTCAGTATTATTCTGCCATGCTCTCAATACCCTTTCCTAAAAAGGCTCTTCTTTCACTCTATTTATACAGGGAGCAGACCTCTCTTTTGATAGGCACCAAATGGAGATAACAACCAGCCTTTTCCTGTCATTCTTCCTGCTGTTTAGTAACTAGAATACCTAGTGCTGACTAATGTAGTTCACTCTTGGTGCGAGGGGACAGAGACACAACACCAATGTGCAACAAAGTAGGACTTTAAAAGTAGCAAAGACAGTACTTTGAAATATTTGGAACATTTAATTGAAACAATGGCAAAGGTCAGAGCAATGCACTTGAAACCTCAGCACAGATACTTGGAATTAAAGGCTGACCAAACACAGATTAAATGGTGAAGGTGGGGAATAGAGAACAGTGCCAAAAATACCTACAACAGTCCAGTCCAGGGAGGGCTCTTTGGATGCATACTGTTAGTTGACAGTAAATGTAGGACACAAACATGCATTTTTACAAAGCACAGGCTGTTCATCCAATATCAAAGTTTTTGCTGACACACATTATATGAGTAGCTGCATATAAAATTGATATAAAGATATACAAAATATAAAGATAATTGTGATAGATGATCTGATGTAGGTTTATGGAACAATTAGGAGATCAGGAGAGAACTGGATTTTAAAACCCTTCTTGAATGTTGAGATGGATTCAGCAGTTCTGAGGGAGAGAAGGAGCCATTGCTCCACATTTGAGCAAAAATGAAGAACTTGAAAATGTATGATTTTGCATCTTTTGAGCGGGGGATCACCAAGTGGCCAGAGCTGGAGGAGTATAATGGTCTTGTTGGGGTGTAATGGTACAGGGTCTTATAGTTATTGGGTGCAGATTCACTTGTAGACTTGTAAGCTGTAACCAGAATCCTCACCTTGATTTGAACAGTTACAGGAAGATAATGGAGAGAGATGGCAAGGGAGGAATACTGGCAGGTAAAAAAAAAAAACAAAAATAGTGCACTCTGGGTTGACTGGCTTGATGGCTCAAGGCAAAAGGGAAGACACAAAGTACCTACAGTAGTCCAGGCAGGATATCACCTGGACCAGGAACCTGAACAAGGAGGTGTGTAGTGTGTGTTGGGACATAAGAGCACATCCTACCAGTGTTATACAGGAGGTGTCTGCAGGAGCAGGTTATAGTTTCAGTGTGGTGAAGCAGACTTCAGTCAAGTAAATCTTTGTGGTTGGTAATGAATCCCACATATATGATGTAATACTACATGAATTTTCTTTCCCTCCCACTGACACAGGACCTGTGCTGTCACTAGCACATTTAGATGTGCAGCTCAGGAATGCGGGCTGCAAACTAATATCATTCCATTTTAGTTTTCTATTTCTGACTACTTTTAATGGATAACTCTTCTCATAAAAGACCTGAGATCTGTTAACACTGAGCAGACAGCATCATGGCAGCGGACTAAATTGATAAGAGAACAAGTTCTAAGAGCACTTTACTTTTACATTTTTCCAGCAGATACCTTCCTCCAAAGCAAGGTACCTCTCAGAGTAAACAGTAGTGTGTATCACAACAGAACATTTTGTTTGGTTCCATAGCACTCCAAAATGCTATACGGTATGAAGTAGGGAGGCAATTCACCAAAGACACGCGGTCAATCAGCAGTCAAAATCCTCTGCAGTAAGTTAACACGGGAAGAAACAAGTAGTGCCCAGGGGGCCATGGACATGAAAGACACAGGGGAATGTAAATCTTGTACTATACCCCCTCACCCCCACACCTACTTCCAGATCACCCAGTCACCCAATCCACAGACATGGGTCCAGGCTACAGCTTCAAAGTCTTACATTGGAAAACATAGGGGGATGGTGCATTCACTTAGTAACTTTAAAGCACAGTACCTTACATGTCAAAAACTGGGGTGAGGATTAGAGCAGCCTTCAGTATGAGAACCAGCTGACCTTGGCCATGAGGCAAACTCCATGATAAATGAATTGCACAGAGACAAAAAAAAAGTGCAAATGTCTCCTCTTCTGCTAAGTGATGCTACACTCTATTCCAGTCCATAGCACCAAAGGACACTACCAGTTCCACCAACAGTCCATCCTGCAAGAGCACTCATGTAATGAAATGAGGCACAATAGTATACCTGCCCTGGGAAATGGAGGCTCTTTTACAATGACATGCAAATCACAGGAGAGGAAGTGCACAAGTTAAGTGGCACACAGCACCCCCCCACAGTAATGGGAAGCACATTAGATCCTTGTGTGTTCTGGCTGCATGTAATAGCCCCTCTCTGGTTCCTCAGCACTGCATATCCTGATTGGACCCATATGGAGGAGTTACTGAACACCATGCCAGAGCAGCAGAATTAAGAGGGGTATTTCACAGCATGAAACATTCAGTTCAGTGGCAGCAGGGACCAGTCCCTGTCTCCTTGCTTCATCTCACTGACCTGCCTGCTGGGGGGGAGGGGTCACAGTGGCATTCACAACATTCTACAAAATGCATTGCTGCAAGTCCAATGAATAACTATCACTGACAGCTGCCTGTAGAAAACAGGAGGGGTACAGTGCAAGAAACCACAGACCACCTTCATCTTCACCCACAGCCACCACCAGAGCAGCCATTTGCTGACATCTTCACATTTCAGAAGCAAAATCATCCTGACATAAAGAAGTTAATCATAGGCAAATATGGCATCAGTGGATTTATTTGGATGTATCTGTTGTATTTCTGAAGATTTCTAAGGACATGCACTAGATCAGAAGGATAGACAGGGTAACAACTGTGCCCAGGGATCCAGCTGTCTTGGTGTGGTAGACAAACTCAGCGCATATCCTACTCATTGCCAGCCTCTCGTTACAGTAGCTACATCCTTCCATAACACAGACAGCAAATGACAAGTAGGGGGGGCACATGCAAATGAGACTTTTTGTTTGAATAGTGTTTATGAAGGCCTAGGCTACAGCAGGGTAGGCTAGAGGCAAATGGGGGAAGGAAAGAGGAGGAGGTAGATAGTTAAAACTCTGCTATGACAAACTGAAATGTTTTGAAATGATCATTGGTAGCATAATGATAAAGACAATTCAAATCTTGATAAAGAGAACTGTGGGGGCAAACAAGCCACTGCCCAGAGGAGAGCAGAACAGCTGGTGTGCCTGTGTGAACTACACATTTATGAGTGGTCACAAGGCCCCTTGTGTGATCAACAATTTTATTAGAGTGACAGCAGAATCTCCAGTAACTTTCTGGAATGCTCTAGGATATGTGGCCATTCTGCAAGACAGTCAGCTCAGGGATGATAAGAACTTTTTTCGATTTTAAAGCCTGGCTTGCAATCAGTGGTCAGTGCTTTGCCTCATTATATAGCCAGGATCGTGGCTGCTGTGCCAGATAGGGATTTAAGTCCTGATGCCAGCCCTAATTGTATGTAGGCTGCACTCCTTGATCGGACCACTGGAGTATGGGGCTTCACAGAACCTGTGCATATTTAAACAGCAATGCATACATGTCGTGCTGCTAGTTTGTAAAAAGTGCTCTCCACTAACATACTCCGATGGCTTTCCTGTTAAGATGTGTACATTACCACAATATTTCCCAGATATGAAAGAGCCCAACAGCATCAGAGTGAGGCCATGATTCTAACAGAAGCAAGTGTGACAGCTTTTCACATTAACTGCAGACCTTTTGACAGCAGGCTCTCATGTCTGTGTACAACCATGGTGTCATGACCTCTGGAACTTTCAGTGGTCTCTGCAAGACCCAGTGATTCGAATCGAGTCAGTGTAGCTGCCACAGAGTTGTCTCCTAAACCACGTGGTACATGAATTTTGTGCAGTATCAAGTACTGTGACAAACATGACATTCTTCTCAAGGTTTACAAACAACTGCTGAATAGAGCAGAAAATGAAGAGGAACATGCAAACGCTGTACACGATGAGCTTGATTTGAACCTACACCCACAGAGCAGCTCTGGAGCTTTCTGGTATAGCTATTGAAAATCAGGACAGGGACATAGCCCTGCAGGTAAACAGCATAGGAGCTTCAGCATAGGAAGAACCACAACTGAAGCTGATGGCTCCTTTGAGTCAAAATGACCAATGTGGCAGCAGAACTTGAAAGAGGACAACAATGTCCAGCATTAATGTCCCTGCAGTTATTATGCAAACACAGACACAGACAGATTGACTTTTAAACCAAAAAAACAAAAAAAAACACGTCTCACTTCTATAGAGACACAATGTTGTCTTCAGACAGATGTGGATTCAGACGTACGAAACTCGCTGCACCCTGCTTGGTGAACCTTGCCTAGCGACAGTCAGGTTGCAGAGTTGGCCTCCTTTGTTAGCCTTGAACGTGGCTTTGAATGTCAGCCAGTCTCTATTACCAATATAGCTCAATTTGAGGGCTACTCCCTCCTTAGCAACCTACCCAGGAAGACTCCCTACACCTGATCACTTTTGTTTCATGAAGCCATCTGTGCCTTCACCTGACAACTTGTGAAGAGCATTCAAATCTGGGCACGATACTGAGATATTGGCACCACTGTGACAAACCAGGTAATTCCACTCACCGCAGTCCCCCTTCTCCTGGTCAGAGAAGCCAGGCGGGCATCTCATGAAGCAGCGATAGGACCCCACAATATTTTCACAGTGCCAGGTGCCACACACACTGCTGCCATACTCCTTGCATTCATCCATATCTGTGAAAACAGAGCCGTTAAGCAAGAGGGGTGGAACAGGAACAAGCTCTCATTGCTCACAAATATGTAATTAATCTGATGAAGAATTCACGGAAAAGCACAGGCCTCCAGTTAAATCCTTAAACCTGGGAGGACAGGTCAACCAGGGTAACCTAATGTCAGCAGCTAAGGCCACCACTTTATTGGTTCTACCTGTCATGTCCATAGTCACATGAGGACCAGGGATGTTCATTGGGGCTGGGGGGGAAGGGGGTTCTATAAAACAAATGCACCTTCACAGTGTCCTGTGTCTGAAGAGAACTTAAAGCCAGCCTCGCACACGCACTCGAAAGAGCCAACGGTGTTGAAACACTGCCCATGGAAACACACATTCCTCTCACTGCACTCATCCACATCTGTTGAAAAGAGGAGGCAGTCACAGACAGCACAAGGCACTTGGTTAGAGAAAGCCAGATACATGTAATGGTAACCACATTACTTTTAACATTTAAACAGTACTGTATTATAATTCTTACTCTGATAACACATAGGTAATATAGTCACCTTATAAACAGCGAACATTGTACTGAGCATAATAAATGTTCTTATTTTATAGAAACCACATCGTCATGTGGACTTACACAACGTGCTCTTGTTGATGGTTTTATCTTAACCTTGTGCACTATTACAGTTACAGCTGGTAGTGTCTGTGGGTTTCTGGCTGTCATCCAATAATATACAAGGAAGACCCATTGTTCCTTTAATATAAGGCAATAATAAGTTCTTGTTTACTTCTCATTTGGACACGAGAACAATGTGCAAAAAAGAATATTGGAAAAACCCAGAAGGTTTCAATGAAGACGGAGATACAGTTTAATAAGACTGATAGACTACCGATATGTTATAATCTGACTGGTTTTGTGTTTTGGCTTCCAGCTTTGGGATAGAAGAAACCCACACTGTCTCACTACATCCAAAGGTATTCCTAGTGAAAGTATTCTATGAATTTCAGTGGGAACACCAAGCAGATGTCTGAATCAAACAATAACAAAATATAGAGCAGGGTGTGTGCAGAGAAATAGGCACTGCCTTACAAGAGAATGTAGCCAAGAACAAAGCCACCATGGAGCCATGAACTGCAATGAGACACAGCAGAATCTTTACATCTAAACTTTGACAGGATAACCTGTGTACTCATCCACAGAATGCCTCCTCACCCTGATGCTCTGAATGGCTTTCAGTAGCATGGTCTGGCTTCCACTGGGTCCATGTCATACATCAACAGCACATGGTGTGAAAAAACACCAGATCTCTGATTTATTGGATAATTCCAATATTTACAATGGTAGTGGTAGGACATGAAAAGGAGGGAAGAGTGGGGAGTGGGCAATTTTTCACAACATGACATCCACAGTGACACCAGGGCACAATAGTTACAGGGGGGGGAAGACAAGCCTCCATGTCATATGTTTCCTGCCATCTGAGACATGTGGAAATGCAAGGAGTACATTGTTCTACAGTGTTAAGTAGGTGCTCCTATGGACAAAAGTTGGTGGTCTTCAAATCTCCCTCATTTTTGCTGGCATTTGCTGGATGGAACAGGCCAGGTACTACAGCCAGCAATCAGAATCACTGCTCCCTTGATGCAAGTGTGAGCAAGGGCACTGGGTGTATCTAGAATGACATCAAACCCTGTACGCATCAGTGTGGATGAGGAGCAGTGAAACTGCTCATCTCTCCTTAGGTCCCCCTAGGAACAAACTACCAGTTTTCCTCAATCCCACCCCCTACTCTCCACAGCTGCAAAAGACGGTCTTGATGTTACTAGGCTGCTGTGAGATGGCCTGAAGCTGGTAGAATGTCATCTCTCAGCTCTGAATCGTGACTGTTGGTTTCCACAGGGACCAAGCCAAGACAAACAAGGACAACTCCAACGACAAAGGGTTCGGAGCAGGATAAATGACACCACACATTCTGCGGTACTTAATGTGGCCAAAAATGACCAGAAACTCTCATTTGACAGTTATTACACGATAGGCTTTAACATGACTAATTAATTACATAATTAGAGGGTTTAGATCAGTGAAAGCAGGAGTGTATTTAGCAAGATAAGTCATAAAGTGTTGTGGTTTTAACTGAAATATGTACTTAATTTGCTTTAGGGACTAAGTAAAGGAATCACACCCACTCCTAGGGATGTGCCACTCACCTCTGCAGCCAACCCCACCACTGACTGTGGCATATCCGGTGGAGCAGGCACAGAAGAAAGAGCCGTTGGTGTTGAAACAGCTGCCTTCTCCGCAGACCCCCAGGGAGAGGCACTCATCCACATCTGAGTCATGTACAAAAACAAGACATGCACACTCAGTAGGAGGAAGAGGAGGAGGAGCTGGCCTGACACCTCTCACTCATCAACCCCCATAAAACAAGCAAGCATACCTCTACAAGACGTCCCCTCCTCCTCCTGTTCGAACCCAGGAGCACAGATACAGTTGTAGGAGCCGGGTGTGTTGTGACACTCCATCCCATTGCAAATGCTGAGGTCCTCACACTCATTTACATCTGGGTGGGTGAGGTGAACCATCAGGGTCATAAGCATGCATATGTCTCATTTAGATCAGAGGTCCTGTGCAGAGCCAGTATGAGAATGGCTTGAGGTACCTTCGCAGATGAGGTGGTCAGCCGACAATGCAAAGCCTGCATCGCAGCTTGTGCATAAGAAGGAGCCCTCTGTGTTGGTACACACACCCATGGGACATACTCCAGGAGAGAGGCATTCGTTCACATCTGCATAAAGGACAGAGTGATATGAGAGCAAACAAATGGACCAGTAGGTTGGACCAACCAGCCCCAACAGTAAATCAGAAATTCAATCTCAACAAGGATTTTTGGCACACTAGGCAATCATACAGTATCATTACTAAACTTAGTTTTTGCTAAAACAATGAAAAAATGCAATTAAGGCTACAATTGATATTGCAGCTTTGGCCAGGATACAAATAAATCTTTCAAAAAACGAGGCAGTCAGCGCTTTATTAAAAAGGGCAGACAGTTGAAAATGCATGGCAAGAAGCAGGGTCTAATCACAGCAAGCTATTACAGGTGATTTATAAATACTGTACGAACAAACACATGCTGTATTCGTGCCATGTGCTCAATTAAAATTTCTAACAGCTCTATGGACTGCCTTTCTTTCAGCTTGGACTGCTGTTAAGCAACTTGCCAATGGGCAGAGTGCCTGTGAATTTACAGGAAATTTCCTTGCACCTCTGAGGTTTGGGTTCAAGAATGAGGGCAGCTGATTTAAAACCAAGCAGTAAATCTTCCAGTGTCCCAGGAACCCTCATTAAAATCCAATCAAAAGTACATTGGACTGATTTGGGGGATTTCCTTGTAAATGCAGGTCTTTCCCAGGAGGTTCTTCCAAGAACATGACCAACTGTTTTTTCATCCCCCCGTTCTTAATCAGATGACTGCTGTTACAAGCACATGGTTTGCCAGCTTGCTGGTGGAGCATCCTGCCACTCAAGACCCACCTCACACTGTTTCCATACCTTCACACCCGTACCCATCCTCAGATAGCTCATATCCGGGTCCACAGCTTTTACAGATGTAGGAGCCCACTGTGTTCCTGCATAGCCTCCCAGGGCATACATTGGCTAATAAACACTCGTCCACATCTGATAGGAGGAGATCCCAGAGGTCAGTGCTTTATAGACACAATCCCACACAAAGATAGACAAATACAGAAAAACTAATACACACATTTGCTTAAACAAACACATGAATCCTTATACCTGCAGACACACACCTTTATGATAAATATGTGTATACAGTACTTACAGTTTTATGTAAAACTTTGGGCACCCCTGATCAAATTACATGTTCTGTTGATATTCTACATAAAACAATGGGAAGGGGGACTCCAGCATGACATATTTCTGATCATTTTAATGCACACTCAGTTTTTATTTGCTGAAGTCTATTCTTGCTGTAGGATTTTTTCCTCCCACTCTTCCTTGCAAAATGCTTCAAGTTTAGAAATATTCTTAAGTTGTCTTGCATTCACTACATGTTTGAGATGTACCGACATATTTTCAATAATGAAATCTGTGGACTGTGAAGGCTATTCCAAAACCTTCATCTTTTTTTCTTGAAGTAGTTAATGGTTGATTTTGAGGTATGTTTTGGATTAATGTCTTTGGATCATTGCCTTCTCTTTTCAGCTTCAGTTTCTTGACTGATTGTAAGACATTAGATTGCAGGATTTTTTGATACTGTGCAGAATCCATTCTTCCCACTATCTGTACAATATTTCCTATGCCACCAGCAGCCACATAACCCCAAAGTATAAGAGATCCTACCCTGTTCTTGACACTTGGCAAGGTGTTCTTTTCTTGAAATGCTTCTTTTTTCTTCAAACATACCAACTTAATTTCATCAGACCACAGTACTTGGTTCCAAAAAGCCTCTGGCTTATTTAAATGTTGTGTTGGATACTTCAGATATTGACTTTTGTGATGAGATCATAGGTAAGGTTTCCTTCTCATGACTCTTCCATGCAGACCATGTTTCTGGAAGCAACCTTGCATAGTGGGTCAATGCACCACTACTCCTGTGTGAGCTAAACCTTCCAGCTTCCAGCAGGACCTCTGCAGTGATACAGGGATTTTAGTTTTACATTCTAACCAGTTTCCAATCAGGTCTATTAGAGATTTTTCTTAGTCTTTCAGATCTTGCCTTGACTTCAACAGTTCCTCAATTTCCATTTCTTTATGATGTTTTGGATAGTGGAAATTGCAAGCAGGAAGCATTGAGATCTTCTGTTCCTCAGAAAGCTGCTTAGAGGAGTTCATGGTTGCTGAGCGCAAGCCCAATGCCGTGATTGATTTGAAGACAGAGAATTTATCAAGCCCTGGAAATAACAATCCCCTGACAGATAAAGGCCCAACAAGTCAAAGAAATTGAGACATTTGTGAAAAATAATACCAGTGGGTGAATTGGAAGGTTGCCCAAACTTTTTTGTTTTTCAATCTACTGAATTTAGCAAATCGTGACTATGCATTAAAATTTGCAGAAATGTCTCCTGCTGAAGTTTTTTTCAATAGAGAGGTTATTTTCATGTTGTTTTACATAGAATATCACAAAAACATGTAATTTGGCCAGGGGTGTCCAAACTTTTCCATACAACTACTAACTAAGCATACTCACACAAAGGGGTACCCCCTCACCTTCACACTCTAAGCTCTCCTCTGAAAAACTGTAGCCAGGCTTGCAATTGATGCAGATGAAAGAACCTGCTGTGTTCATGCAGTTGCCTGCTGGACATAAGCTGGGCGATGTGCATTCGTCAATATCTGTTCACCATAAAAGAAAACAGTCCATTGTGTAAGGACAACACATGCTCTGGACCAGAGGGCTTTCCCTGAAGTGAGGGTGAACTGACCTTCACAGAGCTCTCCATCTGCAGATACCCTGTAGCCAGTGGGGCAGGAGATGCAAGAGTATGAGCCCTCAGAGTTTAAGCAGATGCCATTGGAGCAAATATCTTCCAGACATTCGTTGATATCTGCAAAAAAGAAGATTCAGAGAGCATCAGTGTTTCACCCCAAATTTTTTTTTTCTTATTACTGCTTTACAGTATTAGTCTGCTTATCACTTGCATATGCATTGTACAAGTTGTTTCAAAAAGAACTGAATGCTTTCATAAATGTAATTACACAGTAACTAAGTATCATGTGAACACAGTCTAAACCAGTTTGTAAAGCAACTATTTTTTCTTAATCTTACAAACGCTCAATGTACTATGTGCTCGTAATAAATCTATGAAAGTGTTCAATTATTTTTGAATTAACTTGTATATCTTTCCTAAACCTCCACCCCTCCAGCATACTGTTGTGAAAACCCTGGTGTAAATCTAGCTTGAGACAGTTATGCAAGATAAGTCCAGTTTAGTCGCTTGAGGGCAAGGCAAACACACCTGTCTTGAGTACAAAACTTACCATGGCATCTTTGTCTGTCCTCAGATACTGTGTAACCATGGCTGCACTGTTTGCACGAGAAGGAGCCTTCTGTGTTGGTGCAGAGTCCATTGGGACACGCATCTTCCTGCTTGCATTCATCCACATCTGTCCCACAAACCAGTAGAGTTAGCTTACTAAAAATAATTCCCAGGGTGCAATGTTCTTTCCATTGAGGAACTGTGAATGTTGTGTTTGTTCTGTTTTACTAAAATGGGGGTACATTATTATAGTACCTTTGCATCTCTGGTCATCTGCTGACCACATGAAGCCAAGCCTACAGGTGCACGAGTAGGAACCTTCAGTGTTGTTGCAGATACCGTTGGGGCAAGTATTTTGCTCAGCACACTCATCAATATCTTTAGAAAAAAATAGTCTCCTTTGTAATAATTACATTTTCTCAACAATGTTTCACACAATGCAAACATTTCAGAGAAACAATATACATATAACACAGAGGACAGACTTTTGTAGACTTTGCCATCAGAGCTGGTTTTGTACCCCAAGTTACAGATGCACCTATAGGAGCCCTCCAGATTGATACAAGTGCCATGGAGGCAAATCCCTGGCTGATGGCACTCATTCACATCTGCAGGCAGGTGACATCAACAGTTTTATCATCCTTTAAAATCCATACAGAAACTGCAGACCTTAATTAACTGCCTCACCCACATGAATCAGCTATTTGATGTCTGAGTACAGTTTTTGCTCAGTTATATGCAGTCAGTGATGACATACTTTTACAACCATGATCTCTAAAGTTCACTTCGGAGACCATTCTCATACAGTGGTGCAGTATATTTGTTTCCTTTAATGCTCTCATATACAATTTAACCTGCATGACCTACCAATAACATAAGCCTCTGTCACTTACCTATGTGTAGTACTTACAGGAGATTGGAATTATACAGAATGGGGTGGATTTACAGTGTTTTTTTAAAAACACAAAAACTGCAGCAGACACACAAGAAAATACAGCCTTAGACAGCAGCAACATCATTACATATCAGCCAGTCCTTTAAACATGGTGATTAAGGGGGGTCAGGTGTGACTGATAATCCAGGAAGTGGGATTAGAGGCACTCTTGCATACTACAAATATGTTAGGTTTTGGAACTATGGTGCATATGTTTCAATGTTTAATGTGCTGTTTCAACAAATTTATGATACAACAGCAATATATTGCCATATGCCAACTTTTTAACTGAAACAGTACCAGTGACAGGACCTCATAGGATGGAGGATTTAACCCAGTCTCATGGTTAAAAGGCAAGTTTCAGTCCCTACCCCTGGCATTACCTGAGTAATTACTGTATGACATCCACATTAACATACATCATGATACACACACATCAATTCCCTTTTAATCTTTTAATTCAATAGCAATTTAAAATTTAAAAATATATGTAGAGAATTTGGTCCAAAAACTTGTCTTTACAAGCCTGAAGTGAAATGTTCAACATCCCACCTGTAAAACTTCACAAACACCCAGGACCAGTACCTTGGCAGCTTCTGTTGTCTGTGCTGAACCAGAATCCTTGGTTGCAGATGCATGTATAGGATCCCTCACTGTTGACACACCTCCCATGGGAACACACACTGTCCTCCAGGCACTCGTTTATATCTGTGGGAGAGGTGGAAAGTCCAGTGGGTGGTGACAGGGCTGGCAGGTACAAGGGAGCTGCCTTACTAGCATTCCACAGCAAAGTCCCTAGGGCCATGTCAAACTGCGTTAATGAGACGTCCCATGGTTTAAAAACGAGACAAGCCCTCCCTGTACTGCTCACCTCATCTTTTCTATGTCATGCTCTATGCCAGCAAACATTGTAAAAATCAAGAAGTGGGAATAATTGTGTTTGTACTTTGGGAAGAAAAATACAGTTGTCTCCAAAATCCCTATACTAGGGGCAAAAAAAATCTGCTTCATAAGGCAAAGCATTTACCAGACAGGTGAATCTAAAACGATCATGCTACAGTGATATTGGCATGACTGCTGTCTGGGGTTCAAGGTGCTTCCCCAGTGTGTGGGAGATGGTAAGCATTTTGACCCAAAGCAAAACACACTAGCACAGGTTAAGGCGGAACGCAAAATGGTTAGGGTGGGACAGGGTACCATTTTGTGGGCCTGCTGTCAGACATCTCTCAGCACTCCTCAGGCTTAGTCTTGGAAATCGTCTGGTACTTAAAGGCACTCCACCATAGGCTGCTTTCTAATTCACGGTATAAATCCAGTTATCCAGCTGGAAACTTATGTGGCATTACTTACCATGCTAAAGTCAATTGACTAAATGAACACTGGCAAAAGCAGTGTGCATATAATACTTTCATGCTTGTTTTACTCATTATTTTCACTCAATGATTTTTGATGGAATGGTTTTTATAACCAAAACCCTGTCTCTCAGATTTCAGGTCTATTTCCTTAGGGAACTCCTCCTTACCAAAAGACTGGCAATTCATGTTCACAGTGACTCATTCCTATTGGCAGGGTAGGTGTGCAATATAAAAATATTTATTTTGAAAACATTTTGAAAGAATATGTATGTCTACAAAATGATCAAATTACAAAATACAAGGCAACAATTTTAACAGCATCTCCCAGTAGTGCCCAAACTGAGGAACAGTGAATTGCCTTTGTGATTTCAGGTAATTCTTAGTTGCACTGCTGCAAGGTACCATTTGTACTGGGAGGACATTACTGGATGAAAGTTGGGGATAGCTATTGACAGCGCTGCCACCTACTTAATATACAAGCCACTGCCAATCATTTGTCAGCTTTAATATGCTTTTCCTTTTCTTATTCAACAAATTGGTGAGACCTGAAATCATGAGGACCTTTTTGGCTTAAGTAATTGCATGGATTTGGAGGTGGAAAACATTTTTTATTGCATTTGACCAGTTTATGAACAGGATATCTGCTTTCCCCCAGACAAGTGTTTTTGCCACAGAGGAAAGACATTTAACCAAATCTTGGTCAGTCACATTAAAAAACAATGATACTAAGAAATATGTGTTCCACAAACATATTTTTTAACACTCCTTTATCCTTTCAAAATATGGTCACATTGATATTCATTCCTTTCATGCCTGTCGGTATCAAACCCTCAGCTGCTGCCAAGTTGAACTGAAATGTTCAGAGCCATCCAAGAATAATAAGTAGTTTGTTTAATACTGTGGCCAAGAGAAAATATTTTGACTCTCACAAATTGAAGTATTACAAACAACTTTTTATGGCACTAGAAAACACAAAAAGATCAGCACTAACACGTGCCACAGTGTCAATGTATTAAGAAAAATTTTGGCTGTACCCTGCAGGCTTGGAAAATTTTTGGAGATGGAGCTTGATATTAAAAAAAAACAACCACTGATAATGTCATTTCTGTTTAAGTATTATACATTATTATGCTCAACTTGAAATTTATTATATACCATTTTAGATACCTAGGTACCAATCGAAATGGCACATTTGCCCTTTTAAAGTACACTTTGAGAATTCTAACATGGCCAGTGGAGCCCCTGTCAGTCCTTTGACTTTCTAGTTCATTCAACAGCTTTATAGCTTGTAAGCCTACTACACATCAAATTAAAAGAAGTGAAACTGTTTCCAAGTTTGGTTTTCTTACCCAGGCACTTTCCACTGACCGCTCTAAAGCCAGGACCACAGTCTTGGCAGTGGAAAGAGCCGGGTTTGTTGATGCATCTCCCAGTGGGACAGGCATTGGGGTCTCGGCACTCATCCACATCTGAACAGTGTGGACAGGGATGGGGGGCAGAGAGGGGAAGTTGTGTTACAACAAGCACTTGTTGAAATATTGGATTAGCTGGGCTCAGTGCCCCTGCTTGTGTGTTAAACTATGGCCTTTCATTAGCATGAAGCCTGACATACCTTCACACTGACCACTGTTGGACAAAGTATAGCCAGGGTCACACTCGCAGGTATAAGAGCCCACTGTATTGATGCATCTGCTTCCTGGGCATTTGTTGGGCATGTCACACTCATTCACGTCTAAAGGTCATTTCACAACACACAGAAATGGAAAAGAGTTAGGGACAACTTCAACTGTAACTGCTCTACAATAGCAGCTTAATATATAAACATCATACCACTGCAGCCTATAATTTGAGGTAGGAGTTATAGCAGAATCACTGGCTGGGAGGGTTCTACAGCTTATCAGCTGCATAACTCTGGATCCCATACACCCCTCACCTTGGCAGAATTTCCTGCTTTGTGTAATGACTTGACTGTATCCCGTGTAGCACTGGCAGGTGTAGGAGCCAGCACTGTTAACACAGCGTCCTTTGCCTTCACAGGGATCACTCTCGCACTCATTGATGTCTACAGGCAAAAGGTGACTGGTTTGTTATGTTTCAACAGGGGAGTACACTGGTCTTTACTGACTGGTTCATGCATCCTAAACCAACATTCCATTATTAAAAATTGAGGGTCATGTGGATGCAGGGCAGAATGAAATCACATATCAGAACCTTTCTGTCCCCAAATCAGTTTGTTTTCAGACCTCAGATCACAGGTCAACGTAATTGGGGCAATCAATTTCATAACAGTTCTCAATCTGTCAAGACCTCAGTGCTTGCATTGTAAGAAAACACTCTCATAATGCACCAGTCATGCAGATAGACATGAAAAGCCTTCATGTCCACTGACTGACAAACACTCACCCACACAGCGGGTCTGCAGCGGGTTGAGTTTGTAGCCAGCATTGCAGTAGCAGGTGTATCCCGTCTGCAAAGACACACATATCCCGGGGCCACAGATGGCAGGAGTAATGGAGCACCTGTCCACATCTATGAGGTGATGACAGAGCAGGTCAGAAGGAGATATGCCATTCTACTTCAATAATACCACAAAAGTATAGTCCTTTAGCGTCACTCTTTGAGCCAAGTTAAAGGTTACAGAATGTTTTTCCACTTGGCAAAAAGCAGAACATTGTGAGTTCAAACTAAAAAAGGGACTATAACCAGATTAGATTTCAATCCCCCATGACATTTTTTCTCTTAGACCTTATCCCTTTGTCAGCCTGATGCTGTAAAATTGCTTTGTTAGAAGAGGTAAGCCCTAACGAAGCAGAGGATGGAAGGGGTTTACTGAAATGAAAAATTGTAACAGTTAGGAGCCAAATAGCATTAAAAACACAACAGGGTGGGCTCAGGACCTTTAATCCTAGCAGTGCAGAGGGTCTGTGTCTTTAAAAACAACCTAGTACCTGTAGATAGAAATCTTTGTTATCTCAAAGGAGGAGTCCACATGGGGCTACAACAGCATGCATACACAACAGTGTATGCCCCCCCCCCCAAAAAAATGCAACAACAACCATAATAATAATAATACGTCGGCAAGCATGAACTTGACCACACCCAGTCCCTGACAGGACTGGTAGCTATACCTGGTGGGAGACTCATTCACGGAAACGAACAACAAGTGAAGCGAATCAAGAAGGTGCAAACCTTAAAAGAGGGACTAAAGTTTAATTATAGAGAGGGGGAAGGTTAGGGTCAACCTTCAGCAGTAACAACTGGGTTGAGGTTTTGTATCCTGGTTGTGTGTTCCTAGCTTTAGTATTTTCCTTATTAGTTATATATTAAGCAGTCTTAGAGTTTCATTGGTTTGTGATTAATTTATTATGGGAAAGAAGAATAAACCTAAGCCTAATGTCTCCCACCACCTGTCCCCACATTATCTCTCTGGGAACCTAACATACACTGTGTTAGTTATATGTCTGAAGTTGTTCAATCACCAGCACTCACCTGTGACCTGGGTGGCAACATTAATGGGTGCTGTGTCATGGTCCTCTTTCTCTGGCCTCAGGTTGATAGGAGACTGAGAGCTGGTCTTCTCAACATCAACTAGAGAAGCAACAGATTGCTGTCTAAATATAGTACAGTCTTTCCTCTACAGAACAGCAATTTCTTATTCATTTTTTGCATAGTGGTAAGATGTTGAGATTTTTAAAAAATTATGTCCTTCAAAAACATTAAGCAGGACCTATAAATCTGTTGGGCAAACAGTGTCTGCAGAACAGCTGTGCACAAAATTGTTTCTAATGTTTTCACTGGCAAAATAATTTCTCTTATTATGGCACTTTATAATTTTTTTAAAGAAATCACTGTGCTTCTGACTATAAGATTCCTCTCCTGGTTTCACTGACTTTCAGTTGGTAATATTAATATGTCGTACTATCTGAACCAATTTTAGGGAATATTAAGATATTTATTACAAAATATCACAGACTGAATAAGTAGTTCATGAAAAGAAACAGAAATCAATATATTTACCAAGATATCTTGATGGTGATTCACTTACGATGGCAGGCTAGTAAAAAAAAAAAAAAAAAAAAGCCAAATGTTTTTTTACAGTAAGTTCAATCAGTAACTGAACACATTACATGTGAAAACTATGTCATTATTACATAACTACTTTATGCAGTTGAATTTGTCCCTTTAGCTACTTTAGTAGCTGTTTCCATAATCACTGCAGGCCAAATAGTTAATATCTTAAGGAATAAATGACACAACTACAACAGCAACAGAGAACAAAGGAACACTTACTGGTTGCAAAATATCAGCATCTGTGAAGAGATGAGAAAAGAGAAAGTTACTTGGGGACAATGACTAGCACTGTCGTTAAAATCTTGAGGCCTGACGTTATTGGGTGTTGTTTTGTCAGGCCTGAGGACCAAGGCATCTTCTCCATAGAGGCAGAGACTTTGTTCTTAATAAAACTCATCTTACTGGCCATTCATTCATTAAGCCTACGAGATGAATCTGCTGATTCTCTATACTGCTTAAAAAGGATGTGTACAACTGCCGGGGAAAATGGGGACATAGCAGATGATAAAGACAAAATCTATAAATATTTATGGATACTTCCTGTAAATCATTTTGTGTTGCCATTGCCAAGGAATTACCTCATACACATAAATCATAAATGTTTCAATGACAACCCATAGATAGCAGATGTTTTGAAGTTTCTAATGTCTTGGACTCCAATATCTATGTCTTGCAGACATGCAAAACGACATTTTAAAACATTTACATGACATTCTGGAATTAACAAATAGTTGATGAAGCATAAGCCAAATTTAATTTATAACATTAGCCTTTAACACTTTCTCATATTCATTATAGACATCCATCAATTTATGCACACTTCCACAAAGTTTTTTCATTAGACCGTGATTTTTAATACCTGTACTCAGTTTATACACAGGTCTACATGATACAACATGCTCTTCCCCCAAAAAAATCCTTCATTCAAACATGTAAAAATTGTAAACAAAACAAAACATTAAAAAAAAAAACAAAAATTACACACAAATCTCCTGTGTGCTGTGGATGTGTGTGCCTGTCTGCAGGGCCCCGACCTGTGTGTGGCACTGTGTGTTATACAATGGGCATTTTATGTAAAGTGTATACATCCTTAAGAGAGCGGCAAGGAGTGTTCTGGGAGAGATGGATCATCCTTGGAAAGGTGGATGTAATGTTCATGTACGATTAGCGGTTGCAGCAAAAGTTAAGTTAAAACAAACTCCTACTGTTGTGCCTTTAAGAGGAGATGTAAGTATGTCTTCATAGAAGTAGAACCATGGTTACCTGGAAGAGCTCCCTTACAGAACCATGGCCACAACTGGTGGATGATGTCATGCTGTGTATATTAAAAACAGAAAGATCTGTCGCATAGCATTTTATGTTACGTTCTCTTAGGCAGATAATAATGTTCTTCATTACTTAATAAAAGTTGACTTGTTCTGCCTTCTTCTAATGCTGAGCCTCCAGTGTACCTCTTTAAAACTCTTCATTTACTGTTGTTTATTAAGGACACCACACCTGCAATTAAATTTGGTTTTCCAGTGTGCAATGCTGCACGTGCCACAAGGTGTTTTACAATATATAATAATATTTGGAAAAGTTTTTTTGGGGGTTTTCCGATGGGCTGAGAAGCATCATTGTTTTTCCTATAAGAAAAATAGAAATCGCTGTCTAGTACACATTGCAGCCTTTTCAGTAACCTATTAGACATGTAAATTGAGGGATCATGTTACTGACAAATCACAATGAAAACCTGAGAACTTTCTGCTCTCACTAAGGTTATTATAACACCAAGTTCAGACAGACTTCTTCCCAATTTTAAAGTAAACCAAAATGTTGACTGTTGCTATGTTAGATAAAGGCATTGCAGATAATGGTGATGACACAAGGTGAGGCGAAGATTTTGGTGGCAGTTTGTATCTCAGATACCAGAACTGCTGTAATCGTTACCTTCAGTTTCTCTGCTGAACGCCTGGACTGGGTGCCTAATGTCATGAGATGCATAACTGGGCTGCTGGGGCAGCTGTGAGAGCTGGGGGGTGTGGGGGTGTGGTTGGTGGGATGGGGCAGTCCGTCTAAGCTCCTCTTCCTCCATCTGATGCAGGGTGATCTGTATGTCTGACCTGGAATACGTGTAGCCGTGACCAGCTGGGCAGATCTCCTTAAAGTGGTCTGCAAAATGAGGAAACAACAGAGGAGTGGTGAGAGCAGTGTGAGGACCTATTCATCTTCAAATACCCTCCCTATTCTACCCCCAAAACACCACAGGCTCCTGAGCTCTGCCAAAGCTTTACTATGTGCTAAACTTGTGTGAGGTGTTCACAGCCTTGCCTGACTTTGTGTACTGCCTTTATGCATGATATGCAACACTTCATCCTTGATTAGGAGCTTTCCTTTCTCAGTCATCCCTTAAGAGCAAACCAGCCCTTCCATCTAGGTAGATGTTCAGGGGAATGTGAGGGAGCTGCAGATGTGCCTGGAAGGGCCCAATAAGCACCAGACGGGAGATGGTGAAATATAGACTGTTACCTGAACTTTGAACCTGACATTAACTATGCCAAAGAAAGTGCATGTTCTTTGGATAGGTCTGTTGCTGAGCCATAACTGATGAAGGTGATGAAAAAGCAGTTGATTAAACCTCACTCTGTGTTATATAGGTTTTATACAGGTCACCACAGCAAAGAACATAGTATTATCCCAAATGTCATCCCTGAACGAGAGGCCTGTGTAAATATTTACATTGGATGAATGTGTTGTAATAAATCAATGGTGACTGTCTCATCACTGTGATTAAGCCCAACAGGAGTCAAAAAAAAGGCTGTGCAGTGTTACCCCCATCCTAGCCTGAAGCTATAGGATTTCGAGTAAATATAGAGGAAGATTACAAGTGAAAAGAAACGAATGGGTAAGAACAACAAACTGTGCGAATTCTGGGCCTGGCATGTCTCCTGTCAACTGCTTTATGAAAAAACCTAGTTCTCGGGTTGTCTACATTAATCTGGCTCTTTCAGAGATCACCCTGGGGTAGGGGCAACTATTCCATATATCAGTTATATAGCATAAATTACCAGACCAGTGACACCACTTAGATATATTTATGGAAACTTTAACTTTCTCTGAAGGGCTATAATGGAGGTTTTCCACAGACATTGAGGACAAGATTGAAGAGAACCTGGATCCTGATGAGTCTTCTTCTATGTTTCCTTTGGCTATTTATTAATGCCTTTTTGTCTTTTGTATACTAACAATGGTATCGTTCCCCATGACAGCAAACGAATACCCCCTTCTAATTTAGAAATAAGAGATACAGGGGATCAGTTATTTTGGGACTTACCCATCTGAAAGAGGGTCACACGTCTACAAAGTGTATGACATGACATATAAAAACTATAGCAGCCAAAAAAACTACAAATAATAAATTAGTTTTTGTGAGCAGAATGGAATCTATGTTTACTGTAATCTCTCATGGAAAAACAAGCAAAAACTAATCATTCTGTGATCACAAAATGACATTAATTTAACCTTAGAAAGTAAAACATGCTCTTTTATAAACAGGTGAGCAGTTCATTGCCTCTTGCAAAATCAAGAAGGTGAAAGCCTGCATGATCTGTATCTGCCAATTCCTGTTGGCAGACTACTCTCAGCCAAGCTGGTTATGCTGGGGAACCAAAGTCATTCCATAGCCCACAGTACAGGCAGCAGCACTTCCAGGCAAATAGGACTTTGTGACAATATTTGTGGAGTGTGTCTCATTCTTGAAACAGCAATTTCTAACTTGAATTCTTATAAAGATATACATATTATAAATTGTGTGTTTATTTTCTTGGATATTGGGGCAGCAAAGTGGTGTAGCAAGTACCGCTGTTGTCTCACAGCACCTGGGCTGTTTGAGCATGTGTTAGAATCCAACTCAGCTTGTGTGGAGTTTGTATGTTCTGTCTATGTGGGTTTCTCCGAGTGCTATGGTTCCCTCTCGCAATCCAGAGACACCCATTTCATATTAATTGGTTTGTCTAAATTGCGTGTAGCATCCTTGTGCATCTGGCATCCCATCCAGGAGGTACAATATCCCTCCATGCCTAGCACCCAGTAACTCTGACACAGGCTATAGACCACCACAACGCTGACTAGGAAAAAGCAGTTAACGATGAAGGATGGATGGATTTATTTGGATATTATAATTCGTATATTTATTTGTAACTGTAATCTATCGTGCTAATTATTTACTTTCATTATTATATTTACTTGTTTCTTTAGCTAATGCCTTAGTCAAAGGCAACTTTCAATGCTCATTTATAGAAGTCAAAACTGCTTGTAAAGATATGACAGTCCAGGATGAAACAGTTTTGCAATCAACACAGTGTAGCATAGAAATAAACAACTGTTTAACAGTTCAATACATATTTCAAACAGACATTAGTTCAGAGTAAAACAGCACAGTGAAAAACTGGCTTTATTGTAAAATTCACTAATAATCACCTTTTACTCATGAACTGCACTGTGGCATCATCATGCATTAACCTATACAACACAAAAAGGGGACACAGACTTTACAGAAAGTGCAGTATTCACGACCTCCCTCCTGCAGGCACAGCACTTGGGGAGATACCTGTGTTTGGCAGTGGACAGCGTTCACACGCCGGACCCCAGGCCTTGCCGACACGGCTGCAGCAGCAGATCTGCTTTGTGATGTGCTGAGGCAGGGGCAGGGAGCAGGTTCCCACTGATACAGACCGGTAGCACATGCCGCGCACCTCTGAGACAGCTTTGTCCGCTACAAGAGGGTTCAGTGATTGAGTCAGGTCTCTAATTCATGATGCAAGTTGCTCATCCTTCTCCATTGATAAAATTCATATGTTTTGAAATGAATTTTACTACCTCACTTTCAAATAAATATGGTTATACACCTTGGGAATCTAAACACATTTTATTTATTGATCATACATTTTCTTAAATTTTCACAAATTTTGTTCTGGATCGATCTAAATGGAGATCTTGACAACAAAATATAGCACCAGTGAAAAGTGAGCCACTTGCTGGAAACTACTTTTGTTCACAATGCATTCAGTTAACAAATGTCAGAAGAAAATGAAGCACCATGTCTTCTGAGCTCTTCTGCTGCAATAATGGATGTAGGACATTTGTGGGTTGCTTTCTGTTCACTCTTCTGCCCAGACAGTCATTTTTAAGTATTATCCTGCTTTCCCAGGTGTACTTTAGGCGTGTACTGCAAAAGAATGTGTGTTTTTGTATTTTAGAATGTGTATATTTGTTGGTACAGAAGGGTTTGAAAAACTCACAGACACAGTGACTCCGTGCTGGGTCCAGCATATAGCCTGACTTGCAGGTGCACCTGTAGCTTCCTCTGGTATTCAGGCACTCAGCATTCTTGCAGATCCCCAGCATCAAACATTCGTTAATATCTGGGAACCAGCAACATACCGTGAGCCAGTCAGGCACAGAGCAAAATGAGCTGACAAACAGCAGACAACATAAACCAACAAGCATAATGAACACCACTGTCTGAGTTTTATGTCCTCTGAACACCTGGAAAGTGCTTAGTTCTTCGCTCCATAACAGACTACAGGGTTAACCAAAGTGGATCTTGTTTGTACCTCAACACTGGGAGTCAAAGCAGAACTGGAATGTAGTTTACACATAGAACCAAGTGTTACCTTTACAGTACTGCCCTGGGCATGTGGACCTCTTCATATTCCAAGGTAAACCAAATTAAGTAGTGGTTAAACCTCAAAGGAAGAAAAACTGCATCAAACCTATGAATAACTGGCTCAGAGATAAAGCAGGGAGTGACTTCATGTGGGAAAGCTGTCACATCAGAGAAAAGGGATGCTGAATAAAACTAAGCCAGAAGGAAATATATACTATACAAACATCTTTGTACAGCCTCCACGGGGCCAGTGTGGAACCGCAAATAACCTTGAATGTTGCGATGGAAAGCCCTTACTCTAAGATTCTATCCGCTTCCCTTTGTCTGACAGTGGAAACCTGATCTGAGGCCATTTTGGAAAGAATGAGCTACACAGCCTTGGTTGAGGGGGGTGGGGTGGGCTGCAGCACCAGTAACCGTTGATCCCTTGCTCCACGTCATGCATGATGACACAGCTAAAACAGTTTACATGCTGTGCTCCAAAACAGACCAAAGATGGACCTCACCTGGCTCACTGACAAAGGCATCTTCAGGGATAAACAATCACATTTCTGCTGATACGTAACAGGATGATTAAATGTCACTGGGAAAAATGGCATCTATTCTTAGCATGACTTCCAATAAAAGATACTGGCCGGGCAGGGTTGAGTGTATGTTTTAGATTATTGCACGCACTCTCAAAAATGTATTTTAAGTGCAACATCAAGGGATATTTTGAAGTTTGAATGTACATTGAGGCTTTAACAGGACATGAGCAAAGTGTGGTTTTTCTCTTAATGCCTCCATGAGAGTAACAGTGGTGCGTGACATTCATTTGTTGGTCTTTTCAGCAGCAGAAAAAAGTCACCGCTGAGTCACAGAGCAAATTAAGTCAGACTCTTGAGCAGCAGAGCATGTACTAACTCTTCCAATGCCCCTCCACAGGTATTTGAGATAGCGGTGGATTTGTTTTTCGCCAAAATAATTCAAAGCGTAGATCTTTTACTGTTCTTTTATTCTGCCGTGAGTGGTCACCACAGCCCTTCTGACTGCTCACAGATCAGCCAAGTGGGCCCATCCAACTGTTCCTTTCTCCATGGAAAAAGCCCTAACCGTAAACCTAAGAATAAGAGAAGTAAACAATTCTGTTTATTGGGCTGGGGTGGCAGTCCAAACAACACAGTCAAAGCACACCCCTGAGACATGCAAAGATATCCACATTAACTTTACAACAGAAAGATGTCAGGGCATGGCTGATTGACAGACTTCTCTCCTGCCTATGTAGATATATGCATGCAGTAGTCTATTTACCAGTGACAGTATACTGATTTTCTGCAGAGGTCAGAGCATGACTCACTGCTCTGGGATGCCCCACAAATAACATCTCCACAAAGAGCTGCTCACCAGCACACGTCACAGCACAGCACAGCACAGCACAGCACAGCACAGCACAGCACCATGTACTCTGACTAGAAACACCAGCAGAATGCCTGCTTCACTGGGCTGTATTTCACCTTTGCTACTGATGCCTGTCTTCCAATTAGCAACAAATTCTGGCCCCTAGATTTTAAAAAGGGTTAAAACCCACTCTGCCTAAGGCACTAAAGAAGACATGTCTGGTGTGGAGACATAGAACAATACATTTTGATGTTCATAACAAATTACAAACTTTTTTGATGCAACTTACTTTTGCATTAAGAACTTACTGACAAGGGTATTTATGCATCAGCTAGGATCCTAAACAGTGCATTTTTGATGATCACATTGTTATAGCAACCTAACTGTGTGCTGTGTCCTTTTGCCCCAGTAAGCAAGAATGAAGTTACCAGTGTAACTCTGGACGACAAATGATTCACTTTCCTGAGCTTAGCAGTTAGGGTTTAGACAAGCACAAACACATGAACACAACTCGAAAAAGATTACAGCCTTTGTATACACAAAGGCCAGCAATCCTTTTAGACAGCTAGTCTGATTTTATCTTGTATAACATTAGAATAGCATTTTGATTGATGCCTTTTTAAGGTTACTTTGAAAACAGCCAGTGCTATTTTAGGTCTTAAATTAGACATTCAATATAAACTAATAAGCCCAGAGCCCAGACAAATGGTTGCAGGATTGTGAAGAATGAGTCTTTCCTATTTTAGGAGGTTAAACAAAACCCAAACACAAACAGTAATTAATATGAGGCATATGTTCCTTCCGGGCCCACGGCCTGACCACTGATTTGGATCATAGTACTGTCACCTCATCTGTGCCTGATAAAGTCCTGCATGCTGCACGGTGCTTTGAAATTGCTGTGGTTACACACAGTGGAATGCTGTTGCACACATTTCCTTTCAGAAGTTAGGGCTCCACACAGGAAGTCAATGGAGGCACCAGCAGTCTAACCCTACTGTAAAATTGCATTGACATGAGCCACATTATAGCACCCAGGCCTCTTTTCCACTGCTTACAGTGTTAGGACATTGTGTGGATGGAAAGGGAGGATGAGATGTGATGGAACTCTGCGGCAGCAAGCACAATCCATGACACAACCCGTTCAGAGCACCACACCAAGTCTGTTAATTCAGAGGCAGTCCTGCAGTGAAGATGCAAGCGAGGAAGAGGAGGTGCAGGACATTATGTCTGCTTGATCAGCCACAGGAAATGTCCAATGGTCCCCTTTGCTACAGCAACACAGTGTTTCCAGTAGAAAAATCTAAGTCATTGTCTGGCAGAGAGGGGGTTGGGACCATCACAAAGACAGAATAATCAGTTACTGTGGACTTGGCAAGTTTACTGAGAGTCAAAATTAAAAACAATTTGGGACACAAAGCTCCAGAAGAAAGGGACGGAGTGAGTTAGTAAATATTGCAGAAAAGTTGCCAGCTTAGTTGGTCAGCCCCAGAAAAAAGGAGGAATGCAGTAGGAGAACATCTTGAAACGATAAGGAGGAGCAAGCCAAATCAAAGCTGGACACAGTACTGAGCTTGTTGGCGCTCCCTTATGCTGATTTGAATCGTGAGCACATTGAAAAACATGCCTGTCAAGAGCTTGGCAAGTAAGGTAAGGGGCAACAATGTGTCACAACTGAACAAATGCATTCCAATGAAAAATTAAAATGCCAACGTGCATTACGTAGGAAGCAAACAAGAAAACTATGGCTTTTTCAATCTGACGAAAAGGACGGCCAATTACTTGGCTCATGGAAAAGGAATACCTAGTTGAGAGGGGCCAAATGAAATGAGAAAATGGTTTTCAGCTGACTTTCTATGGCATCTCACTTGTCACCGCTGTTCACTGGAAAACAGTCTATATGGCTGGCCAGCAGAATAATTACAGTTTTACAGTACCACCAAGCAGCGCCTTAGAGTTGTGAGATATTTTATAAGGCTATAGTATATCACAGCCCAGGATATGTCTGTCTATTTTCCCACTGGTTAAGGGAATCTTGTTAATTTCCCTCAGGAGGGTATGATACAAAGGTTTTCACTCAACATTAAAAGTGTCAAGGTAGGACAAAGATCGTGTCACTCTTTACAGGATCTCCCTATGTTGACTCCTCTCCTCTTTGAAACTCCTCTAACCTGTTGGACTGTACTCTGCTTCAGTAGGAGAAGTATGACCTCCCTGCTTGACCCTGGTTCTGCTCTGGAAGCTGGTTGCATGGAGGTGTGTTTAAGCACTCACCCGTTGGAAATTACAGCGATGTGATGGGTTACACAGTCAGCAGTGTTGCCTGAGTCAAAGGAGGGTGTAAGGAACTATAGTAAGGAGAATTTCCTGGTAGATTAGTGTTGAAGCAAATTACTGACTTGCCCCCGTTTATGCAGACACTCCTTGTCTACATCTGTCTCAGTGGTTTCTGAAGCACTGATGGAGTTCAAAGGGGAAGGCATCTTGTAAATGTGAGCAACTCTCCAGGGAAGTGTGAAATTGGTGTGACAGGAAAGGGAGCAGGAAGTAACCTCAGCAGGGGGCATGGACTGTTGGTTGATGGAGCCCCCTCTCATTGGGACACCAACATAATTTGATGTAAAGGGCATGGCAGAGGAACGCAGACACCATTGCTTCAAAGAGCTTTTAATTTAATCTGGCCAGAATATAACTCATGCCACTGTACTTTAGGCCTGTACAGTACTCACAGTACTGCAGGGTGGCACACTGGTTAAAGGCACTACCTCTAAACTCAGAGGTCCCATGTACAAATCTCACCTCGTGGGAGCAAGGTACTTTCCCTGAATGGACCCATAAAAAACTACCCAGTTCTATAAACAGGTAAATAATTATAAGCACCATAACATATTAAGCTGCTATGGAGAACAGTGTCAACTAAAAGAGAAAATGTATAAGGATGAAATCATATGAAATGTAATAAATGCATATTGTATCCACACTCTCATTGTCCAGCTGGTAAGCACACCAAGAGAAGTGGTTCTCTATTTCCAGTATATAAAAGACAACTCACAAGCAGAAAATAATAGTGTTACACTGGAACAACTGATATTTCCTTTGTGTGCTATCAATGGTATAGTGTATATCAAATTAATAACTCCCAACTAACATGTGAAACTAAAGTTGTAATGACACAAATAAACACTTCAAAGAGTATTGCTAAAGGTGTGACTATAAATGCATGAAATTTTGAACACAACAGAGAATTTCACACTCAAAGTGTGTAAGTTGTTTTCTCCTTTTAAAATCAGACTGTAGTTAGCAAAGGTACTCTGTAACCCACTTCTCCTCAGCTGAGTGTCAATAGGTGATTTTCTGCAAACAAATACAGAGTCATTCTTACAACAGTAGCTTTAGCATAAAGTCCAAACCACCTGTCTGAAAGCAATATGGAGCCTGTTCTAAACCCACAAACTGAGGTCACTCCTTGCAAAAATTCCCTGTTGTGCATGATTAATAGTTGGATCTCACAGCCATCTGACGCATCTTCTGTCCAAAAATCATTCAGTACAGGGAAAAAACCAACTTGTGACAAGGAACGAAAGAGAAAACAGTAGAGGTGTAATGATAACAAGTGCATGTTGCCTGGTTCCCTGCAGACCTAAACAGGTGAGAAAAAAAGGGTTTTAGCCAATTCCTGGCGCTAATGCTCATCTATACATCAAGAGCAGGAATGCCTGGCGCAAATGTACTTGGTTCTGTGGATACAGGTGTAAAGTGTTGTACCAATAAATCAACAAACACATTTCCACTTGTGTTACATAAGCAACATTGACTCCCTGTTAGAAAAAGAGACAATAGAAAGTTGTGTAATGGTCAACACAGTTTACTTGAGTACTACAGGGTAAAAAATGCCAACAGAGCAATGGTATTTCCTTCAAGTATTTTTCACCCATTACCAATCCTGTCTGGGTACCACTTCTTTATTGATACAGCATTCCAGAGTGTCAACTATGACTGCCTGTATACCTTGAAGTCACCGTTTTTCCAGCTTTCTCACACCATAAATCATATGACACCAGTAAATGCACGAGAAGGCACAACAACTAGCTGAGTTTGCCAGATGAGGCAATCAATTCCCAGAACTGCAATGACAGTTTCCTATTAGTGTGGATCTCCTTTGCAGGAGACACAACCTAGACATGAACTGGGGTCCAAGTAACAGTACCCCTCTTATGTGCAGAAAGACCTCTTTTATTAGTGGAGGAGAGAATCTGTCAGATGAATAAACAGAAACAGCAATGCCAAGTCCCCATTTCTCATAAGTTTCAAACTGCGCAATATGCAAGCTACACTATTAATAACCTGGCTGGAAGGGGTCCTCACTGTTTATTGGGGAAAGTTTATTTTCGCAAGTAGATGGATGAGAAAGCTGGAACACACACATCCCTTCAGCTGCAAGTGGATTTACTGTGAGGGTTGTGCAAGAAGATGTAAGACTGGGGCTGTAACTCCAGCTACCTTCTAAGCCCTCTCTAAATGTCATATAAACCATAATTACTGTACCACTTATATTTACAAACCAGACACTAACATTCCATTTACAATCCTAACCCTAGATCCAACTAACAGCTGAACTGTAAACCTGGCCAAATCTAAAAACATTAATGATCCCATTATCATTTCAGTAAGGCATTAAAAATTAAAATACTTTTATTATTACTGTACTTGAAGGTGATGTCTTGTTATGCACTAAAAATTCAAGATCACATTTTACATAATTCGTAACATAATCAAGCCATCATTAAAACTGGCAAAATTTTAAACTAAAGTTAATAAACTCACTGACAAACTGACATTCCTACCACCACATCAGCATGGTTACATTACGTTTACCATGTTAAGTGATCCTAGAGGTCATCTGACAAAATGAACAAACAATAACATGCTAATTTATAGGGTAAACTTTCATTCTTGCCAGCAATGGCAGCTGTTGACAATACTAACTTTTGACCTGGAATGGTTGAATTGTTGGAGGCTATGTCATGTCAGAGATGGGAAAAAATAAATATTATGCATACCCCTCACAAGATATGAGGTACAGTCGAAATTTACTATTAGTATTAGTTCACTGTATGATTTATTGTAAGGGTGGGGCAGGCCAGGCCTACTGTATCATGGGAAACTAGTAGATCTTAGAGATGAACTCTGCAGCTTCTGCTGAATAGCTCTCCACATGTGTACACTGGCTGACCATAAATATTATTTTTAAAAAATCAGCTAATGTGTAAGTAGAAGAATAGTGCAAAGTGATTTCATTTTCTTTCATTCTTACCTTGACAGTGAGTTAGATTCATTCTCTTGTAACCTTTTGGACACTCGATGTGGCCATTTGCAATTACGGCATATGCTAGAAAAGAAAATTACTGCTGATTAGAGAAAGAAAACAATCACATTCACATCATCACATTGTCTGCTTTAACAAAGCATGAAGGGTAGAAGCAATATAATTTGCAGATGTGAATGAATTAGCAGGGGAAAAGGGGGGACCTGCAGATGAGCCCTGAGGGATATCGTGGAAATCATGCTGCATATCAATCAAATGCGCATATATAAGAGAGAACTGCATAGCCATCAACATAAGTGAATTAAAAAAATTACAACAGCAAAAAACGTGCATCACATTGTATTATACTGTCAATTTAACTGCTCCAGAGAAAAAGTGTATTGCAAATATTTGCCGGCATTTCACAATAATAAAAAGTAATGTTCTTTAATAGGTAAATTCAACATAACTAATGCTATGGTCCTGTTTTGGTACTACAATTCTAAATATTTACATTATCGCCAATTACCTTTACAGAAAATACTTATCTAGAGACTACTAATATGTCTCTTCAGTTTTTTCATGTTCCACAGGGTTTGCTGAGGCAAGACAACAACATCCTTTCAACAGTTCCGCCATTTTTTATGAGGGTGGAATTTTGCAGCAGTAAAGAATACTGCACACAGTCCCAGCGCTGCAGTAGCTGCTAACAGAAAACAAAAAGAGTGATGTCACCTGTCATTCTTGGATTCCTTTGTTTTGGTGTTAGTTAGAACTGAGATTTCTACCATGGAAATGACATGGCAAGAAGAGAGGCTGCCAGATGCTCACAAATTTCACAGGTTTACAAAGTAAAAACTTAAACCATGGTGGAAGACAATCTTAGAAGGCAAACGGTGAACAGTCTCATTTGTCATTTAGACATCCTTGGGAAACAAAAAGAATTTTGTACATAATATTTACCATGTCTGGTTGTAAGATACTATGAATATGTCTTGTCACTGATAGTATGCTTGGGAGATTACGAAAATCAGTATTTTATATGTTTTATATGTTGTAAGAAAGGTACAGTGACTCAGCAAGTAGCAGTGTCATCTCATAGAGCCTGGGCTTTAAACTGCCTGTAGTGTATGAATGGGTGTGTGTGTAGTCACCCTACAATGGACTGGTGTTCTGTCCAGGGGCAGTTTCAAAGCACAGTGCCCACTGCTTCCAGGATAGGCTCTGGAACAAGGTGAACCTGCAACTCTTCCCATTTTTGTGCGAGAGGGAAATCCATATGAGAGCACATGCCTGTTAATTGTGTAACGCAAGCCCTGGAACTGAGGCCAGGGGGTGTTGTACAAAAAAAGCACAGAGAATGCCTCGCCCTTATGGGGGAGAAGCAAGATCACTTGCAAGAATGAGGACTATTACAATAAACAGCAAAAAATGAATTGTGGAAAATTGAGTGCACTATGCACATGTACCCCATAAGAATACAGCAGAAGTACTATAATGGAACAGTGATAAAAAGGGCTCCATTAATTGGGGTATTACTGTTTTCTGCTTTTTGCAAGTTAAATCACTATTAATTCCAATAAAAAGACCAATAAAACTTAGAACTACAAAAACAAAGCACTTGCAAAAACTTCAGCCTCCTTGTCATTTTCATAAACATAAAGCATTATTTGAATATTACGAACAAATTGCCAGCAAACACAGGCTGTAAAACCAGAACTCAGGAATTTCCTCACTGGCATGGATATGAAATACCATGCTGTTTCCCCACCATCCCAAACACCAGAAGACAACAGGCTGTTGATCCAGAGTGAGGGAGGCTAAAGAAAGAGCACAGTACCAGGCAGGGTGAATATCTGGTTTCCAGACAGTTTCTAAACACCACTAGATCTTTGGGTACCTCTGTTAATCTAGACACCATATTGTGCAAACAACAGTGCTGCCATTGTAAAAATAGCATCTGTTCAACCAGTAACAAGGATGGGAACTTCAAGGGTTCTTCTAATATTGATTTGGGAATGCAACTATGCATGCCATTGTTTTTATGTAGGCAATGGTCTGGTAATGTGGAAAATAAATAAGAAATGAAAATCTGGGGTAGGAGCTGCCAGTGTTCATTATTTTTGCGCTCTGCGTGTCGAAAAGATGTGTTTTCCTTGATCCTCAATTCATAAACACGTTATCAACGTTGAAAAGTCTTCACCCAACTTCAGGCCTGGACCCTTCCCTCTTTGAGTTCAAAGATTGCCCATCCAAAAAAGCTTCATGTGGAGGGATAGGTTTCGTGAGGGATTACTCATACTGAGGACTTATTTCTGCTGCCTGTGCCTCGTTATCACTGTATTGTTTCTAGGAGAGTTCAGAGGGCTGAGATTGTGAGTTTTGGACAAGTCTGTAACATAGCAAGACTTGAAGGTCAAGGCAATCCTTTGCTTTTCCTGACAGTCAAAGAGCTTGTGGAAAAGGATTTGCAATATCTGAGGTAATCATAACCACTGCCAGCCAGCAAGGTCTGAAAAGTTCGTGTTTTTTCCATCCCTAGTCAAACCGGAGGGAATCCTACAGAGCTTACTATGGATAATGAGCTGTGCTGGCTAGGTTTCATTCAGGAACGCCATCAGCAAGCATACACGCGGACCAACAGTGCAGTAGATATGTCAGAGAGCATACAGTGAAATAAACAAACCCCCACCTACATATGTACAAGTATGCTGATAACACCACATTTGTGAGCATCACTATAAACAGCAATGAATCAGCTAGGGCCTGTTGAGCAGTTTATAGCCTGTTGTAAGGACAACAATCTGTCTTTCAGTGTCAACAACAGCAAGGAAATGATTGATAACTTCAGAAGAACTCAAGCCACCCAGCCCCCCTTTATGTACTGGTGGTTCAGCACTGGAGCCAGTGCACAGCTTCAGGTTCCTGGAAGAGTACATCACCAAGGGCATCTTTTGAAGCAACAATGCAACCCACCCTGTGAAAAAGCCACAACAGCGTCTCAAACTAGGGGACTGAAAAGTGCTGTACTTCAATCCCCCATCCTCACCTGATTGTACACAAGTGCAATTCTGATCTGCTGCATCACAGTCTGGTACTGATACTGGAACTGCACTGCCTCTGAATAGGGAAGTCTGCAAGTGTATACTGAAAACTGCTCCATCTATCACTGGGACTTCGCTGCCCACCATCCAAACAACCTACAATAAGCAGTGTGTCAGGAGAGCTCCTATGATCACTGGGGACCTGTATCATCACTTCCACAATCTGATACATTATTACCATCTGGAAGATGTTATTTCAGCTTGCAGGCCATTATCACCAGACTTAGTAACAGTTTCTCCCCACAGGGTTTCAGACTGCTGAATTCTGGACAGCAAAGGGACTGCTAATCACCACTGTCACTTCTATCTGTTTACACTGCTGTGTCTGCCTCCCATAGTATTTGTACTTGCACTTGTCACCTGCTCCCCTGCTACCCCTCAGATTTTATCACTACACATCACCATAAATATGCCTCTAAATAGCCAGTTATTTACAGTTCCAGGCAACATTATTGGTACCCTTGCATTTGAGATATATCACTTACAATATCTTCTGAAAAAGTGGCCAGTAAAATATTTTTGGTCTACATAAACTCATTTTTTGATACAGAGCAATGTAGGACAAAACAGTAATTAAAAAAGGATGTGTGGTAGTATAAAAACGGAACATATCAAAACTCCATTATTGGCACCCTTTTGAACAATTCAAATCTGTTTGATTATAAGAGCTAGATTCTTAATGCAGTAAAATTAGATTCACACTGCATTAAATTGCCAGTGTTCACATGACATGAATTAATCAAACATTCATTAATCAATGAATGATGGATTTAATGCTCAAAAACGTCACTTTCTTTCCCTGTTCCTTTTTGATAATGGTGAACACAAGAGAGCTGTCCAAGACCATCAGCAAAACTGATCACAAACATAAAAATTCAAAGGGTACAAACCTTGTCATCCCTGTTTTCATATTTCACAATGTTATTTAGAAGTTTGCTGATCATGGAACTGTCAAGAACCTCCAAAAATGTAGTGGTATGTAGAAAATTGATTAAATAAGTATTTGAAGGTTGGTGGAAACTGTTAAAAACACCATGTTAAAGCCCAAAGAGCTTAACTCTGACCTGAAACAATTTGGATTTGACATTTCCAATCCGTACTATACAGTACATAAATGAAAGCATTATGGTCAAAAGTTGTGTCATGGCAACTTTTCAGTTTTTATAATATTTCAAAACATGTCCTTTTTAATTGTGTTAAACTGTTCAGCAATGAATCCTGGTCTCCATCTGATAGAAAATCTATAGAAAGAGCTGAAATCTGTCATTGGTAAAAGGAATCCTGCAAACATTCAAGAGCTACAGAAATTAGCAATTAAACAGTGGAAGAAGCTACCAGCAGAAAGGTGCAAGAATCTTATAGATGGCTACAAAAACATTTGAAGGCTGTCATCATTGTTAAGGGTTGTGCAACCAAGTATTAAGGAAAGGTGCCTATAATACTGTTCAGATCATATTTTATTTTTCTTCTGTGACAAACTATAACTTTTGTTTGTGACTTTGGACATCCTCTTAAAATATTCTGATGACTTTGATTGGTAAATTTCCAATTTTTTCTGAAGACATTGCACAAGATGTGCCAAAATGCAAGGGTGCAATCAATGTTCACCAGAACTGTATTTATCTGCACTGTCTTGAGTTCTGTATTTATTTATGTACCATCTCTTCTGTTCTGCTCTCTTCAGATTGTCTGTTTAATGTATTGTGCACCATGGTCCATTAGAAAATAGATTTTGTTCTCTCTTGTAACATCTGTATAAGCGCAGAATGACAATAAAGTGAACCTTGCAGAAATAATGTTTATTACTTCCCTACTAGAAAGAAAAGCCATCAGTAAAACTCATTGCTGACTGTATTTCTGCAGTTTCTTTCATGTCTACCTTAGTCCTCAGGCATCCTTTATACAGTCTCTGACATCTGCAATTAACATTTAATCTCTACACAAATCAAAAAGTTGTTCATGGCCAGAATGAAGAATGGTCTTTGTTTTCCTTTCCATCGGACACTAGCACATAATTGTTGTTCAGGGACATGGGCCTGCTGTCCCTCACTTTGTTCTCAATAAACGCTTTATCATTAGAGACCTGAGAATCAACCACATGCAACAGTGGACTGGTTGCATCATTAACTTTGACCTTGATGATGTGAAAAGGAAGATGTGCACTGTCATCCAACTGTCCCGCAATTACTGCAGGTACAAAGACAAAGTCGAGTAACATCAACAAAAGACTTTCTTTAAAGTCTCTGAATGGTTCTGTCATGCTTCACAGACTGGTAGCGCCTCTTCTGGCTCTCTCTAGTTATGATCTAACGGCTTTCACTCATTCAACTGCCATGCCTGTTGCCTTGACAGGAACAACAAGTTCTGTTTCCAAACAAAAACAGTGTAAACTGAGTGCATTTCACGTTCATGAACGGAGGTCTTCTAATGCTTCTCGGGAAAAGGCTACTCAAGGCCACGGTTCAAGAGGAGGCACTAACAGAGGCTTGGTAAATGGGTGGGCAGAAATAGGAGGTGAACAGTCAAACCAACTCAGTGGGTTTTGCTTGGCCACCAAGCATTTTACTATATAATTTAGGGAGGGTCACATTGTCCAGACACCCTGTCAAGGAGAGGGCTCTCCAGCACATGAAATGTGGGGGCAGGAGTCACATAACCATAAAGCTTCCCTGGCCATCAATCATATTTGAATAGAGAGTGAAGGAAAGCCTTAGGGGCCTGTTTAGAAAATCAGGGAACATGGGAACATGACTTCACTGCTGAGGGACCCAGGGAGGAAGGAGAAAAGGGTGTGGTGTGTTATGTTTGTAGAACAGGGCCTGCCTGCCCTCCTTTCTGCTCCTCTGGGATTGGGCAACCCAAATCCTCTGTACCAAGAAGTGTACAACATATACTAAATTGACCTTGATTTAAACAATTCCCCCTCCAACTCATAAAACATGGGTTTCCCAACCCGTTCTAAAAGAGGGGATAAAACTATCCACATTCTGCTTCCACTCAATTCAGGTGATAAGAGAAAGCAGTAAACTCAGAGAAATCAGCTTTCAAAGTAGAATTTAAATTTTGGCAATGGATGCCGAGAAAAGACATGGTTTAACCCAAAGGACTGATGACAGTCCTTAAATTTGATTCCCAAGCACCAAGTCATATGGTTAGATGAGCCAACTGTTGCCTGAACTCAGATCTAATGTCAAAAGCCTTCTGATGAGGGCAACTTCTCATGGTGCAAAGAAGTATAGCACTCAAACATTAGCTCAATACTAATTTCACTATCTCAGCTCAGTCTCACAAAAGTATTTTGAGCAAGTGGAACTTCAAACTGCTTTTATGTGTATTGGCAGACTTTTGCGATGCAGTAATGTGGGCTTCACCAGAGTCCCATACCAATGAAATAATCTACTTAAAATTTCTGTTCTGTTGACCTCATAATAAAAACAACCACACTATTGGCAAATTTGTGACATAACCTGATCCATTAATTCAGTTTTTATATGGGCCTTGACAAATTTTAAATTTTAAATCACTCTCCTGGCTCTAACAGTGAAAATGCCACACCCGCAACAGCTGTCACACCTCTAAATACAGTTATGATCTAGACAGTATTACATGGAGCCTTACCTAATACTTGCTTTCACAGCCTTTGGCAATGATGACAGTCTCCAAAGATTTCTTCTAGCTATTTATAAGCTTCTTTTACCCTTCTGCTGGTAGTTTCTCCCCACTCTTTAATTTCAATTTGTTACCAATCTTGAATATCTGCAGGATTTCTTTTACCAACAGCAGATTTCAGCTCCTTCCAAAGGTTCTCAGATTGAGATCAGGACTCATTGCTGGCCAGATTAACACAGTCCATTTTTCTTTTTAAGCATTCTTTTGTGCTTTTGGATGTGTATTTTGGGTCACTGTCTTGCTGGCAGACCTATGATCTTTGAACCACACCTAGTTTTCTGACACTAGCTACCACATTTTGCTCTAAATGCCTTAGTAATCACCTGATTTCATGATCTCCTTAATATGTTCAAGGCAGCCAGTACCAGAGGCAGCAATGTAGCTCAAGAGACTATGGAACCTCCTCCATTTTTATGTTTGATGACAATGTAGACGAATGTTTACAGTAATAGTTTTCTGATGGTCTCAGACAGTTTTCTTGTGTTCGCCACTTTCAAAAAGGAACAGGGAATGAAAGTGATCATTTTAGAACATTAAAACCATTCTTTGTTAAAGTCGTGTCAGGTGAGTTCTGGCAACTTATAGTAGGTGACTAATTTCACTGCAGTGAAAATCTAGTTCTTCTAATCAAACAGATTTAAACTGCTCAAAATGGTTTCAATAATTGTATCATGGCAATTTTTCAGTTTTTGAGTATATATAGACCAAAACTATTTCACTGTCCCCTTTTCAATAGACATTTTACATGATATACCTAAAATGCAAGTGTGTCAATAATGTCACTTCCTGATACAATGAAACAATTCCTGACTCCAATAAAATCAGCAAGTGTGAAATTACTTTACTGAACAGCTCTGCTACAAGTCCCTTAAATGGTGATGATGACTATGAATGTACTTTGGTCTTCAACCATACTATTCCAAAAAATATATATGAAATACAGAATAATATACAGAATACACTGCTGGAGCGATGGGGATTAAGTATCCTGTTGAGAAGAACAACAGTATTAAATGAACATATGTAAAGACATTCAAGACAATTTTTATAAGAACAATTTTTCTTATTCTAACATCATTTGCCTCTTGCATGTAGAAACTGAGCTATAATTTATAATCTAGAATGGGCTTAGATTTCACTCAAGATTAGGGGCAACCCTTGACTATGGAATACAGTACTGGGTGTAGGAACATTCACATTAATCTCTCATACATCTTCAGAAAATAAGGCTAATATGACTATCCCTATTATCTCTGGGCTCCTGAACACTTGCATTTAGCAGCATTTAGCTCTCCAGAACAAATGAAAGAATCCAAATAATTCATTGTAGTTAAAACATGTTTGGAGTTCAGAAGTCTTGAGAGAAATGAGTTCACAAATACGTTTTCGGGTTTTTTCCTCCGATATCATGACCATAGTCTTGAAATAATGTGGGACTGGATGTAGGTTTTGCTTCTTCTGGATTTCTTTAGCAAGTGGTACCACCAACTATACTTCACTGTGAGCTACTCCAGATTCATCATGGCATGCTCACCACCCATACCATTTTCCAAATGACACCAAATCTACCTCCAAGTTAAATTCCAGACCAAAACCATTCTGTGAAACAAAACTGCTGGTTAGAACAAGAGAGAGTTCACTTTCTTTGGGGACATTTACCATCATAAACACAGCACGAAGCAGGTTCCTACGGCAAAATCCACAGAGGATGAGGCACAGGGGAGATTAACTAAGTTGATGTGCAGGAAAGTAATTGAGATGATGGCAGGAAATGGAGGAGACAACAGGCAGATTAAGACAGTTCTAGTTTGATTATTTTTTAAATATCCCCGTGATCTGTTTAAAGCCCAAGCTATCATTTACATATGCCATTAAGACCATAATTACTAGGGTAATAATTTCACTTTATCGGTGAATAAAAACACCAACAAAGGGATTTGCTAATTTTGATGCTACTTATTATCTTATACATACTATCAAGGAACATATGGCAATGGTAAACATTAGTTAAATCTTTGGAAAAGCTGCCAATAACAGTAAAAGATTTATAGCAAACATAAGTCATGTTATATAACAAATGATCTTACCATAGAGCTATATACATTTAAGTTCTTAAATCAAATTAAAACTACATTTTTACTAAAGGTATGACTATAGACAAAGAAACTTAAAATTGTTTTAGAAGCATCTAAATAAAATGATGCAACACAAATTAATTTAATGCCCACTACTTGTAGTAACACCACAATGTGCATATTGGTCTCATTTGCCTTCAAAAAATTTTAAAATGTTTGTCAACATTTCACACCATCAGAAGAAGCAATAACCAGCTGTCTGTTACAATGACTCCTGCACTGTTGAAAGCATACATTGTTCAGGAGTTAAGGTCAAAGGCTTAGTATTGGAACATGTTCTGGGATCAAACCCTCAGTCGAGTGATGTGTTCAGAGGCCAGAAATTTAATGAATGACAGAAAGATTACTGCGGGTGAACACATTGGGTTTGATGCCAGGTGTACCTCTACCATAATAATAGAGTGAGCAACAGAGAATACAGTGTCAGTGCAAATGCTTGCAGTACAACAGTCATTCAGCTGTGCC
Source organism: Arapaima gigas (assembly GCA_900497675.1). NCBI lineage: Eukaryota > Metazoa > Chordata > Actinopteri > Osteoglossiformes > Osteoglossidae > Arapaima > Arapaima gigas. Next base: position 338,704 of record UFQX01000324.1, on the reverse strand, counting down.
ACAGTTACTTCAAGCTAGTAAGACAAACACAGACTATAAAGACACATTACTCAGCCCTGCAGTTCAGCAAGTGACATTGAGACTGATGCCGAATGTACAGTTTTAGGCTCTGATATGAGAGACTTTGCACATTGAACACCTAAAAAGAAGCAGACGGTATTTCCAAGGGAGTTCTTGGGGGACTGAACTGCCCTGGTTTTTTTTTTGCACAACACTTCATGTAAGGCTGGCAACAAAGGCCCATTTGTCTCTGAGCACAGTCCTGCCGTGGCAGGAGATGACAGAACCAGGGGATTTTTCTATCACTCCAAATTGTTTTATATGAGTGCCACATGAATGTTTGGGACTGGCAGGAGGAATGAGCAGTTGTTTATAGGGATTTTCGAGACGGAATTTGGCCTGCTGTCAAAGGGGAGCCAAAGGAGTGCAGCAGTCTTTTAAACCAAAGAGGGAGTGATGTCTGCTTAAAATTAGAACCCCATTAGATGGCTAGCAAAAAAATGAGATATGTCAGCCCCCTTTGACAAGCAATTGACATCTACCACAGGCAGATTGTGAGGGCCAACTCATTTCCTAATTGGATTAACAGTACTTGCACAAATGCTGGGTTTGGAACCTTGCTCTAAAACAGCAGCCCACGCTTATATAAAGGGACAAGAGCAAGGTAAACTGGGGTAAAAGGGCCCTAAAAAGAACGTTAAGGTCCCTATTTACATCCCATTACAAGAGCACAAAAGCAGGACATCTACCACTATCTCTACTTCTCCAACATTACAGACTAGCAGGTGAAATGCAGCTTTTCAAAGCAACCACACATAGTGGTTCAACCTGGGAAGAGGGGTAGGACCTGGAGAACAGTGGTGCAGTTCAGTACTCAAAAGACTGCCAGCATATCTGTTTCAAAAGGTCGAATGCATTCCTGCTCAGTTGCGTTATTTATGGATGGTGAGTTTTATTTTGGGGGCTTGTTTTCATTATGCAAGAAATTTTTGTTTGTTTTACAACCAGGGATGCAGTCTATTGAGGTTGAGCTGCAACCACTCATGAGAAGCTGCCGTAATTGCAAACAACTACATTGAACCTATACTCCATGAGTATGGCATGAAAAACAAACTCTCATTAGATAAAATATGAAACCATTGTGTAAATAGATTGCATATATAACCTTCAAAACAAAAACTGAGGGAAAAACACAAACAAATCCTATCAGCAGCTGGCTCACAAACATTACATGAATATGGATTGCTGGGCACACATGGAGATCTGAATGAAACACTGTTTCACTCTTAACATTATACACAAAATATGGTGCTGAACAATTAAAAGAGGTCAAATCCACATTTTTAAAAAACTCCAGTTTGCTTCCATTACTTCCATTTCCATTGTGTTGTAGTAACCCACAGTGAAAACTCATTTATGATTTATTCCCATAACCATCTGAATTTTGATATTACATGAGTTTGATGTCCACAGAATATGGAGTTGCATAAGCTATATGTTTCATGTAGTAAGTAGCAGGTGTGAAAGTAGCCGTTGTGGCAGGTGTGGAAACTAAGTATTCATTGTATCCATATGCTTTCAGCTTAAAGTTGTGTGTAAATGTGGTGGTGTACCTGTAATTAGTATTATAGGCACAGTGTACTGCATGCGTATTCAGATATATCCAGTTTCTTGTCTCCAGGTAAATGGGAGCATTATCCTCATGTAGTACAGCAAACAGATACTAAGAGATGACAGAAAAATTTCAAGAAATTAACTTGTAACTTCTCAGACTGAACTGAGCACTGACTCTCTGGGCTGATTTAATAGTTTTACTGTTAGTTTCACAAGGTGTACAGCACAGGGAGCACTGTGTGGGAAACAGTGGTTAAGTGCACTCACCTGGTTTGGGAGGACACTGGGTGCACTTGTTCAGGCCCCAAGAGGCTCCCACACTCCCACAGCAGTCGTCCTGTTTTGTGAGGCCAGGAAGTGGCTTACCACACTGCAAAGCAAGCACATGCACATGCACACAGGGTCACACTGGCAGGCAGCAGCAAGTCAGTGGCACCATATCAGCTTGCAAAGAGGGCCTTGGAGCACTGCTGAGACAGATCTTTCTTAAAATTGAATAAATACATCTCTCATCTTTGCAGACTTATGTGCAGAGACAAGGGATTACAGTGCATCTTTTGAATAACTTATGCTTGAAACTTGAAAAAAAGCCACATTGTTGTTTGCTTGAAACCATATGCAGAGACTGCATGTTTCGTCCATTCACATCAAATACAAAAACATTTGAGAACGTTTCGGTGAAGTCAAGCTACACCACAAAAATCTGTCACTGGCAGATGTCACTGAAAGATATTTGACTAGATTATTAATAAAATTCTAAACATGTCAGATTTATGGAGCTTTGGAAAACTTCAACACAGGGCGTCAGTTACATTTAAGTGTTCAGCAAACTGGCTTGTAAACAGTTTCTAAATACATTTTCCATAAATACAATCATTAAAAACTCATTTGCAATTCTATGTGCAGAACAATCCGATGCCTTAGTAGTAATGTAATGGCTGTTTTTTTGTTCCAAAATGAAGAAGCTACTTCAGGAGAAAATAAACACAGGCTCTCAATCTCCAATGCCTGGAACAGTATCAGCTTTGGGAAAGAGTAAGATGGGGAGAAGAGACAATGTACACAGATCCTAGGGTTATCGGTAACAGTGGAAGGATGTGTGGTAAAGGAAAACCCAAGCAGTAAGGAATGGGAGGCCCCAATGGAAAGCAGACTGCTGTTTGGAGGTGAGCTGCATAGAGCACTTGACAGATCAACCCAGCCGTTGTTCCCGATTTAACCCCAACTCATGACATTTTTGTGTTTTGACTCACATATAAAAAGCCCAAACTCTTCAAACATTCTGATGAGGGCATTAATTCAGGTGGAGCCAAAAGTCCCAGAATCATCAGCTACTAACTGTCAAAGGGCAGGAAGGTGTCATAAAAGGGGGAAATCTTTCAAGCTCAGAGATCTGCCAAAATCCTGTTGCTGTCAATCACTACACAAATGAAGCCTTAATGGTTCAGATAACGTGTTCTTTTGCCATACCTGTCCATCTATGGTCTCCTGGAAACACCTTCCTACATATCCATTTAGCGAGTTGTGGGGTCTGCTGTGGTCACTGCTATGGCCATTCCTGAAGTTGGTAATGATGGTGTTGCCATTGTTGTTGCCCTGGTCATTGCTGTGTTGTGATCTCTGCTGCACTGAATGCATTCCATCTGCACCCCCATCGCCCTCAGCAGAAGGCTTGACCCGTGCCACCTGATGCACCTGCACCTCTGCCTCCGGGGGGTGCTGGATATGCACGTTCACCAGGGAGGGGTGCAGGGAGGCTGTCCAAAAACACACAGTCACAGATGCAGTTTCTACAGTTTTCATGAAAACAGTATATAATTATAGCCAGCATAGGATATAGATTAGAATAAAGAGTAGTCACACCAGGTAAGAAAACATTTTTTTATAGATTTTATACATTTCACTTGTAATGTAATGTAGTCAGTAGATCACTCCATTTCTACAGAACAGAAGCCTTTTTAACAGGACCTATAAATACCACTTCACTGCCACTGTTTTAATTCGGTTATATGCTTTGAGCATTTTTCTATGGTTTGCCCTACACAGCATGAGAAAAAAGATCACTGTTGTCAACCACTTGTACACGTCAGGTGGCAGCAGTCTGGTGCCTACTTCAGAAGCATGGGGGGTATGAAGGAGAAACATTGGATGGGACACCAGTTCATTTCAGGGTATTCACACACATTCCCACACTAAGAGCAACTTGGAGTCACCAATTCACCTAAAACATTTCTTCCGGAAAAGCATGTGGAAAAACCCACATAGATGTGGGGAGAACATGCAAACTTCAGACAGACTAAGCTGTAGTTGGACCCACAAAAAGCCAAGGCACTCTACCGTGCCATGTCCCCCACTGTCCTTGGTAAACAAGATCTCTTATGCAGTAATTTGATTCAGTTGTGACTCACAGTGTTCTAGCTCCTCTTTCATATAAACTGAGGTTTATGAGCAAAGGCAAATCTAAATGGATAGGAGACTACACTCGGTGCTGCCTCCGCTAACAACACCCTCCTCTCAGATGGATGAGATGCTTGTGCTGTGATGCAGCAGCCTGCAGATGTTACTCATACCATTAAAGTAGTGTTATTAAAATGACCCAAGAGGAAGAATGTGAAGGATGCTATGGGATCTGTGGGGACTTCTGCTTCCACTTACTCCAGGACAAAGAGGAGGGAGGGTAGCAGAACAAACATTTTTTAAATATTGTTGCTTATTATAGTGGTTATTAATACCAAACGCTCTGTTTCTAATGTTCTCCTTAGTCACGCTGCTAATACAAGGACCACTCTGTCAACAATAAGAGCTGTTTCCAAAAAACATTCCTTTATATATCTGAAATGATGGGGGTTTAACTGCCACTTCAAGCAGACCACGTGAAGTGCAATGGCAGGCATATACAAAATGGAAGGATTTGAATGTGTATCCCAGTAACTTCTTGAGAACAGATCAGTTTAAGAAGTTAACTTAAGGAATTACACTGGAAATCAACTGCACCAGCCATTATGGATGTCATGGATGAAAAACACAATAATAATTTCACAAAATTACTATAAATATAACATTTCAGTCTTCCAGGCAAACAGGTTTTATGGCAATAAATAAAGTACAAGGAATCCCTGGTCTGCCTGAGTTTCTCATAGGTCACACTTATGTATCAGAGAAGCCACTCCCACTTACCCTGCTGGTTAGAAAGAGGGAGTGTGTACATGGAGTGCAAGGAGGAGTTCTGTCCCCCCTGTCTGGCCTCCTTCTTGCTTGTAGGAGTCTTCACCACAGGGGGGGCTGGGAGGTGGCAGAACTTCCCGGTGGAGTTTGACGGACACCAGCAATGGTCCCTCCCAATGCATCTTCCCCCATTCATGCAGGGGATCTGACAGAAGACTGCAGGGGAGATGGGGTGGGGAGCAAGATGGTTGGTGGCAACATTAGCAAAATTGATTGTGTGAGATTCATAGCCTTTAGTTGACTTAATTTACACATCTTTACATCTAGATACCAGGAGGGGCCATGCAGATAACGAGAAGCAGTATAAAACTCTTTGGTAATGAATGAAAGGGAGGTTGCCACTGATGACCTGTTTCTGACAGGGAGTTCCTCCATGTTCCAATACCACTATCTAAAGGCAAGCCTTTTCAAACTGACATCCAGAACTTCCATTCAGAGCCTCCAGCACAGAGGCCCTTGTTTACTGTGTGTAAACTACAACCTCTTGAGAGACCTTCTGTTCTCCTGCTTAACACTAGTTAGGAAAGTCCTGAACAATAAGACAATTATTTCTTGCATAATTAACACATTATGCACTGCCAAAAAAGCCATTTAAATCACAGCAATTTGTGTTGACTTTGTTGAATTCCAGGAAGACCAAAAGAAAACAGTCCAAGGAACTGAATATTTAATTGTAAACAAAGACTTCCAATGATGGAAACCAGTTGGCCCCCTTGAGCAAGATTTTTATTCCAATGTCAAAGGATAGATTTTTGAAATGTTCAAAATGCCACAGTCTCTTTGTTTAAATTTATAACATGTGATTTTACAATGTCCAGCTGTCAGTGGACAGGTGGCACCTGACAAAGCTTCTTCAAATAAATCCCCTTTTGGCTGCATTGTGAACCCCCCCCCCACACACACACACACACACACACTTGGGCTCTTAATCTATAGGGTTTTAGCTGTAGCTGCAAAGATTAGAAATAAAAAATATGAACAGCCTAGACAACTAAAGAAAACCTTTAAAGAACATAGTACAGGGTATGGACAGCAACCATTTAACAACTGAGAACGGCTGTTTGAAACCCGGTGTTGAAGGTTCCATCTCAACCTTGGTAGTGACAGAAGACCAAACTGCGGCACTGTTTCTTAGGTAAGTCTGGATACATACATCAGGAATGAGCCACCCAGAGCCTCTCTGTCCCCTGTCTTCTGGATTCTGGATTTCAGCCCACAAGAAATATTACTTTTCATTGTGCATCAAAAAAAATTTGCAGTACAAACAGCTGCTGATTGCTGCAAAGCTGTAATGCACTTCAGGCTGTTTCACCTCCTCCTTACTTCAGCATGTGACAGGAGCTGTTCTATTCTTAGGCCCTGGACTTTCCTCACATCAACCACTGAGACCCCACTCTCAGCAGCCCCTCAACAAACCCAAGGCACTATGTTGTGCTATGTAGTGACGGAGTTGTGCAGAGAGCTTTCGAAGGGAGGTGTGGGGGGCTACCTTTCTGAGTGGGAATGAGGACCACCCAGTTCTTTTAGAGAACTCGGGCTGATTTTCTAACTGACCCTTTGCAACCTGTTGACAGATATATGGCATTTTACAGGCTTTAAAGTAATCTTATACTGTGAATAAATAGAACCGATCATATACAAGTTTATCATATTTCTCAGTTTGCTTTCATATTCCTGCTCTGGGGCCATAAAAAGCACATGAGATAACTACTTGTTGCACAGGGAATGACCTTTAACAAAATATTCTTGGCATTAGACCAACAGAACTTCATTTTATTGAAATTGTTAGTTTCATAATAAGAAAAATCTACACAATATTGCTTAAGTGTTGTATGTTGTTTCAGAGTTCATGAAACAACAAAAGCTGGCAAAGCAAGTGTTATGTTTCTTATCACTGGACAGGTTCCCAAAATCTGTTAAGTAAAAAAAAAAAATAAATAAACCAATCGATTCAGAACTCACACTACTTTTAAGAAGTCTTGTATATTAGACTGTGGTCATGATAAGTGTGAAAGAGTCCCCGGATCCAAAAAAATATGAACTGAGATTTTAGCTTTCAGCTTCAGCAAGGAGGCATAAGTCACTGTTTGACACAATGTGTGGTTACTGGCATTGCTGGCGACACACCGGACCGTTTCCCCTGTGTTGGCTTATGGGAAAGCCAGCTGTTTAATCTCCCAATTTTGTGTTTTTATTTAATGTTGTCTATGCGGCCACCCTGTAGCACTAAACAGTTAATTTACAAACCCCCACTGTACCAAATGGGGCAAAACACACAAAGATAGGGCCATGTAGATGGGATGTGAAAGACAGACAGATCCAATATGGATTACAAGTCCCTAATTTTCAGCAGTTTGGCATGTAAAAAAGCTATTCACAATCCCTGGTTCCAGTATTCTCACACCTCTTTTCATTAGCATTCTCTCACATTCAGGCTAATATTTCCTTCCCCTCTATTTACCAGTGGGGAACATTTAGCAGAACTCTGTTTCATTGTCTCCTTTTGTATACTGGGAACTATACAAATCATGCTCAATAAGAAGACTACTTCTAGTTCACTGCATGTAACATGTAAAATTTGAAAAGTTTGAAAGAGGATGAGGAACATGTGAGTAGAAAAGGAGGACAAGAAGGAGAAGCAGGAATGACACTTACAGAGACGGAACCCCTGGGACTTAGGCAGCTGGTTGTGGCTCTGATTCTCGCTGTATACTGTGGTGGTGTCACCTTTCTCGCAGCTGTTATGACACCGCCCACCAGTACAAACCCGCCGGCACACCATGGGTGTGAAGACGATCTTGATGCGGTCCAGGCTGGTGGTGAGGTTGGCACCTGGGAAAGAGAAGACAAGCTGAGCTAGCTGGAAGAGAAGGAGGAAGGAGATTCCAATGTGGAGAGGCATCGTCTGAAGCTACAGGTTCCTGTAACTGCGAGCCAGAGGCACTGTCCGTGTGTGTGTGTTGAGCGTGCATTCGCGCACGCTCATGACTGCATCTGGGCAGTGACACACATTGCCGATGGAGGGGAGGATCTGTCACTGGACGACGAGGTGGAAGCAGAAGGGATCCAGTCAAGGGGTGGGCAGGCCTCCAAGGCTGTTATCATTAAGACAAGGTGCATGCAAGTGGGAAAGTTGTGTAATGGTGGGAAGCTGTTCAACAGTGCAAGAAAGAAGACAGGCTGTGTTTATGGTTCATAAGACTGGGGGGGGGGGTGGCAGTCAACTTGTGGGTGTGGTGGATGACTGTGTGCGGCCTTAAGACAGAGGTGCCAGTAAAGTGGGTGGTGGGATGCTGCTCCCAGACGTGTATGCTGCTGCTGGCACATGGCCCTTCCTCCAGGGAACATGACCCAAGCAGCAATTAACCCTCTGGCCACATGGCCTCAGACAACAAATCATCTGAAAGCTCACAAGAGGGTTTAGCAATTGGAGTGAAGGAAATAGTGGAGCTTGTTAAATCTCTTGTGCAGTAGTTTGCTGTTCTCTATGTGTGGGCCAGCCTGGATGGGGTTACTCAACTCTCCCACTGGAAGAGACTAGGGATCCATGGGGAATCAAGGGAAAAAGTCAAATGACCTCCTTCAAGCTAGGCTTAAAAGTGCTCTCAATCAGTTACTGTATGTGTTCCACACAGACTAATATGGAACACTACCAGATTAAATAATGCAAGAGTACAGAGAGTTACCTGTGGGGCTGACAGCACTGTTCAGGCTCCCTGCATCCTCACTGATTGTGGTGGGTCTGCGGTGGCTGTAAGATCCCAAGTTCCCATTGGGTAGAGCATTGGAGGTGATTGGCCCGCTGGAAGATGGGTAACGTTTGACGGTGCGAGATGTCCCAGTATGCTGGGGAGAGGAGTCAGCTGAACCTTGTCTTACCTGGGTCCTGTGAATCACATAGACAGAGATTTTTATAAGCAGTCACATTTCCCTACTCAGCACTGCATGCTCCTGAGCACCAGAACAAATCAAATACAATTAAGTCTTATAGCCTGTGACAGAGGGCTCTGTTACTGATCGTGCAACACCACACTCTAGTGTACACACTGTTTACATACTCACACATTCACAGTAGATCAGCAATTGTTTCACTGATTGTGGACACTCAGTGGGACTGGCATCTACGTTCTACGTACACACCTGCACATGCACATGAATTGTTTGTTTTTTGTAATTCAATCAGCAAAAAAAATACTAAACACTTAAGGCAATTTGGAACCTTTTTATTTATTTGGTGCCCTGATCCTGATGAAACAATATCTGCATCCAGTTACACATCCACTTCAGGTTCCAGTTTAATCATAAACCAATAGACAAAAAAAGTGATGTGCAGAAGGCAACGGGACAGAATTAGTTCATTGTCATGATCAACCTTAGTCTGCTAAGTGAGACTGGAGGAAAATATTTCTAAAATATTTCTCGTGGTTCTAATAGTTTATGCCATTCTGATTGGCATTTGTTATTAATCTTCACTTTATTCTAAATACTGGTGGTAGAGTAGCAGAACATGGATTATGTATAAAATAATCCGTACTGCCTCCATACAAAAACAATTTCCTCTGAGGTTATTTGTCAACAGATTTTTATAGATAAAAGGCAATTCTTATTGCATGTATTCTCATAATTGAATTGAGGATACAATATCCCTCTGATTCCTTATTAACATCCGTTAGAAATCACAAAGCCACGTATCATGCTAATTAATTGAAAAATGCCTAACATTAAAAGCACTTTAACATAACACCAATTACCAGTAATCCACATGAAAAGAATCTAAAAATTACAGCATTTAACACTTGCTACTTGCTTATCCACTACCACTCAAGCACTCATTTACAAAATGTAGAGCACACAATCCTGTGACAGAACCAACAATTGGTTCAATTACTGTGGGTGTAACTGCACCTTCCTTTGTGCTGTCTGAGACCTGCAATGAGCTCATCGCACATTTGTGTATCTGCAGTTCCACAGAGATAGTACTGTGCATGATATACGGCTGCAGGAAGCATTAGCAAATGTGCTCAGAAAAAAAATCACTTCCTGCACTGTATTACAAGATGATTAACAGCCCCCCTCCCCCTTTTGATGCTACCCCATTTTATGGTGAGCACAAGTTATCTGACAGAACCCTGAGACACCAAACATATGGGGCAGCAAAAGTAATTGTACCTGCCCCATTGCATAGACTCTGGAAGAGAAATAGGCAATGTAGGTGGAAGACTTCCACAGAGGCCCTAGGGCTCATTTACTATTTGTGTTATGGCAAGGACCAGGCCAAACAGCTGCATCTCATTGTCGTCCAACAGGCTGGATTTTTGTGTGGCACCAATCAAAAAGTCAGGACCCAGCAGAGCGAGAGTGAACCTCAGAAAAAATGTCTTTGCAAATACACTGTCTGGCAGCCTCACATTGCTTCAAAGAACAAAGTTAAGTAATGAAGGATCCACAAATCCTCAAAGAGGCATACATATTTGGTGGCTGTCATCCAATCATATCATTATATTTCCTCAGTGCGCACGGTCTACTGACATCTCATGGTCTCCGTGGTTTCTGAGCCCTGGAATCTAAACTCATTAGCAATATTGAAGGTGGGGTGAAGGTTAAGATACCTTAATTTAAAAAAAACTCATTGCTGTATCTTTAATTTCACATTGGTAAGGCCATAACTAGACACCTCAACATTGGCCAGAGAAAAAAACAAAGCAGTGTTTACCCCTCCCTGCTGTGATGGCATTTTTCCACTAACCCACCCACCCAGCACCCTGGTTTCTGTGCATTTCCCTCTCTTCCTGGCTTAAAGGAGATGTTATATTTACTATTAAAAAAAGGTTCTCGGCAGATGAGGTCAACAGAGTCGTCTCTATGTTTGAACAAGCTGTATCATTCTGGTGGTTTGATGTCATTGTGGCTTCAAGGCTCAAGGAATTAGGGATGGAAGGAATCCCTTGCTTCAGCTGTCAATGAGGGTGAGTGTGAGAATCAATCCAAGACCTCCTCAGCTAAGTTTACTCCAGGCCTGCTTAAAAAAAAATCAGAAAATATCACGAATCATATTCATCTGTTACATTATTCAAGAAATTACTTTAATAATAAGTATCTTATGGATGAACATAATTTGTTATATGACAAACATAATACAGTATGTTGGAAGTATGTTTTCACTGGTTTTCCCTCTAATATTTCTACTACAAGAAAAATGAAATATTTGAATTTGTATTTGAATACTGGAGTTAAATTAGTAAAAACAGATTTTTCAGGTTTGAAACGGCTCTCTCTCATAAACAAAACCAACCTTCTACTATCTAAAAAGAAAAACAGAAAATACAACTGTAATATTGGAGTGAGGACACAGACGCATGCAGGCGTAAGACGTCGGGAGATGGGTGTGGGCGCAGGACGGTCCAAGGTCGTGGTCAAGAGACAGGCTGGGGTCGAAACCAGAAAGCGGTGCAGGACAGGAACGGGTCAGGCAAGAATGGTGGTCAAAGGGAAACGAGGGTCAACAAAGAGTTAGACTAACAAGAGAGTTGCTTGGTATGCTCAGTAACAACATGGGCAATACTTCGCACCGGGCTGTCGGGCTGCACGGGTCTTATACCCTGTTCGGGGAAACAAGGAGCAGGTGCTGGCGATTGTGGAGCTGGGCGGAACGGCAGGCGGAGCAGGGGGCATGACAGTACCCCCCCCCCCNCCCCCCCCCCCCCCCCCAAGGAGTCAACGCCAGCCGCACGATGCAGACGGCCACAACGACCCCTAACAACGCCCCCAGAAGAGCGCCTCTGGGTTCGCGTGCCAGAGTAGTCACGGGTCTGGACGGACGGGCTGGGATTTCGGCGCCGTTCGTTTGACCTACTGATCCAGGCATCGAGGTTGTTGGTGGCGCGTAGTCTTGGTCGTCCCCTAGGCCGGGGACCCGGCTTCTCGGGGTGTAGCCAGTGGAAATCCGCCACTAGGCCTGGGTCCAGGATGTCCCTTGCTAGCACCCAACTCCTCTCCTCAGCACCGTAACCCTCCCAATCAACCAGATATTGCAACTGCCCCGCCCTTCTTCGAGAATCCAATAACCTGTTCACTGCATATGCTGGGGCGCCATCTATTTCCATCTCTATCTCTATCTGGGGGGGGGGGGGGGTTTTNCACCGGGGGGGGGGGATGTCTGCGGGGAGGGCTTCGTCCAAAGGTCCTGGGACTACTGGTTTGAGGAGTGAGACATGAAAAGTATCAGACACATTGACATTGACAGGTAAGTCCAATTTTTACGTGACCTTGTTAATGCGCTTCACGATTCTGTAGGGACCCAGGTATCAGGGTTGTAATTTTCTGCATTCTCCAGGAAATTTAAAGTCTTTAGAAGACAGCCAGACTCAGTCTCCTGGCTGGTAGACTGGGGTCTCTCGACGGTGTTTGTCTGCTTGGTTCTTGTAACACTGGAGAATCTTTTCAATCCGTTGAAGAGTTCCTCCCCAGACCTCCTCGCTCCTTCTCATCCAGTCATTCACGGCAGGGATGTCTGTAGGTGCTGCAATCCAGGGTGTTAAAGGTGGCTGGAAACCTAAATAACACTCGAATGGAGTCAAACCGGTGGATGCGCAGACTAAGGAGTGCGATCTCGGCCCAGGGGAGAAATTGACTCCAATCCGCAGGATTTTCGTGGCAATAAATTCTAAGAAATTTTCCTAACTCCTGATTTACCCGTTCACATTGGCCTAGCATTTACCCCTAGACCTTCGAGGAAGGATGACCATACTTTTGAAGTGAACTGGGGACCTCGGTCAGAAACTATATCTTCAGGAATCCCAAACAATCTAAACACGTGATTAAAGAGGGCCTCTGCAGTCTGGAATCCAGTAGGCAAACCTGGAAATGGAATAAATTCGCCACGTGAAAGCCTGTTGACTATAGTTAAGATACAGGTGTGCGATTGCGACGGGGGAAGATCTGTGACAAAGTCTATCGCAATATGCGACCAGGGGCGAGAGGGAACTGGAAGAGGAACTAACTTCCCTGCTGGTAGGGTTTTGGGTGTTTTACATTGTGCGCATGTAGTGCATGAGGCCAAAAACCGATGAACATCTTTGCCCATATTCTCCCACCAGTATCGCCTGGCGAGTAAGTGGAAGGTTCGTCTCTCTCCTGGATGCCCCGCTGCTAGAGAGGTATGAGCCCAGGTGAGAAGCCGATCTCGGCAAGCTAAGGGGACGTATTGTTTATTAGGGAGACATTGTGATGGGATTTGACATTCTTCTAATGCTTTCTCTATGTGTTCATCAATTTCCCACCTGACGCACGCGATTTGGCAGTCTGGAGGCAGAATGGGTGCAGGATCCTCGTCTCTTGGCTCAGTAGGGGAGGTGTCCCTTCTCGATAGGGCTTCGGCCTTGGTATTACGGGTACTTGGTACATACTTGATGGAAAAACGAAATCGGGAAAAGAAAAGTGCCCAACGGGCCTGTCTGGGATTCAACTGTTTGGCAGTTCTTAGATATTCTAAATTTCGGTGATCGGTTAGGACTTGGAATGGATGGTTAGCCCCTTCTAACTAATGACGCCATTCCACTAGTGCTAACGTAATGGCTAGAAGCTCGCGATCCCCTATTCCGTAATTCTGTTCGGCAGAGGTGAGTTTATGCAAAAAAAAAAAACGCAATTGGGTGGAGCTTCGGGGGGGTTTCCTACTCTTTGTGACCGCACCGCCCCTACTCCGACATTTGAGGCATCGACCTCTATTACGAAGGGTTGCAACGGGTCAGGGTGTTTTAGCACAGGCGCCCTGGTGAATGCTTGTTTGAGGATGTGAAATGCCTGATCCGCCTGAGGGTTCCAGAGTAGTGTTCGAGACTCCTTCTTGCCTTTTAATAGCGAAGTGAGAGGGGCCGCCTTGCTACTGAAATTCCGAATAAACCGTCTGTAAAAATGAGCAAACCCCAAAAAACGCTGTAACTCTGGCATATTCCGCGGGATGGGCCAATCCCTTACTGCCTTGACTTTTGTGTTATCCATCACAATGCTGTTGGCACTAATAATGTATCCTAAGAAGGAAATTTTCTGGGCGTGGAACTCACATTTCTCTCCCTTAACGTACAATTAGTCTCCAGTAATCTGGAAAGAACTTTACAAATGAGAAACATGAGCCCTCCAGCTATGAGAATATACCAAGATGTCATCAAGGTAAACGATGATGAACTTCCCTACCATATCACGGAGAACATCATTAACGAAAAACCAATGGGGCATTACAAAGACCAAAAGGCATTACTAGGTACTCGTAATGTCCACTAGGGGTGACAAAAGCTGTTTTCCATTCGTCCCCGTTCCTTATACGAATTAGATTATATGCGCTCTATAGATCTAGTTTTGTAAAAATTTTGGCTCCGCGAAGCTGCTCTAGAGCCGCAGGAACTAAAGGTATGGGGTAAGGGAATTTTTTTGTCATTGCATTGAGGTCTCGATAATCAATACATGGCCTAAGTCCCCCATCCTTCTTTTTAACAAAGAAAAAGCTCGAAGCCACTGGGGACGTGGACGGACGAATAAACCCCTGGGCTAACGACTCCCTAATGTATGAGTTCATGGCTTTTAGTTCTGCCTGAGTCAGGGAATAAATCTTGGCTTTTGGAAAGGATTGTCCTTCCACTAAATTTATGGCGCAGTCGTACGGACGGTGAGGGGGCAGTTTTGTAGAATTTTGTTTATTGAACACTTCCCTCAAATCAGCGTACTCGGGTGGAACTGTTGCAGACCAGGATAAAATGTCAAGAGTCGCCCAAGAAATATGGGGGTCAGAGTGCAGGGCGCTAGCATCCATCCGCACAGATCTCCGTCACAAGACCCTTGCTGATGGGTCTCCCGTCGAGGGCAGACAAACGTATGGGAACACGGAGTTTACGGGTTCGGAAACCCAGCTGCCACACCAGTTCCAAGTGCATAAAGTTTCCTTCGGCCCCGGAATCAATTAACGCCGGGAAAGACACTGGATCCAGACAATACAAGGTAACTGGTACTGAAAAAGATTTTGAGCCTCTTTGGTTGGGCTGACTCACAGCACGCACAAACTGATGGAGATCTCGGGGTTGTGGTTGCGAGGCATAGCCAGATCTGTAGTCTGGGGGGCTGTCGGGAAAGCGGCGCCGTCTGTCATTCGACGATCTTCAGGGAAACTCCATGCCTGCCACCTGCTGGGTGGCGAAGTATTCTGCAATATTGGAGTGAGGGCGCGGAGGGTGCAGGCGTAAGACGTCAGGAGACGGGTGTGGGCGCAGGACGGTCCAAGGTCGTGGTCAAGAGACAGGCGGGGGTCGAAACCAGAAAGTGGTGCAAGACAGGAACGGGTCAGGCAAGAACGGTGGTCAAAGGGAAACGAGGGTCGACAACGAGTTAGACTAATGAGAGAGTTGCTTGGTATGCTCAGTAACAACATGGGCAATACTTCGCACCGGGCTGTCGGGCTGCACAGGTCTTATACCCTGTTCGGGGAACAAGGAGCAGGTGCTGGCGATTGTGGAGCTGGGTGGAACGGCAGGCAGAGCAGGGGGCATGACAACAACCTTGTGGTGTGGGAATCGTCCACTGGCTACCATAAACTGTTTGTATCTGGATCAGGATGGATAATGTTTACAGAGCACGAAATAAAACTGCTTTTAAATAACACTGAGTCAGTTCCTACTATCAGCGTTAACTGTCCAGCTGCCACAGCTCCTGAGTGTTCAGATGAAAGTCATGTAACACCTTCATCATGTTCTTCCCTGCTAAAGACTGTAAAATGCAAACAGCAGAGCGAGCACATGTAACACAGTCAGTGGTATGTGATATGCTAAAATCAGAGCTTCTGCTGAAGATACCAGAACCCAGAACTCTTGCTTCTTGTTTTTCTGTATTATTAAAGCCGGTGACCTTCATTTACCCCATGCCTTGAAAATACTGCACTTTTGCCAGGATGTCACTTTCACAATGCTAGATACACAGTTATGACAGTATTATGATGCTGACAAAACACACACACGTGTACAAATGAGATCCGTGCACAGCTGGGTGCAAGTGGTGTGAGCAATGGAAGTGGCATGAAAGGTCCTGGTGTAA
This sequence comes from Arapaima gigas, assembly GCA_900497675.1. Lineage (NCBI taxonomy): Eukaryota > Metazoa > Chordata > Actinopteri > Osteoglossiformes > Osteoglossidae > Arapaima > Arapaima gigas. The sequence continues at coordinate 322,789 of UFQX01000324.1, read as the reverse complement.
AGTGTGTTTCTTTATTTACCCTATTCAAGCTAGAAATCTACTCTTAAAGAACAGAAGACTCTGTGGAATATGTTTCATGACATGGCATGTATCTGTGTGTGTCAGATGAGTTTGCATCATGTGCTACGGCTGCCGTTGCATCACCTTAACTTCCCTGTGTGTCTAATTTTATCACTGTGGTTATGTTGATTGTGGGACACCTTTCTAGAACAGAACTCAAGCCCTTGAACCTAAACTAGAACCACAAAGGAACTTCATGACTGTGAACAGTTCTAGGTGCTGCATAAGCACAAAATTTTTCTCCCACATACCATCACTCCAGGGACAAGCTGGCACATTCACCACAATGCTTTGGTTTTAAAAGTCAAAACACTTCTGTGACAGTCCAAAAATAAGAGCAAAAACAAATGATTCAAGCATTCTTAATGATTAAAATAAAATAAACCAAAAAAACCACACCTTACATTAAAAAGCAATATGTTAACCTCAGTTTGCTTTAGGAAAACACCAAACTGTCCATCAAGATGTACCACAGACTAAAACTCAGTTTTTTTGAAGTATACATTGCTGATTGTTTTAGATGTATCTAAAAAGTGAAAATTCATATGCGCTTTTCAGTGATCTGCTGGTATGACTAGAGGGCTAAAATCCTCACATTATCCCATGTGTCCTAGCAATAAAAAAACAAGTTTTCAACTCACCATGAATTCAAGACTTGAACAAAAGAGGGTCTTTATGTGAGGTTTGAATGGATAAGTGGAGACTGAGCTGTTAGCAGCCACAAATCTAAATCTCATTTTTCTGAGTCCTGCAGACTCCACACAAGCTTAGTACAGTACATAATGCACTGGTCAATGAATTAACCCAGTGTAAAAAAAAATAACACACTGACACAATTCCCTGTTGACACTCAATACATGAGAACATAGTGTGTATTATAGATGTGTAGATGTGTACCGATATCCTGGGATCAGAGATCATACTGTCAGACAGCTTCAGCTGAGAAGGCGAGCTCACTGAAAGGGTTCCTTTTTTTCCCCTTCCATAAGTAGTGCGCAAATGGTTTTTACCATGTTAGGTAAATTCAGTAACTTACTAAAGTGGGGAAGAACCAGGACAGAGAAGGGAAAAAGGAAAAGACATGCCTTGTACCCATTCCAATCCATTACACAGTATAGTTATTTTGGTAAGAGGTTGTAATACTTGACCCAAACAAGGTACACTGTGCCATTACATCATCCTCGTAAAAACGTGAAAGGCACGGCTAGCCCTTGGCATCCTCGGTGCAGCTCAGTTTCCTGTGTGTTTCTATCCAGGTGAAAGAAGGTGTGCTTCACAAGGGGTGCATTATGGGCACTGTTGCAGGCTTCAGTTGAGTCTTACCTTCTTGGGGGTGGTGGGCCATTAAGTTCACAGGCCTTGATAACAAAACAAATTTAACTAACATAACTGTAACTTGCACACTGCTTAGGAGTCTTAAAATAAAATTTGTTATGCAATGCAATAGGACACAGAAGGTCAATCTGAACAGTGTAGCTGAACTATTTGACTCCTGTTCACAGCTCAAAGAAATAATATTTAGACTGCCCAGTCATTTATTAATGATGAACACCAGATCCACAAAGACAAAAAACACCTTTGTGTGACGCACAATAACATGCCTGTGGCTGGGTGGAACACATGACAGGAATTGCTTCAGTTCAGAGCTTGAGCCTCATGAACTGCTGGGCACAACCCCTAATGCTGTTGTTACAGTTGAGGAAATGAGGGATTATAGGGGACTTTACAGGGCAAAGCAAACAAAAAAGATATAACTGATTTCACAGCCTGTTGCTGACACAATATCCCATAAAATGGATTGCTGATGGCACCTAATGACATAATCCAGCTGAACTAGGCAGAGCACATTCTTTTCACAGAGTGTTTCTGTAGGAAGGGGGTGCGCTTAAGATGCCTGTGTGATATTCCCATGAGCTGGCTTTGTTGGGCTTCCAGGAACTGCCAAACACTGGGGGGGCCTCTCAAAACATATCACTTCCTATTGGTACATTTTTCAAATCGCCATTGTTTTCTGGAAGGTACCCATCAGAAGCAAAGAACTGCATGCCCTATTTGTGAAATTAATTTGATGACTGCAGGGAACTAATCCACCACCCATGACGCAACACCTACCCCCTACTTATGAAATAGCCTCCCATCTCCTGTAGAGGGTGGAGGATGCTTGCTTCATGACTGATGATGCCCCGTATTTGGTTGCCTGGAACATGGGCCATAGACACATTTGGTAACCATGTGTGACCTCCTAAAGGGAGTCACTGTGAGCCCCTTTCCACTGTTACTGCAACAACTGGGATGAGACTGCACTCTGTAATGGGCATGCAGAAACTGCAATGTGCCCTAACTGGCAAGAACTCAGGCAAACACATGCATCCAACATTTTTTCAAGCAACATAACCCTTCTCTTGATGTCTCAATTGAGGAAAACAAATACCCTGTTAGGTAAACACACCACAAACACATTCCACATGGAAAACACAGATGAGGCATTTCATACTTCTTTGCTGTTCTTGCCCTATGAAACCCACCAGATTCTTGGAGCAGCTTGTTACCAACAAACAAAAGGAATTTGTATTCTAAACAGTTTTGATATTTTAATTATCAGAAAAACATACCCTGAAATAATTGCTCATGCCAAAAATATTAAAGGGCTCCCCCTGGTGAAAATAAACTTTTATTATGCTGAGGGAGAAATAAATAGTGTTTAACTTCTCTTATGAAGGCTAGCATCTTTACAACATTAACTTTGAACAGTGCCCTGCATTCAATCACACATCCTAAATATGTCACACCATCAATACAAAATTCAAATACTAATACAGTTCACTTAGCACCTATGGGCTTGGCTATATTTAGAATACCTGAGGTCTGGATCGTTTAAACATTGGACAGTACAACAAGAACAGCAAGTACAAATATAGTACTCCAAAACTTGTGGCATGCACCACAGTGTGTGGCGTTGTGCATGGCAAGGTCTTTTTTTTTTTTTTTTTTTTTACTGTTTCTGGTACTTGTTGAAAACAGCTGTACATCTAAGGCAGTGTCACACTACTGGGGATGGACACAGAGAACTCAACCTATCAGGACCCTGAGCAGGGGGTGCTGACAGTGTTTTGGCTTTCTAAAGAATCCTGTCCTACATCAGGCAAAAGTACAGGCCGTATCGAGAGGTCTGGCACTGGGCGTCAAAGTTTGGGCTTCACGATACCCCACTCAGAGGGTGAAGGCTGTAAAGCCAGACAAGCCATAAAGCCTGGTCTTTGTTGTCGACCTTATATTTAGCAACACTTGCCGCATGGCCTTGAAAAATGGAGGGAGGGTGGGGAAGGTCAGAAAGGGAGCATATGTCCCGAATGCACACTTTAGGACGTTATAACAAATCATGCACTGCCAAGGGATGTGTTCTAGTTTAGTCACTGAGAAACATGAGCCACAGAAATGTACTTCTTTGAATTTGCATGAAATGCTTAATGAAGCACCGACCTAGAGGTACAGAAAGGACCCATTGTATGCAAGTCCATTGCATTTAGCAGCAATGGACTCCATTAGCAACACTGAATCCGCAAACAGAAGAAGGCCTAAGATCACCAAGGGCACAGGCTCAATGCAGATCATATTATTGATTCAGAACAGCCACACACGCTCTAGCAGACAGTCATTTTTCAGTTTCACATGTTTAGTCCACAGCATATATTATAATATTTCAGTGGTCCTAGGGGGTCTTAAAAAGCATCTTTTATTGGTTAGTACAGGCATCATGGTGTTCTCTTCCCTGATCCAAATGAATTATAGCAGTATTGAGGAATGTCTGACATTTAACTAGAGTGATATGTTTAAACGGACTGTTGGGATGAGGAGGGAAAATGAATCACCATTCAACAAAACAATTTACACAGTTAAACCAGAATGTAATTGGAACTATTAAAAATACTTTGTGTATTGGCAAATAAACAGGTTTTAAAAAAATCATAAACGCTGTATTGAGCTGAGGAACCTAAACCAAAGTAATGCTTACACTATGCTCTAAGAGAGAAACACTCCAATGTTTTGCATAAAAAATAATAGCCTATGTGTCTTTAACTCCTATTACAAGTATCTGCACAAATTCCACACTGGCAGTCAACTGAAAGGAATTTTGGATGAGGAAAGCACTGGATGTTATTCTAAACTGTCTGGCCAACAATGCTCACATTCACTGTGAGATGCTGAGAGGAAGAGACACTAAGTTTGCGCTAAAGTATGAGTAAATCACAGGAAAAGTGTCTTGCGTGTGCTGCCGAGTCCAGATTAAAGGGATGCAGCTGTTGTGCTATGTAACTGCACTAGTCCCTCCATTATATAGTCAAAGTATGCAAGCATTAAATTTAACATTTACAGTAAGTCGATTAAGCGATACAATTTTCGACAGGAACAGATGTATAATCTATGTTTCTACAGTGTATAATCTATAATGTACAGTCAGATATATAGTCTATCTCTACAGTGACAGAGATATATAATCTTAAAAGATGGCAGCATTCTGTTGTGACTGTATTGTGACTGTACCGTACCTCACATCAGCCAGAGACACCGACAGTGCTTGGTCACCAAAAGGGTGGCCAGGGTGGGGTTGAGGGAATCAAATTTGGATGAGATTGTTTTCAACACAATGAGCAGGGAAAAATTCCCATCATGGACACTGTTGTTCTTTCCCATGTAGTCAGTAATGGAGTCTATGGTCTGCCACATGTAGCTCAGGTGGCTGTTCACAAAGTGCTCCTGGATCCTCTACGTGCAGGCTGGGTTGGGCTTCCTGATGCCACTAGTGAGGCTGGCCCGGATAGTTTCAGCACTGCCATACCCGCAAATTTAAATGCTACATTATGAGCCTTCAGCAGGAAGTGGATCTTAGAATTCAGCCAAGACTTCTGGTTTCACACACTTCACACACACACACATCATCACATCACTTGCTGATGTAGCCAATGACAAATGATGTGCAATTCTTTAAAGTCCAAATAGTCCTCGTATGTGGCAGCAGCTTTAAACATGTTCCAGTCCATGTGGGTAAAACAGTCCTGCAGCACTAAAATTACATCTTCCGGCCACACACTTATTTGGTGACTGGTTTAGCTCTAATCAGAAGCACCATGTAAACAGGCACAAGTAGCAGGGAGATTTGATCCAACTGTCTCGGGTGTGGGCTGGGGGCAACCTTTCACACATTGCAGATGTTTGTGTAAACGATGTCCAGTGTGTTTTCCCTGTTGTGGAAAAACGCTGACAGGGTTTGGGCAAAACTGTGCTGAGATTAGCCTGGTTGAAATGGCTTGCAACAATATAAAAGACTGTCCAGGTGTGTGCGATGTTGGCTTATAGTACTGTGAAGTTCCATAAGTGCATCTTCGATGTTAGTGCTTGATGGAGTATACACAGTGAACATAAGCACATTAAACTCCCTCAACAGATAATGAAGATGGCATTTAATTATTACCCTCTCAACTGTAGAAACTGGCAAACAGTGATCATAAACAAGCAAAAGATATGCACATCAGTCTTATTTAACTGAAGCATATGTACATGAGCCTTGTGTAGACACAAAAAACACCTCTTCTTCGTCCTCCTCACTCTGCACTCAACATAAAAAGTTTGTCCAGTTTGATTGCCGAGTCCGGGATGTTCACATGGAGCTACATTTCCATCAGAATGAGAACAGTTTCTAATATCTGCAGCACAGCACATCTTACCCTGAGAAAGAAAGAGCAAATATTAACCAGGAAGAGAGATGTTTTTCTGGGACTGTTTCTTAGCTTGGTTTGCAAACTGGCCTGGTTGCCATACTTCTGCCCACCTGTCACACCACTTGCAGTCCTTGGCTGGATGTCACACTCAGGAGACGGTGCAGTTCCAGTGAGCGAGGCCGAATACGCAGAGTTCTAGTGCAAGTGGCGTGCTAAGTTCCACTTCTAAAGTGAATAATCATAAGATTGTCACACATGACGTTTACGGATGTATTTTATGTAGTCAGTGTAGAGAAAAACAACAAAGAATGAAAGAAAATGCAGTAATCCCTTGCCATCCAAACTGTCTATTTTCAAATTTTTGCTATAATGGCTGTTGAAAATTAATGCCTAAATATCACTATCTGAACGGGAGCAAATTTTTATCTGAAGCTTATAATAAAAATAAAAATAAAAAAACTGCAAAAAAATCAAAATAAATAAAAAAATACATAATTAAAAATAAATTAAATTACTTAATTATGAATATACAGGATAAGTTGACAGATATCCAGCACTTACCCACTTGGGATGAAGCATAGAGCCCTGCCCTACCCTACCCACCTAACAACCTACCCACCTACTCCCCTCCAACCCTAATACACTATACACCCTAACACGCCACCTTGTAAGCTCTTCACCAGGGTCATCAGGTAGGCACCATCCTTCATTGGTGTTTCGCTGACTTAGGCCCATGACATCTCCGAATGGCTCAGCAGTAAGGCCTGGTGTCCCAGACTCACCCCCCTCCAAGCCTACTAGGTCAAGTTAAATAAAAATACTCCACAGTACCATAGTGTTTCTTAATTAAAACATAATAATACTGTATAGAATAAATTGTATTGCATGCTGTTACAAATTTATCGGAAGCATTCCCAGAAAAAAAAAAAAAAAAAACTGAAATGTGCACTTAACCAGAAGGGAAACATAGTTTGAGCTGGTGCCTTATCAGGTGTTCCCACCAGTTTCCTATTTTTGTGTTTGCTTTGCGTAACAGCATTTGCTGTCATTTAAGCTGGATAATTCAGATGAATGCCTGATTCACATGGGGCCTCTGTACTTTCCTGTACAGTAATCCCTCAGTATTTTTCAGGGACAAATGAGATTTTGATAATGTACAGGAAAATAAAGAAAAAAACAAAATGCACCAAGAGGACCCAGGGGAACTGCTGCATGTTAATACAGCGTCACCTTACACATCTTCTGACAGCAAAAACAAATGCTCTGTCATGATCTATACCACAGTCTTCTCCACCACATATCTACCTTCTGTCTAGCACTAACACCTCAAGCCATACCATGCAAATTATCACAAGTTTACTTACTAGTTTACAAACATAGTTAAGAAGTAATGCTATTGCTTGACATTCTTTATATTTCTCATTATATTATACATCATTTAGGGTGATTTTGGGATGAGCTTGGCATGGGGTTAGACCAAATCATAATTTGTATAATGCATAATTTTAGTATCTGGTTTTTCGACATTCAGTGATTTTTCTGCAAAGTGTATTATGAAATATGTTGGTGATTGTCATGTGTAAAAACACCTTAATCTTGGCATTTTGATGAGTTATACTTGACATTTTTCATCTGAGAGCAAAATATTGTCTGTCTGGCTGTCTGACCCCAAAGAACAACCAATCGTGATTCTGGCTGTCTATGGAAATATGGAAATTAACGTAATCGGGTGAGCTCACAAAACAGATTATCCCAATTATATGAAGAACACGTGTTTTACACACTGACTTGAAGGTTGGTTGGTCAAGGTCATCTATGAGCTCTGTCATTTGTACCCTTAAGCAAGATAGTGGAATTAGCAATGAATACGTTTTTATATTTCTTAGGTAATGAAAGTGTAATCCAATAAGGAAGGGTAGTAATAACATTAATGCAGTTTTTCTGATATCGATTTTACAGATATTATAAATTACCTACAAGTTTACAACTGCAAGAGCCTTGCTTATTGAAGTATTGAACAGTTCACTAGATTTAGTTAGGAATGACCCCCATGAGGTTACAATCACACACATTAACAAAGAGACAAAAGCTCACTTGTGTCAATGTTTTCTGTATTTAAAGCCCAGCTGTACAAAGAATTACAATGGCAGTCTCAAACCTAGTGTGGAATGACTTCCCACCTCAGCCTGAACCTTTAGCACTCTTCCATCAAATGCCTAAAATGTCACAGAATGGAATTATTAAGAACAAAAATTACAGTCTGCTGTACTAGACTCTTACTATGCTGCTGATATGATGCAACTGCAAGCAAGCTGATGTACACTGCAAACCTGCCTCTGTACCAGTAGATACCAAAAGGGATATTACACCCCATACAGGCCACCAGATGATTTAGGAGAACACTGTTAGTCTTACAGATATGTTAGCAGTCCCTTCAGCTTCACATACCACATACCAAACCATATACAAGTAGCCCTCATGATACAAATCTTTAACTTACATACATAAGTTATGTATGTTCATAAATTACAACCAGCCATATAATGATGGATATTGCAGGAAACTGGGGAGTTTCGAAGAGTGAGGCATATATTAAAGAAAAGGATCTCACAAAATGGAATATTAGTAGATTCATACATTAGAAGACTCAATGCACTCTATATTCTACATTTTTTGAAACACCAAAATCATCCCCCTGAAGAACAGCCTATGAGAAATTTGATTGTCAAGTACAGGCCAGCAGTGGGTTAGCAGTCTTGATGCAAGTTGCTTCAAATTAATTTAATAATAACTTTTTCTTCACCATAATGACACTATGGTCATTTTGCAAAGGCTCACCATAATTGGTCTGACAGATTCTCAGACCGAGAATCTGCAAAACACAATTGCTGGGCGAGCCCTCTGAGGTCACTGTGTTTTCTTTCCAATCAGGCCTTTGACCATGACACTGAGTGTGCTGTTGTAAATATAAGGTCCTAGAGATTACTATTTTTGTTAGTGGGAATACTGAAACATGTTGTTGTCTGTAGCAAGTGGTAACATGGGTAACCATGGAACCACAGGGGTGGTGTGCTTGTCTGAAAACCTAAAATATCTCTGTCACATCAAAGAACAACCACAAAATTATAGGCAGTGAACACACGTAATCTCCCGTGGTCAGAGTAATAGCTATGTTGTCACAAATCTGCCATTTTGTGGCCTGAGGGTCTGCAAAAAATTATTGGCGCTGTTGTTAATTCAAGCAAATTGACCAAGACTCAGTAAACAGTTCACTTAGAAAAAATAAGCTCATTTGTACTAGTCCATCAACATTCATCTTCTTCGTGCTACATAGATGCAGAGATGAAGTTTTCAAGGTTGATTCACTAAGTAGCTGAATTTTATCAGATACATATGGATCATATCAACCGCCCTGCACATGGCTGTATCTTCTCTCCACCATCATCCCAAGAAATCAACAGTATCCTGCCCCAGTGACTACCACCCCGTAATGCTCACTCCAGTCATTCTGAAGTGCTTCGAGAGATTAATCATGTCACACATTAAGGCCTGCACCCCAAAAAATGAAAAATCAAACTGCAAAAAAAAATTAAAAATAAATAACTAAAAATAAATACTGTACAGTACCATATAGTTTTTCTTAATCAAAACAGAGTACTGTGGGCAATAAATTATATTGCATGCTGTTACAAATTTATCAGAAGCATTTCCAGAAAAAAAAAAATTGAAACATGCACTTAGCTGGAAGGGAAACATAGTTTGAGCTGGTGCCTTATCAGCTGTTCCTGCCAGTTTTCTATTTTCGTGTGACAGCACATACTAGACCCATACCAGTATGCCACCGCCCCAATAGATCCACTAAGGACAACACCACAGCTGCAGTACATCTTGCATCATCGGCGGTCACAACCATCTCCTAACCATGTTGAAATATGTTTATAGATGCATTGCTGCAACAGAACAAACCAGATGGCCTCATCAAACAAAATATGACTGAGTGTATCTCTGCAGTCTTCTATGACCCTGTGGGTCATAGACTCATCTGAAGAGTGAAAATTGTCACAATGCTGTTCACCAACTTCAGTTCCGCATTCAGTACCATCATCCCCAGACAGGTGGTCAATAAATTGTCCTCACTGGGGCCTGAGCACTCCCCTGTGCAACTAGATCCTGGACCTCCTGATCAACAGACCACAGGCCATGAGGATCCATGGCAACACCTCCCACCCCACTAACATGGGTATACTGCAAGTCTGTGTGCACAGCCCAATGCTATTTATCCTCCTAGCTCATGACTATGTCACCAAATACAACAGCAGTCACGTCGTCAAGTATGCTTATGACACCACATTTGTGGCCTCATTTCAAACAACAATGAGTGGAAGTGGAGTGGCTTGTAACTTGGTGCAAGTACAAAAATCTGTCTCAATGTCTGTAAGACCAAGCAGATGACTGTCGACTTGAGAAAGAGTTGAGCTGCTCACATTCCTCTGGGGTGGTTCAGCAGTGGAGAGGGTGGATGGCTTCAAGTTCCTAGGAGAGCACATTCTCAAGGACCTCACCTGGAACCACAAAAAGCACAAAAGCATTTCCATTTCCTGAGGAGACTAAATAGAGTTGGACTTCAATCAGCTATCTTCACCGGCTTTTACAGATATACCATAGAGCATCCTGACCTCCTGCATCTCAGTCTATATGTGCTGCACTGCCTTTGATCAGGTAGCTGTGCAGCAGGTAGTGTAGACTGTTCAGTCCCTCACTAGGACCTCCCTATCTACAATCAATACTATCTACAACAAGCAGTGCAACAGGAGAACTCATAACATCACTGCAGTCCCCTTCTATTCTCTCCAACATCTGTTCTCACAGCTGCCATCAGGGAGATGCTATCGTAGCCACAAACCCAAAATCACCAGGCTCAAGAACAGCTTTCTACTACAGGCTACTGAACTCTGACATCTCAGGTCCAATCACCACCACCACTAACCACAACCACTGCCCATGACCACTAGCTGTTTGTACATCTACAATATACTTACAGTATGTATTATGTTTATATTTATACATTCATATCATTTTTATAATTTTTTACATTAATTTATCTTTATCAATTACTATATCTAATATCTTCCTATTTATTTCTCAAAATTTTCTTTTTCCCTATTAGTGTACTGTGAACTGTGAACCAGAGGAACTTTATTTTGTTCTCTTTTGTATACCTGCTGTACAATAATGTACCACAATGAACGATTCTTGGTTCTTGATTATAAAATCTATCAAAAAACCATTTTTGTGAAAATAGCAAAATTAGCTCAAACTAATGGAACAGCAGATGCTATGTTGGGTCTTTTTCTATCACCTCTGGAAATTAAAAAGTAATCCTTACATTCATGAAAAACTGTTAAAACTGATGAAGGAAACCATGTTTTGTCAATAATAAATAATACCTGTGGCAGGGTCATAGAAGACTGCAAAGAAATAGCCATTCAGATCTTGTGTAATAAGGCCATCTGTTTTGCTCTATAGCAACATTGCATCTATAAACATTTTTTCAAGGTGACTAGGAGATGGTTGCAGTTACTGCAGATACGCAGACCTAGAGATGATAGTCTCCAGCCTGAACTTAGAATTTAGCTAATAGTTTCGTTTGGCTGAGTGCTTTGCTCCAACTATGAGACTCTGGGTGGACAGCAAAACCTGTGAACGTAGCATGTCTGTGGCACATCTAAATCAACACACCCACACTGCTGTGTGTTTCAGCCATGCTCCAAATTATTGTAAATTAGAGCAATTATTTTATCTGTTCAAAAGAGAGACATCCAAGCTAGTTACATGCCATCACAAGATGGCCAAAATTACACAACATTACTATGTTTGATGCTGCCACAGCCTCTTCTTCTGCATCCACACAAATTAATGTGCAAATGTGATGTGCAAACTAATAAAAATTAATGTCAAACAACAAAATCTTACATTTTATCTTCCTCAAAAAATTGTTGGGGGGTTTTTCAGCAATACAGTATATTATTATATTATATAGAGCCAATGTAGACAAATGTTAATGGAGCTGGTCTGGATAAACCAGTCTTGAGGCCTCATCTAAAACTGACCTCTGGCTCAGGAATGCAACAATTATCTTAACACCAAAGCTCTCCATAGTAGATGTTCAGCATGTGTGATTTGAGTTCTGTGTCTGTCATTGCGTACTAATAGCTGACAGAGACAATTTCACCTTAAGGTCTGTGCCTATTGTTTATTTAAAATGTGACTGAGTTATAAATAGAATGGCCTACTTTACTTTCATTAGATACTATGTTCGAAGCTGTGCATTTGAGTGGACTGCTTTTTTAAGCAATGGACAGCCATCCTCCAAGGATCTGCCAGAGATCTCCTTTTTGCTAAGCAAAAACCTAGCATTGTTGACTACTTCCTCATCCACCTGAGTTCTCTTCCTATAGGTCCCTGAAGCCTCGAGGTGGCACTGCAGCTCCTTGAGGAAAGAGAAGCTCCTGTAACGGAGCTTCTCCAGTTGGACAGAACAGGCTCCCTTAATTAAGCCCTCATTATCCTTGACCTCTCTGTAGCTCACCACCAGACCCTACTCTTACCTTTAGAATAGTTCAGAATCAAAGGATCTCCACCAAGATTTTTTGAATCATACCTATCGGATAAATCCTGCCAGCCATTTTGATGTGGGTCCCTGTCTTCTCTTAATTCACTCAACTGGTTTTCCACAGCAACTGGTGCTGGACCCTTTATTTTGCTTTATCCACTCTATTTGCCTTGGTTATGTCATTGCCTCACTCCAGTTCTCCTTTCCCTATGGCTACTTCTCAGTATCCTGAATTCATACACCTGCATGAAGTAATTTGGCTCTAAACGACTGGTGTGTGTGCATGCATCTGGCAAATCTACAGCGCAGGTAAACTAGTTGCACTGGCCATTTAACTTTTAACGTTCACTAAGTCTAAATCCTCACTTGTATACAGGGAAAAATCCCAACTGTCCAAACTGCCACTTCAGGTTTTCTTCCTGCACCCCAGACGCAGCATTACCTCTGGCTGCTCTGTGGTCCTAACTCACTAGAAACCAAAAATCCAAAATCAATTCTTGGTTTTAGCTCTGGTGTGGTGGAATAAACTCCCTCTGACCCTCAGCACTTTTTATCAAGCCACACTTGTTGCCCTGTGACTAACACACTGTGGTTACGCAACATGTTTATGCATGCGGCTGCTGGAGGATTCATAAAGCTACATCTCCCAGTAAGCCATGGCCACAGAAGAAGGCAGTGTTGTGTCCATTAAATTAGTTATTCCTGTCAGGCCAGAATGCTTTTGGACCCACTTTTTTTGATCTCCTGAGAACTTTCCAATCAAACTCAGTTCTACAAGCAGCAACTCATGCAATGTGACCCAGCAAAAATGGTTGTATTAGACAAACTAACTGTGCGTTGAGAATCTGCACCTGAAATTCTTCATCTGCTGTTAAAACGTATGTTGGTTTGCAGAAAGCATCTTCTAAATGAATAAATGTAAATCAACAAGGATAACTGAAAAAGGCTTTCAAGACTATGCAGCAAATCCCAGGCCTCAGATTATTAACTTACTGAAGCAGGTAGACATGCAGGAAACCTGTATTAATAACACAGAAGTTGCGTTTCTGTTTTTTATGCTTTACAACTGCATATGATTTCCAGTTAAACTCTGACAGGTATACAAATAATAACATTCGGTGCTGGGGTCCTCAGACACTGATTTAAGGAAGCTATACAAAAAGAAAACAAAACATTATTGCTTTAAACTCAGGCAAAAGAAGAAAAAATGCAAGGTAATAAAGATCACGCAAAAACTGCTGCGAGTCTGTGGAATTAAGGTAACGAGCCATTTGTTTGTTTTAATTTTCCAGTCAGAGAGCTGCTCCGTGTCAGTGGCATGCCAAAGAGTCCGTTAAACTAAACACCCCCAATTGCTGCTGATCTCAGCTGCCTGGCACTCCAGGATGGAAGAATTGGAGAGTGTAGGGCCCAGTCCTCTGCAAAAAGGAGCTGTAAAGCTCCTTGCAGAAGCTATCAAACAAGCAAGAAGCTCCAAAGGCCACATGATGGTAGCCATGATGGATGCTGGGCTTGTGAATTTTTTTATGACCAGTCTAAAATAACAGATGGCTATGACATAATTTTACTCTGTTTGGAAAGGCAAACAAGTGCAGCATCCTACACCCATGTCAAATTGGGCTGAGGGCAAGCTGAGACCACAGTGTTTTTGTCACACTGGCATTGCCTAGTTTACAGTCAGTGTAAAAATGCAATACACCAGTAAGCTGCACTGCAAACAAGGTGGGAAGACTTGCTCTTGCACTTGAGCTGAACCACTGCATGGCCCAGTTTATTCACTTCACTCAAACTAAAAAAAAACATACAGCTTCCTACATTTTCATGTATATATCTTTACCAGGTAGGGTCTTAAAGTGGAGGAAGGAGGTCTCATTTTATGAAAGAGAGCAAAAGAGCACAACAAGCATACCATATGGGAATGGGCCATATATCACACTAGCAGATTTATCCCTGCAGCAGTTCCCTGTTGAGTGGCCTCTACACAGGACCACTGCTCTGGAAGCTGTGATGACCACCCCCCAACCTTGGCACTTCCTGTCTGATGAGAATAGCAGAATGCCAGGTGGCAGAATGGGTTTAGCAGGCCACCACCTGCCTCAACTGATTTCCAGCCTGCACTATTTTGGTTTTCAAACAAGAGACTTAAAAGAGCTGCGGTGAAATTCGTTTTAATATATGCTCTCTGTTGATGAGATGATATCACGCAGAAAAAAAACAGCAAAATTCTATTATGCTTCACCAGTAATATTATTAACTTTTTCCATAACGTTCAATTTATTCTGTGTTTCAATTCGTGTTACTATCCTTAGGTGGGTAATAAATAAGCAACCAAATAAACTGACAGAACACAGCACAAGTCCTATGAACATATAAACTCGCGCATACACACAAAATTACTTATGGGAATAGAATAGAAGTCATCTCTCCCAACCCACTACTTTCATTTTCCCCCATACAAAGTGCTTCCAACAGAAATCCTGTGCTCTCAAACTGTGGAAATCCAAGGAACAAATGTTGGGAAGAGAGAACAACAGTACATGTTTGGCCTGACAGCAAATATCTGCAAAAAACCATCAGGCTGCCCATTAAAGCCAAAGAAAAATACTGACTAGAGGAATGAACAGCAGGATAACATTAGGAATGTTGTCATGCAGACAGATCGTATGAACCAAAATTAAATTTAAACAGGACTTTGTGGATCAAAAAAACTGTAACCTTTTTTCTATGTGAACAATCCCCAAATACCATTTTTGACTCAAGCTACTCACAGAAGTGCATCCAGTTATGTTATGCACACTGACAACAGGTTTGAAAACCATGAATGAGGTTGTAAATTGGCAGCTCCAAGAACTTGTCTTATCCTTAACCTTAGCCTGATGCATGTGGAGCAGAAAAACCATGAAGCACTCAACAGCTCATCACATCTGGCATGAGTGTCTAAGGTGACAGGGAGCTCATCTCACACCTCTTTTCCTGCTACTCATCCTGTTCCTCTGGAATGGTAACGTCAGTGAGGGAGCAACAGAGGACAGGATTAAGGGACCCCCAGGCCAGAAGAGATAACTATACCTCCATCACCTGAGTACCATCCCAGCTGCAAGCAACGCGTTTCCATCCAGAAGTGACCCCCATAAAAAAGATAGAAGGTCAGCAGGCTGTCCTTGAACACTGGGTCCCTGATCTCAGGAAGAAGGTTTCAACACACCCAGTGGTGGTTAGTGCAGCAAGCATTCAGCTTTCCTGAAACACTGTTCATGTACTTGTTACATGATAAAATGAATTAAAACATCAAAGCATTACTGGGAAGACTGTACATTTCTAAAGGAGATAGATGGCAATTTTAAATTCTTACATTCCCTCCCACAGCAACATCCACATGATTCAGTCAACATGTTTTTGAACTCAACAAGTATTCATAAATGGATTAAGGTTCAATAACCATGATTGGGGACAATGGGGCACACCAAAAATGTGCCGTCACTCTCCATGTGTCAGGCAGGAACCCATGCCTAGCTTTGACATGATTTAATCCAACGCATCTAATAATGGTTCATCCCAAATCATTAATTTCAATTTTAATGTCATTTTTCCATACCTGAATTTGTTTTGGCTCTTTTTCATATATGAAGCTTAAAACAGTTCAACTCTTACAGGCAAAATCTGCCTCTACAAATAAGGTCAGATTCCCAAACACCTGACCGTTGTTAATACAACATGTCATGACTATTGAGGTGTATGTTTATTGTTATAGCTGCTGTGGAAGCAGAATTCTAACTTAGCATTCAACCTATTTTGCACTATGTAAATGTTTTGGCAATTATCTCTGTGGCAGGTTGAACTCCCTAATTGTGACCGCTGCTCCGCAGCATAAACCTGATAATTACAATCCTGACCAAAGTCCATTGGATACAATAATAGACCCTGACATATCCCTCAAAACATGAAAAAATATGGAAAAGTCAAGAAGTTTAAAGCTGTTTTAAGGCAAAACCTCTTCTTTGGAGCTCTGGTCACATAGATCTTCAGCAGACTTCCATCAAGTTTTCCAGGGACTACCTATATCCCTCAGGCAAAAAAACAAGTGCAGCACACTTGTAAAAAAGAAGAAAAACAAATGGTATTGGCAATACAGAAAAAAAACCAAAGCATCACACAGACAAGGGACAACTATGTTTTCCTGAAATCTATGGGTGTGACAATTTCACAACAGGAGGTAATACAGGTTTATTGTTAGCTGTTATCAATAATGCAGACAGAGGGGGTTGGCTGCAGTACAGAGCCAGCGGTGGGTGTAGGAGACCAGGCATTTCACCTGTTGTTGCATGACAGTCAAGATTACCCCATGCTTATAAGACCACTCTGCTGCTGTGAGACTCAGATGTACCCAGGGTCAGCTTCTCTTAGAACACTGACAAATGTTTGCATTATTCTAAAAAATTCTATAAAAGGTAAAAGGGGTGAACCCTTTGATTCTCACAAAGATGTGGACTTTACACCAAGTTAAGCTGGTTGAGGGTGAGGGTTAAGTCTGGGGCTGCTGCTTGTGCTGTCTGGGCGGCCTAGGTTGACTCCTCCAAAAAGCGGATGGGGGCTAGAGGGGGTAAAATCAGCAGGACGTTCTAATTTGCACCCAGGCTGGTCTCCTCAGTTGTTAATTTGTGGTTGGCAACAGACAGAGATTTCTCACTGACCTCTCACTGCTCTGTTAGCCCCAGAAGCCCAGCAGCCAGCAGACAGTATCCGTGCCAAAGGCTTGTGTCCACTTCTATCTGAGCTCACCTCCACAGCAGTCTCTACCACTCCCCAATGCACCACCAGCAATCTCCACACAACATAAAATCCCAAAATCTTTATCATAACTCCATCCAAATCTTAACCCCCTTCAATAACTGCACCCGTCTCCAGCACACATGATCTCGCCCCAAACCCCATCACTCATTACCAGATATCATACCCTACTAATAGACCCACTTCAAAATTCAATATTCAGCATCCCTCTCTCAATTTCACCCTAACCCTGCCACCCACAGTCTTATCCATGACTCCATCTCCTTTCAAAATGCCATAAGTCAAAGCAGTGTTTCACTTTTTACCCTGCTACACTGACAATTTACTCAAAGTCTGTTGCTGAAAGTGAAACAGCAGCTCTTGTCATTCAACCTCACAATCTCCGGGACACCATCAAGGTTTCATTGTCATTAATGACCAGTAAGTAGATAAAGAGGGTGCAGGAAATTGGTTTGGGAAAATTGGACATTTCTTTACCATTTTTAATGCTTAATTTTATTACATTCACGAACAACATTCATTTACCCATTCAGCACAGAAAATCTAGTGACACTGCACTAGAACCACATAATTCTTGGGTTCAAAAACAATCCAGATGCCACTGCGAGAGCCTGGATTTCACCATTTCTATAAAATTTCATGTATTTTGCTGATTCTGTTTAGGTTGACTAATGGATTACAGTACCAAACTAACACACAGTCAGTTCATTCTAAGGAGCTTCCAATCACACCTGTCACACTCCTTGATTTTCAAATCATACATACAGTCAATTTGCCATTTACAGATTTTTGGATTAAGAAACTGCAGAATAAAATGCCCTGTATTTACAAAAAAAAGTTAAAATACGTTCATTTCTCAAAGTTACACATATCAAACCTGAGTATCTGTTCACGCCGTCATTTTTTGAAGCCAATGTGCCTCATGTGATCTTGGTGTCTCGTGCAGTGTGGCGCCATGTGAAAATATTGTCCAAGCAAAACAGTGAGCAGTGCAAGTGAGTAAAACCATTGTAGAAAGTCCATTTCATTAAAATAAAAACATGGATGTATAGGCAAGGTGTGATTGTAGTGAATCAATAGCTTGTGTACAGAAAGCATGGGGTGTGAGACACAAAGCATAGAATTCATGATGCAGAGAAAATACAATCAAGTACAAAACCTGGTGTTTCTATGAGTGCTCAAAAGTGTATCAGAATGAAGTAGTGTTAGAAAGGATGAAGAAAATTTTGGCTAAGTGGAAGTGATAATACTTAACATAGTATTATTTTAGTTATTACTCCATTATTATTATTATTATTTCGTATGGGAAAAATATTTTTACATATTTTTCACATTATGAGATTTTCACATTATGGGCCCTCTTCTGGAACACAACCCTCGTATAGATCACAAGTTCACTGTAAATCAATAAATAAATATCAGAGTTCCAAGAAGAAGAGGCATTGAAACAGTTGGTGTATATTCTTACAACCACATACAGTAACTATTAATGCAAACATAAAATGTGAATTTTAATGTAAAAAAGATACATTCTAGAGTAAATCCATTAAAAACAGGATATGGCTCATCCTAAGATTAACATCACCTGCAGCACAGAATCTGTTTATTTCAATAGCACCAAAGCATTCGAACTTTTCATCACAACAACAGAATGTGTGAGTCATTATGCGCTCAGCCTCTTGTACTGTCAGACGTGGAGATTCACCTTGTTCTTGTCCCACACTTGTGACTCAGGCCACAAAAATGCCCAAAAACACTGTTTTAAAAGTGACACATGCACAGCAACTGTGGACGTTTTATAAATACCTTATAAGGATAAAGAACTTCAAAATGAAAATTCTCTCTGTGAAAAAGTGCAAGATTTAAAATGTAATAAATACTGAAGATGAAAACAAAAAAATTTTTTATGTGAGCCATGTTCTTACATGCAGTCAAACTTGAGCATGAAAAACACAAAACAAGGCCAGTCCTGCTCACTGAACAGTCAAATACAATTAACCTACCTCTACATAAAAGTGATATCTATATATTCTCACAGCTGGAAAAGGGATCTTTCAACATCTTCAGTTAAAACATGGATTCAGAAAGTGACAAATCCCTCATTAAAACCTGAGTGAGTGCCAACCCTGGCTGTGTTAAACTTAGCATACAACAGGACTAAATCGATGCAATGTGCATGTGTACTCTGTATTGTGGTCTCTTAAGTTGTTCTCACTGAGAATAAACTGGGAAAGCAAGGCATTATATACCATTATGCTTTCCAACCATAGGTCTTTTAAAAACAAATTATGTTACCACCCACTTGTGACTGTAAATCTAGAAGTAGTAATTTTTGGGAGTGTTAAATAAGTTACTGCTCATACGACACTATTATATTGCTGCAGCACATCCAACAAAAAATAATAATGATGATTTTGATTTACATATTCATTCTTGTCAGGTACTGCAAGCACACGGTCCTGTATCTTTCAAATGCTTCTGAAAGTTTTTTGAAGCAAAAAGGGGGTGCATGGGATGCACAAGTAGGGCAAAAAGCAGAAAAGAGAGAATCTGTACTGATCCTCCCAAAGGCCAGTCAGTCCCAGCTCGACTTACTCTGCAAGCCCTACAAACACGCTTGTTACTGTATAAACCTGACTTATCGTAAAAAACACTTACCAAACCTAAGTTTAATTCTACATATCTGTGCATTGATAGTCCAGATTAATTTTCTGCTGAGCAAACACAAATACTATTATTATTACATATTACAACATTACTACCCGATCCCTTGAGTGTTATTGTATAGTGAGGTGCATATTCATAGCAGCACTAACACACAGACACAAAAGTCCTCATTATGTGGGACAAACACCTACGCAGTGGGCTGCCAGAACACACTGCAGTATTGAATGAGTTGCCATTGTTATCTGGCCCAACTCAAGCCCGAACTCTCTTCTCTCTTCACTCGACGGCCCTTGATGTTTACAGAGGAAGTATTTTACCTTGTCTGTTTCCCCCAATTGATAAAGTGGGCCATGGCAAGTGTTCCTGCTGGCTTATGTAACTTGATGGCCCCGTGCTTTACACACTACAAATATAAGCTTCACAACCCTGCTTCCGCCCAAAGAGCCTGCCACGTCAGTAGTGCTTCAGTAGGTCTATAAAGAGCAAATGGCATTGCTGCATCTAACATCACATGGATGGATTTTTATGGAACATATTCCAACAGCAAACCAAATACTACAAGGCTACCAGCACATTAGTTGCTTTCTTACCTGTTTATAAGTTCACAGCTTTGCAACACCCCACCAAACACTTTTATGCAGTTGCTTTCCAAGTGTCAAAATAAGATCAGAAACAGTTCCATTGTGCATGTAAATAGGACAGTAAGCAAGACAAGGGGCTTAAAATCTTTGTACTTTCCAAAATTGGTGTGGCATTTGTCACGTTCTGTTATTTCAGTTAAAAGATTCCGGTTTTCTTAATATAAACCAAAGAATCAAAGATGATCAGAAAATGTATTACTTTCATTAAAGTGCTGTGATGGATGCCCTGCATGCAGTACCTACCAACTGCTTACATCTCTCCTTGAAGTGGATTTTGTTTTCTGAGGTCATACTGGGTTTAGTACAACTGGAAGCCTAGTTCCTTCATACTGTGTTGGTGAAACAACAAATATTTCATGGTGTGCAGCGAAGCGCACACCAAGGACAGAGGTGAAAATGCTGGAAACTGCCAAAATGGAAAAGCATGAAAGTCTGATGAGAGTCACAGTGGTTTCTTTCTTGAGAAGTACAGGAATGTTAATGGACTTACGCAGCAGAGAACGGCTGTCTGGTGGCTGGGGCCTGGGGGGCAGGGGCAGGGGCAGGGGCAGGGGCAGGGCTGTCACTGGCTTGACGACGGGGCTGCTGGGGACTCCTGCTGGGTTGTAGGGGCTGCAGCATACGTGAATTGCCAGTACGGATGTACACCTGCTCTGGGGCCACCTCCTCACAGCGCACTCCCAGGAAGCCTGAGCGGCACGTGCAGGTATGAGGACGACTGCAGGAACCTCGGTTCTGGCAAGGGGGCTGGCAATCAGCTGTATGGAGGAGAGCAAAGAAAAGAATTGAAGTTACTGGCATACTGGTGCTTACTGGGTCCTACTGGGACATACTGAGATGACAAACAGGAAACAAGCCAGTTGTGTACAGCAAAAGCAGCAATATGGCAAAGGCAGTGGAATTAATCGCCTAGTCCTAGTGGGACAAGCATAACATGAATCGGAGAAAACAATCGTAATGCAGAATAACAAGAAACTCTCTCTAAATGACTGAACTGCCGGTAGGACAGCTAAACTAGTGCCATCCAGACAATAATTACTTTAACTGGGGATTTAAGGGCTTAGGAATAAACTGAAACCACAGCACCAAGATACAACCACAGATTCCCATGAGAATACAAGCCTTAAATGGTTGCTTCATCATGACTAGTCTTGTTTGGAAATGTTCAATGTTCTTGAATGTTTGTTCTTGAGAAACACAGCTCTTATGATTTGCTATAGAGCCTCGGGCATATCATTCTTAATACAAAATATGAAAATATATTTTATAAAAGTTAAAAAGAAAAACATTATAACAATGAACAATGGCCAAATGGTTTGGAATCTGAGGAAACAAACTCAGATTCAGTTTGCCTGATACTGGTACATTACTATGTACCTGGATTCCACACATATTTTAAGCTTGGAAAAACTGCATGAAGGCAGGTACTGAATTCCTTTGCATAAAAAATTAGGGGGGTCTTATTTTCCTTTTCATATCAGGCCACTGTTTCTCCCCAAAACTGAGGTAACATCATGGTCAGTCCACAGGGAACTAACCACCCATTTCACATCCATTTGCCCTGGATACAAAGTTGCTTTGACAACCTATTAAAGTGCAAAAAAAACACCTTTCCTACTTGTAACATGCATAGCTACTCCAAAGAGCCCCCTGGGAATTTTCAGCTCCCTCCAAACACACTAAGCCAGGGCCCCACCTCTTCAGTACCTAAAGAAAATGTGGAGCATCTTTTGAGATGACAGCAATGCTTGTCATCCCTATGGTGAAGCTCACGCTGATGCAATTTTTCATGTCTCCTTTGAGGGATCAGTTTATAATGCCACTTCATGACAAAGCCATTAACCTTTCCCCTGAGCTTCACAATAATAAGTTATAGACATGCCCACATAATATCACATCCCTTGGCTAAACTTGCCTAACAATTATATTGCAGATAAATTTAGAGCAGCAGTAGTTAATTATGCTAAGTAATAGCAACACCAGAAGCTAAAATTACAGACTAAGGCTGCAATCCTTGGGTTTATGGTAGAATACAGTAGTTGCTTATGTGAAAATGAACAAATTTCTTTCAAGAATTTGTTTCTGCCTATGTTTTCTACTGGCTTTCAGGAGGAACACCCCGCTCCTTTTTGCATAAAGTCTTTGTCTTAGAATAAGGCTCTATTCTACTAGGAGTTAAGCATGTCATGTACCAACTAGACAAATGGCTGGCACACTGCCAAGGTGTGGCTCGTAGTGTTTTCAGCCTCAGGCTTGGCAGGAGATTAAGGATCCAGATTTGAACAGTAGGTTCTGCTGCACTTGCACTTGTCATGTGCCCATGCCACCCATACACAGCAAACAGACCTGGCCTTCTCTAATGCAGCCAGGATCTGAAAGAGGAGCGAAGATGAGAGCTCCAACACTCCTGAATGAAGGATAGCTCTATGTAATTTCACCATTTTGCTCCACAGGACCACAAGGCAGCTCTTCAGCAACAGAACTGATGCAAGCAATGGTGTTCCAGAATTTCAAAATGTCCCTTTTTATTGTAGCAAAAGGGTTGCACCAATTCAGCGTCTCTGCCTCTTAACACTGTTGCTGTAATTGCTGTCAGGCTGATTTGTCTTGTACATCATTAAAATAA
The DNA here is from genome assembly GCA_900497675.1 of Arapaima gigas. Taxonomy (NCBI): domain Eukaryota; kingdom Metazoa; phylum Chordata; class Actinopteri; order Osteoglossiformes; family Osteoglossidae; genus Arapaima; species Arapaima gigas. The sequence continues at coordinate 299,677 of UFQX01000324.1, read as the reverse complement.
TTGCCTTGCATTCCATTCATGTGACAAATATGTGGTTTAATTATTATTAAGAGAAGGAATAATAAAGAAAATACCAAGTATTTTCAGGACAAACAAATAAAATGGGAAGCATTGCTAGGGCTTCCTGTTGAACTTTATTGCAAGGAGTGGGAGCACAGTTCAACTGAAATAGACTGAGAAGTTCATAATACAAAAGATGTCTTCAAAGATGTATCTATAAAGAAAGCTAAATTTGCGTTTTCAATATACATGCTGGTTGAACAAAACCTATGTAGACCCAGCAATCAATAATGATCACATCAATCTAAAACAATAAAATTCTGGCATTACAAACGTTTTATTGATGAAAAGGCAAATTGAAAAGGTACTGGACACAATGTCGAGCTTTTTCAACAACATCCTCAAAAAAGGCCAAATGGGTTGTTGCACTCCTAAAAGGTCTGTACAACAGATCACTAAAAAATAAAAGTACACCAAAAGTATGCAGGATCTGAGGAGGATTCCAGTCCCCCCTCAGTGACTATGTTCCTTCAGGAATAACAAAATGTTACTAGCCCTACCTAAATAGTATATTTTATTCAACCCAGTAGAAGCAACTTGTTTATAAATCTGAGAAAATAACAGGACTATAAACTGTCCTTTAGCATGAAAGGCTGAACAATGCCTGCAAAAACTCTATATACTACACCATCCAAGGGGCCAGTCCCACAATAATTTTTCCTTGGCAACTTTTTGTTCCGTCCTGTAACTGTACTTATGACAATATCTGCATCCAGAAAAGTAATACTACTAAAACTTATGATATTTTGATGATTTACAGTTTTCTTTGAGTATGCAACTCCTGGAAACAGTTTGCCAGCTGACCAGCAAGGGTACCACATGAACTGAACTGAAACCAACACAGTGAACTTCACTTGCCTCATTAAGCTAAGCATTAAAGGAGTGAGACACATAGAATGTTATGGAATCTCAGTAGTGCTCGTGATCCCCTCTGCCTGCCTTCCTTGAGTTTATGCTGCCTCTCCATCCTTTCCTGTTCTCAGCCCTGTGCTGCTTCTTTCTTAGCCTACCTCCTTGTTTCTTAAGACCTCAGCACTCACAACTCCAGCACTTGAGTTCACTTATGTCACCTATCTTTGTGCATCCTTGACAAAATCCCTCCATCTTAATCCTGTTAATCCTTCCCTTTTTAAGGATGTCCAAAACTATATAATATGATAATATATTTTAGTCATTTAGATATTAATTAAAACCGTTTTCTTATTTTGCTTCCCAGAATAGAAGAATAAAAATACACAACTGCACTTACTTTCAGCACTGAATAAAATAAGAATAATGTGGCCATTCCAGTAAAATGAAACAGAAAAGAAAAAGTGATTTTAAAACAGAATTTAGTCATACAGGAACTACTGAGAGCTTCTCTCTTTGTTTATCATGACCAACACATTGCTCACTCACTGCTAGTAGGGCCCACAGTGACTAACAGATCCAGGTATTTCCTTTCGTGGTAGGTCTGGCTGCAGCAGTATTTTATGCAATGGCAGTTTTGGTCTCACGCTAACTCTGGGCTTTTTTTGGAGTGTTTTTTAATTTTGTGCAACAGGAACTTATTCCATCTGGCCCATACCTAAAACCTAATTCCTTTGACCTGACACATTGTGCACCTGATCATTTTCTGGTTCAGAAAGTAGTGAAAACAATCAAAGCCCAAACATTACCCACACAGACATCAGCTGCTTACACATGACAGCAAAATTCTATTTGCATGAGGAAAATTAAATAATTTTTTATCTTCTTTTGCAGCCCAAAATTATTTTTTTAAAAGAGAATTGCTTTTTTTAAATTTTTTTTTTTTTTTTTTTTTTAAGAGGAATCTTTGTACTACAAGGTTTTAAGAAGTCACAAATACATCATTGGGATATTTATTACTCATATTTATTAACCAGATGTAACATTAAACCTGTGAATAGCTTTCTGAGTTGTTCCCTTATTCCTGTTGGTGCCTCTCCATCAAGGGTGAGAAATAATGTGCTCAGTTTAACTGTAGTAGCATAACCTGTTCTGAGTGTCAGCTTGAAAAAGTACGTCTGTCATCATTCATATTCCACTGCCAGGATGCCATCATCACCTTGACCATACTATCCCTGAAACTAACAGAGAAAAGCGTCAGAAAAAGCAGGCCTCAGAGCAGCAACCCAAAAGCAGAAAACAGCTTGCTGTAATGGAGACAGTTTGTGATTTTTAAACCCAAGGAGAGCCCACACAGCCTCAGGCAGTGATAACAGCAGCCTCCTGTCAGAGTGGATGTTGACTACAGGAGATGTCTAACGGCATATAATGCACTTCAAACTGTCAGCGAGAGTTATATATTTATTTTCACATTTACAGATAGTCCTCATCTTACAACCAGATTATGGAGCAGGAGCCAGGTTGTAAATTGCATCAGTTGCAAGTTGGATTGTACTCACTACAGAGTGATTATTTCTAAGTGCACAGTCCACCATACAGTAACATTTGACAATGCTTGATATTGTATACATAGTTTTAAATGGCATAAGACACTCATTTGCTTACCAAAATTCTGGAAATTATTAAAAATTCTTTTTTGGAAAATTTTTGTCTATTTCACTTTTTAAGACATTATTACATTCTATCTATCTATCTATCTATCTATCTATCTATGACTGATGTAAGTGCAAATCAATCATATGTTGGGCACATAACATTGTAAGTTGAGTACTTGTATCTGTTTAGCAGACACTTCTCCAAAGCAGTGTTCAAGTCAGACATACAACTCTGAGCGAACCAAAATATATTTCACAACAAAGAGCTTTATATACAGAGATGCAACTGTCAAAGCACAGTTATTTTGCCTGTCTTTGTCTCTTATTTGTGAAATTCATTTTGGTTCACTCAGAGTTGTATGTCACTTTGGAGCAAAATGAATAAATGTAAAAGTATAATACTAGCATTATGGCTGGTGCACATTACTAAGTACCTGTTTGTAGAATTCAGTCTGATAAGAAACACAAAAGCAATCATGACAGATGATATGATGCAAAATTGTAGAGCAGTTAGGAAATCATGGAAGAAGTGGATCAAAAACAGAAATGATATAAGTTCAGTCCTGTATGCTGGAAGAGAACTGCTGAAAGGGATTCTGAGAGCGGAAGCTCATTCCATCAGATTAAGACCAAACCCAAGAATTTGTAGACTTTTGATGTTGGACCTCTAGAAACTGGGAGTACAAAGAAGACAGAGATGTAGGAGTGCAGCACTCTGACAGAGGTATTGCAAGTCAACAGGCCCTTTAGGTATCAGAACACACATCATTTGACCCTCTTCTAGGCCTTAACCAGAGTCGTGGACTTGATATGGGCAGCTACAGGAAGCCAATGGAGAAAGATGAAGAGGAGACATCATTGGGAATGCTCCAGCAAGTCCAACATTATTCATGCCACAGAATTTTTGCCTGAGTTTGCGTCCAATGAAGGATTCTTTAGGAACGGCGTGTGGCCAGTTTTAAAGGCTGATGGGACACAACCAGAGAGGAGTGAGGTATTATAAATGGAAAACAATTAAAGCACTGAGTTTGCAGAGAAATTAACTGTAAATAATGAGAAGGGATTGAACCAAAAAAAACCAGATAGTGGTTTGTTTTGAGAGTTGAAGGTCAGCGATTTCACATGAAGAAAGAAGTTGAAATTCAGGGAGTGCTGTTATGGATGGGGCAAATGGATGTTAAAAACCTACTGATAACTAAATCAACTCTGTCTCTAAGGAACAAGCCAAAATCATCTGTAGTCAGGACAAGGGAAGCAAAACCAGTAAAAACACAAGAACATGCAAACACACTGACTGAGCAGGGACTGAATCCATGTCCAATTGCACTGTCCAGGGCTATAATGCAGAAGAACTGCACTTCTTTGAATACAGAAGACCTATGAAAGACAATATCAGAGCTATTTGTGATCCATTTCCTGTGAACTTCACCTTCTGCTTCTTTCCAACATACAGTACCGTTCAAAAGTTTGACTGCTAGTTTTTGTTTGTCACCTAGGCATTCACCTAGAAAGTGTTAGCAAAAAAATCAGAGAACATGCCTTCAGCACTTCTGCTTCTCTTTTGTCTAGTTCATGTATTGTCTATGTGTTCACAAACTATTGACTGATACTGTAACTGTTGATGATGCACCACACAAATTTGTTCAACAAAGAATTAACACTAGTACCGCTGGGTAACTCAACTAGTATCATAAAAACTTAAGCTAAGCTGTAGTAAAATTAGGGCACTGCAGTAGGGCTGCTGCTTCAAAGTGCCTGGCCTGTATGAGTGTGGTTTCAAATCCAGCTTAGTCTCTGTGGAGTTTGCATATTCTGCCTGTGTCTGTGTTGAGTTAATCTGAGTGCGCCGTTTTCCTCTCACAGTCCAAAGACACATGTTTCAGGTTAATTGGTCACTGTGATGTGCGTGTTGTGTGTGTAGCCACTCTTTGATCTTTCATAGGACACTAGTCCATACCTCTTTAATTTGATCATATCCACAGTACTGTTACAGGCAAATTAAAACCTTCCAGTAACAGTAGTGTGTGTATGATCAAATTAAAGAGGAATTTCTGCAAAGGAGGCTGAATAACAGGCAGACTTTCTGCATGAGGAGTCATTCTGCGTTTGGATGAGCCCCTGCACTACTCAGCAGGCCAAAGAAAGCTGGAACACCATCAAAAGTAAAGCTCCTTTCTCCTGCCTTTTATGCTATCAATCACTGCCCACTCAACATGCCCAAAAACAACTTCATTCCACTGTCCGTAAGGTAGGCCTTTCATTCCATGTCTGTTGAGCAAGCTCCAGTGCTTTACAGCAGGAGTTGAGAAAGCGATGGTCAAAAGCTCACCCACACACCGCCTGCAGCTACATGTAGCACATAATAAAATGAAACAGGCTGTACTGTGTGTTTACACTCCCAGCATACGCTGTTCAATTCAGTGCAATTAAGTATCATTAAAGCTGGAAATCTGCTATTAAAGTTCCTAAAAGTTAAGCGCCTCCGTGTCTTCAGTCTCATATGCAAGTTGTAAACATATGCTGCAATTGGCCCAGCACCTCTTCATTTGGACAATCACATAATTGAGTTAATCCTCACTAGGCCGAGGCAGAGAGCAGAGGTTCTCCACAGTGACGGACTGTGCCTGTGTGAATCTGCCTGTAAAGTGCCGGGCAATTTTTGCATCCATTGCTTAACTCTATCATTTGTAGCCCACTGCTTCTGAAATAGCGAGCAATAACAAGACTTCCTCAGTAACAACAAAGGAAGATCGTCCAAAATACATTCCTTAAGCACAGACATAAACACAGTCTATAATTCCGGCTGCAAAAAGTTGCTAAATTCAGGCTAAACTTTACAAGTCGACAAGTTAGAACCTACACTATGAACAACCAGTCAATACCAATGTTTTACATGCTGAATAGACCAGTCAAACGTTCAAGTTCAGATAATTTATTTGATGAGAAAAAGAAACAAATCCCACATTTTCCATAACTGGCACTTGCAAAGGGACACCCAGATTACTGCTCTGTAAGCATGTAACAGAACAGAAGACAAAGACTCTAATACCTTTCTCCATTTCTCTACAGTTTTTTTTAAAATGGGTTCACTGTTTTGAGCTGAGAACTTATACTAGGTAGATTTATGATATAAATCTGTGCATTGTCAGTGTTGTAAGAGAACCGGAGACAGCTGTATCACCTGTTCTTTGTATCATTCCAGCTTCCTGTCCTTGTCTTCCAAGTGTAATCAACAGTTCAGACCTCCATGCTATTTTCTCATCTGTCACAAAATGACCTAGCAAACCGCTGCTCCGAAAGAAGGTTCAGGTCCTTTCATACCTGGATCTAGGTTTATCATGGTCACCATTAAAGATGTAAAAGTCTTGTAATCAGATCGTCAATGTCAGACCTACATTCAGTACAGATCAGTGTAAAAGTGTCCTTTTTAAGGATAGAAAAGCTGGTCAATCTCAAACTGACCTCCAGTCTAGTTCAAAGTAAACAACTAATTTTAAATACTAAAAAAGCTAAATAAAATCAATCAACACTACACAATTATACTAGATCCAAATTAAACAAATAACACAAAGCAGAACCCATGTTAAAATACCAAAAAAATGCTTATCAGAGCTCAGAAATGTTATGAAAATATCTGGACAGCAGTTCTGTTGATGCAGTGTGAAAGAGGTATCCTGAAGAACAGAAGCACAATCCATCATGTTTACATTATTTTTAAAAAGCTACATGTCAGTGAGTCCAAAATGATAAAGTGCAGGTTGTAAATATCCTGTCTACTAAGCTGAAGAAGACCACACAATGAATTTCTCCTTCAGCATCCATACCAACTATTAAGTAAAGCACTGAAACCCTCTTGTGTAACTGATTACCCAAATCTACAGCTCCTGCATTCCTGCCAGTGCAAAGGACCACTAGGCAATTGGTATGCAGTTACTTTTGTTTGATACCTTCTCCATGCACAGATATCAGCATCAGAACTGTAACAGATACTACGGTATGACTGATTTAACCAGAGCAGACAGTGAGCCATTGCAGGTAATGAGAACTATCAGGTTTACAGTAACATAAGCAACTGAAAAAGAAGAAACAGGAATTCCAGTGAGATTACTCATAAAGCTGCTAAAAGTTTGTTTACAGATTTACTGCACACAACTGTAGTGTCCCCAACATCAAAGCTATAGCTGAGTTCTAACTTTTCCTATCTTATCACTCAGGGATCATTCATATCATTTTAAATTAATTTTTGTGTTGTTATATATTTTTAAGACGATAACAATGGCTAGTATTATAATGAGTCTAGTGAATTCCTAGTTACTTTTGCTAGGTAAAACTGTATGACCCAATTGTTTCCTTGATTAAAGAATAATAAGTACACTATTATTTTAACATATCAACTCTTTAGGGCCTTTGTTGGAGAAGGAATGAATATCCTTTTGTTCTTTCCAGGTGTCTGTGCGCTTTCTACTGTAACCTTGCGTTTTATTTTTACTGAAAGCCTATGATTGCTGTCTAAATAAGAATGAAACCCTTGAGTAAAATCTGCAATCACTACCACTGGAGGTAGACAAGGCTCCGTGCTAGAACTCATGCCATCCTCTTGTGTTCTCATCAGCTGTTAAGTGTCTCCTCTGATCAAGCTGGAGGATTTGCTATGTTTCTCATTAAAATTGCCCGAGACAACTAGAAAGATACAACTTTATGACCACGTCCCACTCACACATTATTTGTACCACCCTAATAACTCCTTTTTCTTCAAAAAGACATTTCATGTACTCGTATTTAAAAAGACTATCTTCCCCTAGAAACAATATAAAATTTTTGCCCTCTGGACATGCATCAGAAGGGGTTTTATAAGTGCTCTTGCAGAGCCAGAAACCCGCCCAGCTGTTAGATTTATAAGTGAGGTATACTGGAATCAATGATACCTCAGGGCTCCAGACTGTCTCAGCTATGCCTTCAAATCAGACCTGAGTCAAAATGCCTACACCTCTGTAGTATACATTAATAAAGATGCTTATTTTCCACATTTTTGCATTTTCTCCAAAGATTAATTTTTTTTTCTTCTATAAATGCTGAATTTTTCAACCTTCCTTAGCTATTGCCTAGTCTGGCCTCCATACCACCAAAATTTCTAATTGTCTCAATGCCCTGTTGGTGGTGTTTGTGAAGATGGTCTGATCATGGTCTGCAACATTGTACACAGTTGCATTTGATCTGGTTCTTTAATGAGTAAAATATATGTAGTAATTTTAATTATACTTATATATACATATATACTTATATAAGTTAGTGATTACTAATTCTGGACTTGGCACTGGCAAATAAAAAGCAGAACAGTAGTCACACCAAATTAAATGTGAAAAAAATAAGGTACTTTCTTCAAACTGTTGGTAGGCAGACTACCCTTATATCAATCAAATGCAAATGCATGCAATGTTACAGTCAATTATGAATTTGTTTTGGAATCATTTCTATTATCTGAGGAAGAAAGGCAGATTTTCCACAACAGCACCCATACTCTCAACTGCAAGCATATTTACCCTGGGTAGAAACACCTGGTTTCTGCATGTGGCATGTTCTGAGCACAGATGTGCATTCCACGTACATGTTTGGACTTTGTAAAACTTAAAGATAACCTTTTTAAAATGCGTATTTTCATATCCAGTTATTCCAGTCTGAAACAAACAACAGATCAAAAAATAAAAGTAAAACCTCTTTTTCAATAAAACCTTTTAAAAAGGTTTTTTAAATGAATGAAACACAGACCTTAGGTCATTTACCATAACTGCCAAGGCTGGGATGGAAGTATTTTGGTGCCATTCATTCCAAAGTAAATGCAGTCATGATTGAAAACTCCTGCAAACACTTACAATAAATCACTTTAGCCCTTAGATGACACAGTTTACCATGAAAAGCACAGCAAAAGTCAGAGGGGCCCTCGACAGGCTTTGAAAATGTTTACCAGTAAAGGTATGGCAGTGCTTGTGTGCCATTAAAACATTAACTTAAATTACACTTCATTAAAACTATACAAGCAGTGGCACTGGCCAGTACCAATCATTTAACCTTTATGTTGCACCTCAACTGTCATTCTTCAGCGGTCATGTAAAATGGAGAGAGCGACTGCAACTATAATTATGGTCTTTTGGAAGTCAACGTGTTTCTAACGCGGAAACTCTTACAGGGGGCAACAGCACCAGCAACAGTATCAACAGCAGTCCGACTTACGGAGCGAGACCCCTCCTGTCCTCTATTGGCCCCATTAAAAACTCTGGTCGTAGCTACAGCCAACAATCCAGAGGAGGTCATGGGTGCAGTCCTGCGTGCTGAAAATATTAAAAGTCTTTTATTTGTTTTTCAAGTCCGGTACTTATTTTTAATGTGCTCCGTGTTTTTTCAATAAATTTATACTAAACTATTTTGCCAACTGTTAAGTACACAGCACATAAAAAAAAAACATGTTTTGGCTAGGTCCCTTTACTAGTGTTCATTCTGAGGGATCCAATTATTGAAGTAACACTGTCACAACACACTGCTGTTTGTATCTGGGAAAACGTTTGTTTAACACATCAAAATTGATCTAGACCCTTTAGAATATTAGCTTCTGTTATTTTATTAGTTCTATTTATTAGTTCTATTAGTGTATTTACATCTCATTTAAAATGCAGGTTGCAGAGACCAGCAAATGAGAAACATGATCAGTACAATGGTTCCATTTTTAGAATGCTCCACTGTACAAAGTTTGGGTAAAATGCTGAAACGCTTCATGAAAAATTTGACAAAGCAACATCTACAACAGAGCCACAGAAGCATTATGTGTTTTTGTATGTCATTTTGGTGAATTATAGGAAGCATCTTTAGGCAAAAAAATTTGCCCCTTCAAACTGTAACAATGGCTTTGCTGTTAAACGAAAAAAAACCCTTCAGTGCTTTCAGTTTGACTTCTTTCTGCAGAGGTAGTTATAAGCTATAGATAGTAACACTATTTTTCTTCTTGGATCATACTCACTAACATGCACGATTCTACAGTATTTTAGCTGGAAAACTACATTTGGCTTCAAACTTTGATTTACTGTTCATTTGCATTTTAGATACCAACTAGCTGAGTTACCCTGAATTCCCCATGAGAAAAAGGTTCATATGTAACAGCTACTGGCTCTTTTGACCGAACATGCAGATGGAAAAAATTATACATCACCAAACTTTTATTACCTTTCAACTTCCTGAATTTAGTACATTTGTGTGTATGTGAGTGTGTGTTTGAAATAGAATGTGCGCCAGCGTGTGTCGAGTGAGAAAAGACATCAGTGTACATACACGCTACGTGTGACATAACTATCTGCTGCATGTGACGTTAGTCCTCCTGCATTTCCCTTGAAAAACAAAGCTTTGCATAAAGAACAAACAGACACTGAGCATTACAGATATAGAGATATTAAGTGGATTATTTAGCTGACAAGTAATAAACCAATTATTCAGTTTAAGGGCTCAAAATACACTGCAGTGTTGATAATTTTGTGTTTATGGCTAGTTCAACACATGAAGGACCTGAGTTCATTTGACTTCAGTGCTGGTGTGTTTTGGCTCTTTTAAAAATGGCTGCCATATCTGGATGCACAAAAAACTAAAGGTACCTGAGTTCCCCTGGTGGTGTGAAAAGGAAGCAGTTAGGTAAGAGGTAGGGGAATACAAAGTGCATCATCATAAAGAAACAGCCTAAAGAGGATACTGTTTTCATGTTAGCAAATGATTTTGCAATTAAGCAAGGAAGGATATGAAAACTTCATACATACTGAACTAGATTTGCATCCATACCCACACAGCACAAGCACTGTGAGGCAGCAGCAGCATTTGCTGTGCAACTATGTCATCCTCCTCAGCAAAACAACAATCACAAAAAAACAGCCTTTGGGTCTTGGTCAGGGGAGAGGCAAAACACACATATCAAGAAAGATTCCAATTCTGGGTATGTACTTACGTTTTATGCATCTGTTGGTTCCGGGAGCCACAGCCCATCCTGAGCAGCAATGATATCCGCCACACACATTGGGCCTGAAGAGAGCAGGAAAACAGTTGCAAACCATCGAAGGAAAAGAGGACAGCGAGCTAACAAAATGCCTTACAGAAATACACATCATTTCATTTGGTTCATTTATGGTTTTTTTTCTAAGGATGTAACTGTCTGCCAAAACACTAGCATGTTTCCCTTGAATGCACATGAAGCCCTTTGTGCAATTGTGTGGCTACCTAAACCTTACAGCAACAAAACATTTCCAAGGGACTGAGGAGTGCACTAATGAAAAATGTCCACACAAGTGAAGAACAAGTCCTGAACCATAACAACTGGACTGCACATAGAGCTTGCCCTGGCAATGTCACTTAGACGTTTCTACTTGGGCCTCTTTGACAGTATGTGCGGAACAAGGTTGGGGAGCCTGGGGAACGCTCAATGTCCAATGTCATGATGGACAGCATGGAAATTGTCTATACTTCTGCCAGTTGTGAAGCTGGAGACAGGAAGCTCATGGAGTAGACAAATGCAGTCAGGAACCTGCTGAGTTCAGTGATATACTTGCTTCGACACAGAGACAAATCCCTCAGTAACAAAGCCTGAGTAAATAAGGGGTATATGCTCCTAACAATAATCCCCATTCTCTCCATCAACATCAGCTGGCAAGGCCTCTCAAAATTTTGAATAACTATAGAGTATACCATGCTGGGTCATTTGACTTGTTTATTCAGTCCTTCCACCCTGTCTGCACTGCCTTTAACAGCCATAATGCAGCTGCAGAAACTGTTCAACAGCCATCTTGTAAAAACCATTAGGTGCAAAACTGAGCTGGGAGCAAAATACTGTTATTTTTACCTTAATGGCATCCATCCAGGTCAAGACAACAGAGTAACGTCTTTTACTCTCTAAATCAATCGAAATTTACTGTTATAGACTTATTCTCTGTAAATGTTACCAGTTTAACCTCAATTCACAAGCTGACATCTTTACAACATGTTTAATGTATATCACAATAGCCCTAACAGAATTGGATTCTACTGACAGGTACTTTTACCACTTAACATATTTAATGTGTTTACAGTTAAAATAACTATCAATATGTTTCAAATGTACCTGTTTCCATGAAAGCTCTGTGACATAAAGTCACTGAACTGGCCATCAGTTAGAGCTTTGCTAATTACATAATGGACATTGTTTTGCACTTTGGTAAGACTTCTTTCAAGGGACAACTGAGTTGTAGCAACATTAAGCATAAATAATTTGCAGCCTGTGACATAAAAAACAGACTTTTAAATGACCCACATTTTTAAAGACTGAGTAACTTATTACAATTATTTTAGAAATTGAATGCCAGTAACTTCCAAATTAGGGAATCTTCCAAATTAGGGGAACTCTTGGTCCTTTCAAACAGGTTTCCTTTGTTAATTCTCTCTGCTTACCAGCTTCTGTAGCAATGACATAAACTCTGTAGGGCAGATGTTATTGTGTGAAGAAAAAATAAGACAATCAAGATTCAAGCCCCCCTCCCAAAAAAAGAAATTAAAAACTTTATTTGTCTGGTTTTTGGGTGTTTTCCAATGGACAGTGACAGGCTTCCTTTCATTGAAGCCTCCCAACAGTTTACAGACAGTTCAAAATGAGGGCCTGCTATGACTGAGGTCTGCATCTGTTCAGAGGCAAACAACACAGAGAACTACATAGACGGCTGTGTGCACAAATCAAACAACCGACATGCCATTTGGCAGACATGCTATCCTTTGCCAACTGAGCCGAATCATTTTTTTCCTACAATCCACTGCAATTAGATGAGTGTAACAGACTGGTCAATAAAAGGCATCAAGACCACTTTGCCAAGTGCACACAGAAACTGCTTAGAGATTTGACAAGCAGAGAATGGTTTCAAATGTCAGATTTAAAAGGAAAAGTGTTTATTTGCCTCTTATCCATATGTAAATGTGCATGGCATTGTCATCAGAGCTCAGTTGATTTCTTTCATCAAATAATTTACACAGCAAATAAATAGGAGCTAATGGCGATGCTGGTCATTTAGAATAAAAAGCTTTGTGCAATTCATGTACATGTAAGAGTTGAACTTTATTACTGCTGATCAGCATTAAGCATGAATAGATGGAGAGCGTTCCAGCCAATAATGCTTTGGAAAAATGTCTAAATGAGCCAAGAGGGCAGGAATTCGTTGAGGAAATGTGTCAGTCAAGCATAAGCTCAAGCTCAGCCAACAGATGTTTCACGTAGAAGTAATAAGAAAGAGACTAAACACAAGACTTGCGAAACTGCAGAAGTGTTTTGCAGACTATTACTTATTGTGAAATGCTTTTTCTGTAAGTTTCTTACACCTTCGTTTTCAAGTACTGTATTGTAAAGGTAGAGCTCAGCAACAGGTTCGAGATGTCTCAAAGGCCAATTAAAAGACTCCACAGGAAACCAGTGAAAGGATTCTGGGACAGGGACAGTAGAAATGTGTCCAGTTCCCATGCATAGGGCAATGCAGAATGTCAAAGTCGGCCCTTAAAGTGTAGCTGGCAGATGGAGCCAAGTGGCAAATCCAAAGCATGCCAGAGTTAAAAAATAAAGTACATTAAAATAATATGGTACTGTTTTTTTGGATGTCAAATGGGGTTTGTGGTTCTTTCTCAGTGTGTTTCAGGCTACAGCTCTCAGGTTATAGCATGGTTAGAGCAATGATGAAATTAAACCCATGTGCTCAACCTAAGGACACATGAAAACAATTCTTTCCCTCTTCTGCTCCCAGTAGCTTCTCTCTTGCAGACAATTTTAACAAAAAGCCATTTTTATCTACAATATGATATCCCAATAAAAATGGTTAAAAAGCTAAATAATGCAGGGATGGTGCCCACAGAGGAATCTGAAAACTTCTCCACCAACCCACACAATAAGCAAACTTCTTTCTTATGGTTGCAGCAGCTGACTTGGTGACGGCACCCCCAAGACCATCCCAATGGAAGCAACTAACTGATCTTCTAATCTCCTAGCAGCATTGAGAAGCCTTCGCATAGGCAGTAGAGTACCACAGCAGTGAGGAATATTAACCATAGGCACAGTGGTTGTAATAAGCAGTTGGTTCTCTTCAGGGAGAGGGAAGCTGAAACTATGTTTCATGCCTTCACAGGATCACTGGATGCCTGTTGGCAGTTTGCCCCCAACAGAGGAGGATATTACAGGCACAAGGACACTGGCACACAGCAGACAAAACACTGCAGTTCTTACATGTATAGGTTATCTCTGAACTCCTGATGCAATGATGACAGCACGCAATTTATAAAGTATATTTTGATAAAATGTAACTGTATGGATGATAGTAACTCATAATGAAATCAAGAAACACTCAGTCCTTCAGTCAACAATTTCCCAATTAGTAATGTGTGCATGTTTGTATAAAAGATAAGGAACAGTCTTTCTAACCTGCTGAGTTTAATTTTGAACATTTTTCCTGCCTTGAAGCCTTGTGATACATTAAGGAGTACAATATTACTGGATCAGCAGTGTATAAGATATAATAAAATAATTCAGGAGTCTGTATTTACTTGAGGTCCTCCAGCTCTGCTGTCATGATGGAGGAACAGTCTATGGCCTCAATGAATAGTGCCAGAAATTTTTAAAAAGTAAGACTGGAAAGAGCAAAAATTCATACTTGAAAAGGAATGCCTTACTAATCTTTCAGTCCACACATCTACAGACCATGAGGCCCAGCCAATATTGAACTCTCTGCCTCTGGAGTTATCTGAAGATGTCCTTTTACCTGAAGCGGCACATGTGATTTCTTCACACATGGCCCAACTGCACTGCTGTCATCTTACTGTGCCTTCTAAGGCTAGTGTTACCTGTATTTCATTTTTACATAAATACAGTCACACATTTTACATATTACCTCAGGTGACCAGTTAGGATTCTTCAGACTCATAATACAGAAACTGTTCAGTCAGTTTTGCTTACTGATCAAATTTAACACAGTTCTATAATTTTCAACACCCATTTCTTCTGAAACACAAGTTATGAGGTAATGTGTCTAAATGTTTGAGTGAAAAGCAAGTGCAAAGTAAGCCTCATTTGAGGTTCGCTTTATACTTCCTCCTAGTTTGTATTACAGAGGTGGACATGGAGTGAGTGACGATACTGTATTTAGTAAAGAAGTGGGAAAAGGTGAGTTAAGAAACAGAGATTGTTATTTAATAAACCGTGCTCTCTCACCCAGCTAAGCGCCTTGAAGTCACCGCGGTCTGCCCGCTCCCGCTTGCGCCGGCACTCTGTCTTGCACCGATTCGAGATCTATGCTGGGGCTGCGCGCTCACCGCTCGCGGCTTCGGCGCCGCGCGCACGGCGTCTCGAGGCGCTCCGACGGGCTCATCGCTTGGCGCCGCGGCCGCTGGTTTGTACTTCGGCGGTCTGGGTCGCGCTCGGGGCGCCGCACTCTCATGCGCGTCACCTGTCGGGTCCCGCTGACCGCCACACGCTCGAGCAGCTAGAAGCACGAGAGTCGCTAGTAGTAAGATCCGGCGTCGGTCCATGTCGAGCGCCCAAACCGCAGGGCCCACGCGGTACTAGTTGGCTGTCCGAGTCCAGTCACTTCACTTGGCAACGGTCACCGAGTACGGCCACACACATCCAGTCCGTCGCACTCTGCCGCACCTAATCAGTACAACTGTACGTGAACGCAAGAGCACTCAATTCTCTCACTTGTCCTTCTCATGCTGCTCAGGTGAACTATATAGAAAAAGGCCAAACAAAAATGAACAAAGCGCCTCCTTCCTTCCTACACGTGTGCGATTTCAGGTTAGACACGAGCGCAAGGAGCGTCGCGGTGCCGCTCGCTGACAATGTCACAGGTTGAGCTCTCGCCGCTTCCCCTCAATGAAAGTGGCGCCGGTTCTCGTGCGCTGTGAATGGAGCTGCTGCGGGCCGAGCGCCTCCTCCATCTCAAGTCACCTTCGTGCGGCCCCCTTCGGAAACTCCCACTTCTGACAGGCGAGCGGTAAATCAAGACTATCCTGACCTCCAGAAACGGCAAAGACCACTGAACGGTGTGTTTATTTCGGGCTTTTTGTGTAGTCCGGGCAGGGCTCTTACTGGTGGGGTCAATGGTGGTGTTGATTTTTGGAGCCCCACACCTGGAAAGAGCCCAATAACGGTTTTACTCATTTTAATATAGTTCTAGTGCACACACTTGAAGGCACACATCACACCTAACCAAAATTATATTTTTTTTCAATTTAAGATTTAGGATGTGGCACACAATGATTTTTACAGGTGTGCCCCTCTAATCAGTTCACTATAAAAACTGGCCCTTGGCCAAAAAAGGTGTCTTCATTCTGCTGTTTTTGTTCTGTTTTGTTTGTATAAGCAAAATATTTTGCATTATAATTTCATATAATATTTCTCTGTTTCTTTAAAATTTAATAACAAAAACAGTGCAACAGAATGTGGGTACTAGCTATGTCATGTTAAAGTACTTTATGAATAAAGTGTGTGTGAAGAAGCCACTTGCATACCCCTCACTGTCATATTCACTTGTTTTTATTCAGCCATGTAGTCTGGATGTGCAGTCTGGCACCACATTTATAACGCGAAGCAAATCTATTTGGGCAGTGAAGGAGGAATTAAGTAATTAGCTTTGTCAGAGCTGTGGTGTAACTTAACTGTCAGAAAATGTGTTTTAATGAGAATTCTAAATACAGTCACGCGTATCTATTGTAAGAAGTCAGAATTTATTTGCCCAAAGACAAAAAAATTCAATGTTAAAAACCCACAGTGCAGCCGAACACAAATTATCAGGCTGTTACACCCAGCAGCACTTTGCTCAAATTAATGATTCACTCATTAGGCACTTATTTTGCAATTCAGGCTGCTATTGGTACTGTAATTTAACAACGCCTCCAGGGCTCTGAAGGGAACGCACATAAATAAATGTAGCAAATTATGCATGCATTCATTTATTACTGCCTTTTTCTTAAATTAATGAGTACTTTCTCCAGTGGAAAATAAAACAAGCATTTGTGAAAGGCATGGTGTATGCTAATATTTTATACATGTTTGCACTAATCGCCCCTCACACCCTTTCCAGCACAATTCACATCACAGAGCTGCCGTGGTGTTGAGTGGTCTTTTTTGCACTTTAAGTCTGGCAACAACAAAGGGTTGCACATTTTTTCACCTTAATATGTATTGTTTTAAATATAATACAGTAAATTTCAAGATAAAAGCTAAAACATTAAAATTGAAATAAAAGGCACTGAGCCAATGCTTGCTAGTGATGAAAGTAACACTTTAAATATTTTCAACACATGGAGCATCCAACCTGTTTCTTTTTCACCACATACACTTTTTTGCAGCATCTATGATGTGTTGTTTTTTGTTAGATAGGTAACCAATAGGTATGTATCCCAGAAAAGCAGACCAGTTCTAAGAATGGAGAGCTAAATAAACAATTCACATGTGCTGTCTCTGCCCACTTCTCTTCTCCTGGAGGGTGGGGGAACTGATAATACAGAAAACTTGGTTTTTTCAGTCTAGTTTATAGGGAGATGTGCCCCTCAACATTCAGTCAAGGTCATATATAACACCACTGAGTACTTTTGCAAATATGTTTTCATCTCATAATAACTGACAATTGTTCTGTAGTAAAAGGTAAATATGAGAAATTTACATGTTTTAGAGAAATTTATACAAAGTAAATATGTTCAGCTCAAGACCTGCAGTTTAAATAAAAGGTTTCTCAACTTACGAACTTGAGTTCAAACTGCACCAAGCAAAAACTCTCACTTTCTATATTTTCCCTTACTAGTCTCACATACTGTATGTATAGTATGTACAATACTGTGCACTTCTTTGATTGGGGTCATTAATGGTTTTACGGTTTCTTACAGAAATGATGTCAGTGAGTTACACAAAACAAGTTCCTTATAACTTAAAATCAGAGCTGAAAACAGCTGACTTTAGGAAATTGTATTTTTTTTAGAATATCCATGACAAGGGGGGCATTATCTGTTACATTCTGAGCAATATTGACTGTATTGTTTAATTCCGCACTGGTAAAGAGGTATTTCTCTTTAACAAACCATTGAAAAGAAGTTTGCAATCTCACTTTAAGCACCCTGTGATAATTGTTTTGCCTTGTATCTCAACAGCATCTCAAAATGGTCACTAAGTATTATAAAAAGGGACTCTGCTTGTCACATTTATTCTGTCCTCCCATTTTCTCTGAGGGTGAGAGAAGGGTGAGAGGGATTTAAAAGAAAGTTAGAGAGGCTGTCACACATAAGATAGAGGGTTGCATCTCCAGTTCCAGTTATCTCCTCTCAGTTGCAAAGCCAGCTGAGCCCTCTGCTTTTCAAGTCGTAAAGCGGAAGCTTGGACTTGCTGCCCTTGGACCTTTTTGCCCCTGCTATGCTTCCCAACCCAAACACAACTGGCCAGACAAGAGACAAGACTTCCTCAAGCCAATGGGAGATTTAATTAGGGCAAAAGCAGTTCATTGTCTTATGACTCTCCACCGGCCGTGCTGGATCTCATTCTGCTTCCCTGGGGCGCCAGCCTTTGCTGTGAGAGGCCAGTTGCTGCCATTGACTGACCAGGATCAGGCAGACTCAAACTCTGAAATGAACTGCCTTCCTGGCTCATGCTGGATGGTCAGTGATATCAGGCCAGAAATGTTTCTCAGGTCCATTCTAATGCACTCAATCAAAGCAATGTGAAAAAAAGATCTTTCAAAGTGGAATTCACCTTCATTTTGTATTGTATAGCTTTGAGAGACAATATTCTTTCAAAGATAATACCTGTATTTACAGGGTTGGTTTACTGTTTGATATTTGGTTGAAGATCTTGGTTTTAAGGACTCTTTCAGAGTGCATAGCTGATGTTATAAAATCAATGTTAGATGTATCCCGGTATGATACATTTCATAGCATCTGGAGTGATTCAGCATTGAACTGTAGAAGAATCTTTCTGGATGCGACTGAACTTTTTACACAAAGGTCCTTCAAAAAACTGGGTTTATTTGTAAGGACACACCCTTTAACAGTCAAATCTCCAAACAGAAAACAGTGGCCAAACAATACAGTTATTAAGTAGAAATAAATTACAGCAATGAAAACGAATCTCTGTGACCCTGTTTAAAGAAAACAATTTCCATTCTGAAGCCATAACTTTGCTTCTCTATATGGAACTCAGAAGCACCCAGTCAATACATTCCTCCTCTGCTGAATGTTTTCACAAAGACTTATAACATTTATACAGAATACACAAAGAGGTAAATTTAGGATAACTGCATGAATGTGGCCCCTTTGAAAAGTCTATTTATTTTACATGTTGTTGCACTGTAGGAATCCATTGGTCCATTGTCTGGGTCCAAGCTACACATGAGCTTTAATTTTTTTCTTCCTCTTTGGCAAGAATTTTACCACCTTCACCGCAGATTTTTAATGAGAACTGATTAAGTGGCTAAAATGGGGTGAGAAGTTAAAAAAAACAACATTGACTTCTGTTTCCCTCAGGCCAAAAGAAAGGCAATGACCAAAGCCCCATTTCCACAGTTCCTTTCTTTGTGGTAAAAAAAAATTCTGTGTGTGCAGTAATTCCTTTTATGTGTGTTTGTGACAAAGCAAGTACCTCGGGCCCTCGGGTCCCACATGTTCCTCCCCTAAAACTAATGCAAATCCTCTGGCCAATGAAGCCACATCTCCTCTGCAAGCCATATTGTCTGGTCAGCAGAGCTCCTACATTGTCTCGCCTGACACCTTTCAATCAATTTCATTTGAGAGACAAAAGCTGTCAGCTGAAAATCTCCCAATCTGCAGCCATTCGATCAAATATGCAATTATTGAATGCCACATCACTATGAGAGCCCTGCTACTGGGGTCAAAGAACAAATGTAGCCATTTGAAATCCAAACAGTATCATTATGCTCACAATGTAGCAATGTAGCATCCTCATTGTAAGAGAACTTCAGCAGTTCTTTCTGTACCATTGGTCCAGAATTTAAAGTGTTCTGTTTGAATCGGTCTTTCTGAGGGATGCTTGGCAGCCGTAATCAACAAAGAATGTGGATCTTTTACATTTGCTACTTGTATCAGTGTCCCTAGCTTTTTTTACCACTCTGTGGGAAAAACAATGCCGATATTGTTTAAGGCAGGACAGCAGTCAAGACCTAGGAACAAGTAGGAAGAATGGAATAAATCAATTAGAGGGAAAAGTGATTTTTGGCTGAGTGGCACCTCAGAGCAGTCCAAAGTATAGTCTATTCATAATTTTCATGAAGACAGCATGGCTTTAGTTGGTTATTGGGAAAATCTGTAATTAAAATCAGACTCACGGGCTCCACTAAGTAAAAACAACATCGTAATCTGTGGAATAATATTAATGGGAGAACCTGTACTGTACTTCATCATGGAACATTAAAAACTGGGCATACATAAACAAGAAATTCAAAGACAGCAAAAAGAATTACATAATCACAAAGAAATGGACCAAACCAGCCACCTCCAGACTGCTGGGGCTTTCCAACAAGAACAACTTTTGAGAAGCAGTTTATCCCAATGAAGTAGGTGCTTAAAATGCATCTGCAATAAGGTCAAGATGGGAATTATTTAACACATACCTCCCTATTTCTATTAACTATCCTGTTATTTCTTCCTGTGGATTTTTGTGGAGTCTAAAACCATGGCATTAGTCCAATAATGAACAACAGTAACAGGACTGAATCTGAGAAGGCTGATGGCGCTGTCCCAACACCAAGGCTGCTGCCCTGCTCAGACTTTGTCAGCAAATACAGGGGACGTGAGCGACATTGTGATTGGCATCACCCATCACAAAGGATTGAGTCCCAGTGGTGGGGATAACTCTCATAGGACATTTTGTAGTGCTGATGAAGGTGGGTGAAGTGTTTCCCTAGATGGTAGCCTAGATGCTCTTTTTAGGATCTCCCTGCTGCTTGTGTGCCTTGGCTTTCCCCGGTAGCATGGTGTGGGGTTTGAGCAGACCTATTACTGAAGAACTGTTCAATTCATTAATTTCTGCGACAAAAGAGAAAAATGGAACAATGCTGCTAAAACCAGTAAAATGTTCTGTAACACCTCAATTATGGAGCTCTTTCCTCAGGCAAAAGCACTGGTTAATTATTTCAAATGTCTCATTAAGGGCTGGCATGTCTAACATGTTGTATTATTTTGCACCTCTGTGACTGTTCCTTGCTTTAAGGACCATGATATGCTTAGATTTAGGGAAGAAAGAGTGGTGTTTTCAAAGAGAAGTAACTGCTTTGTGGTGGATGAAACATTTGCCTTATAAAATTATGTGAAGCAGTTCTCACAACTCCTTGACTAATTTTCACTCATAAGTCTGCATGACCTAAACAACAAATCATCCATGGGACCTGTTTAGGCCCCACTTATGTAAAGACATTACAATTAGAAATCTCACTGTGAATGGCATCATTTAACAGACATGTAATTCCCAGAGTAATGTACTGTATGTGATTCAGAGTCCTGGAACCATTGCAGAGAACTAAAGGCCAACTGGAGCAGATGATGTCACGCCTTGAAGTCAGAATCTTCTTGCCTGAAACAAAGAAAGATTTCATCTTTAATTTTTTTTTCACCATAATGTTTTACAAATTGGTGGAATTACACAGCAATGGAAAACATAGGTGTTTGTGGAAAGAATGCAATGCTTCAGCTCAGCTTTTGGATCAATTTTAAGGCTTTTGTACCTGATCTAATATGGGATGTTGAACTCTAAAAAGTTCATCCATCAGAGGTCAGAAAAAGGGCCTTTTGTTCCATGACTGCAGAAGGTGGTTGGAGAACTTTCATAGCCATAATATTCTACATATGTAAAAAGTGGGGTGTGAAACTATATTTTAAGACTTGAAGTCTTGAACAAGAACAAATATTTCTATTTATGGAATGCAAAAGGCCACTTTTTTGCTATAAAACACTGGAGCTGCTGTCCTAAACACTGACATAGAGGTGTCGCATATGTACATTGCTAAAAATGATGTCACTGGCTGTACATAAACTCTACTGGACCCATTTCAGTGGGTGGATCTGAGTGCTGGCCAATTTGGCAGGGAAAATGCATGTCATTCTTCAGGAAGTATAGATTTCCCATAAATGTGGCAACTTCTACATCATTAGTCTAACTTATATTCAAACGCCTATAAAATTGGCCATAAAATAAATCATGAGTGAAGCATCCTGTTGTAATATTGGAGTGAGGGCGCAGACGCGTGCAGGCATAAGACGTCGGGAGATGGGTGTGGGTGCAGGACGGTCCAAGGTTGTGGTCAAGAGATAGGCGGGGGTCGAAACCAAAAAGCAGTGCAGGACAGGAACGGGTCAGGCAAGAACGGTGGTCAAAGGGAAACGAGGGTCAGCAACGAGTTAGACTAACTAGAGAGTTGCTTGGTATGCTCAGTAACAACATGGGCAATACTTCGCACCGGGCTGTCGGGCTGCACAGGTCTTATACCCTGTTCAGGGAAACAAGGAGCAGGTGCTGGCGATTGTGGAGCTGGGCGGAACGGCAGGCGGAGCAGGGGGCGTGACATCTGAACAGCAGTAACATTTGGAGAATTGGTACATTTCAAAATATTTATATCACTTTTCTGTTTTATTGAGGTTTTAAGGGATTGGTTATGTTGAAGGCTAATTAGCTAATAACGTAACGTAAAGTATTTTTCAGTGGTGTAGAAGGGAGGAATGGAAATGGCCCTTCAGATGTCCCCACCCAGGGGTCCATTCCTCTGTCTTTCCTGTGATATGTGTGCCTTTTGCCTCCTTCTTAGTGCACACTCTTGAAATTCTGATTCCCAGAGGCACTGTAACAGGGCATAAAGTTACTGGTAACAATCTGCATCATTCTGCCCCATTGCAGCTCAGTGTCTGAACACTTAAAAAAACACTTACACAGGAGTTTTTTTTTTATTTTAGAAGGTAAAAAATAAACATCTTCCATGAACAGACTCCTATAAAGACTTTAGGAGCAGCCGGTAACATAAGCCTATAAATTAGTAATCTTCAGGTTTTCTCATCTGACCACAATCCTTACTACTGCTACAGGACCAATGAGCAAAGTTTGTACTCGTGCTGTGCTAGTCAACTAAAAAAGATCTGATTTGTCAAAACCAAACTGGCAAATCAGTTTGAATCATGAATTGCAAAACACTACCTATCTGTGTAGCACACTGTATTTGGCTGCAGTCAGATGAACCAAGCCTGTTCTGTGTTATGTGGAAACAGAAATGCTGTATTCTACAAGAGCCTGAAAATTAGTAATTAATACTGCATTTACTACCACCTAGTTAGTGTATTTATTTATTTATTTTTTAAAGTATGTGCTCTGCACTTTGGGCTTCTATTGTGGTTACTGTGCTGCAAACAGCCTTTTGCTTCTCATTATTTAACCTATAATAAACTGCACAGATTCCATGTGAAGCACATTTTTGCATTAAGACCAGACTAACTGGAACTTTCAATAAGCATTTTATACTCACCACATTGGCAGAGCTATGCAAAAAGCTCTCTGGTGCCCCAAAAACAACTTTATTCCTCAGACACCTCATACGTTGCAACAAAAAAAGTTAAGCTGCTTCTCAAGTTTTAGAAGCTGTGTAAACAAAGTACCAGAAAGCTGACATTAAGAAAAATTAAGAGCAAGATATAAGTATCCTGTTAGCATAATTAACTGCTGTCTGAGAATGTTAAGACAGCTCTGAGGAGTGTTTTTGATTAAAGGCTACGGTAGCTAATAGAAACAATTTCAGGGAATAGTTGTCACTGTGCAAGACTACTTTTGGATATATCTTGTGCTTTGTCAGTTATACTCCATACAGAGAACTCATGCCCCTATTCAAATTTTGAGTATGAAACACATTTTACTGCCAGAAGTGCAACTGTGAAGATTTTTTGAAAGCTAAGCAAGACTGAGGAACAGTGAGCACAGAGAGAAAAAAGAGAGCAAAGCACAACATTTTTCCCTCAGTTCTGGAGATCTTATTGGTATATATTACTGGTAGCCTACTGGTACTAACCTTCTTGGAGCTTAGAATCAGCTCCAAACCATTCTTAGACAGGGCAGGGCAGGACAGGGCAGGGCGTAGTATAACAGGAGACCAATGTTAAGAAGCTGTAGTGAGGTGAACCTGCATCAAGACAGATTCAGCAGTACCTGTTTGGTGAGGCAATACACATTTATCTGTGTTAAAACCATGGTATGGCTAGCATCACAAGTACAATTTCTGTAACTACCACAGAGAGTGCTGGGGTAATTCACAATAGGGGTTTGAGACTGGACCCTCAAAAGCTGCATGTATAAATAGAGTATCTTAGGGCATGCCAGGATCAGGAAGTGACCAGGTCTTTGAGTGGTGGTGGAGGATGGATTAAACAAATAAGTCATAAAGCAAAATTTTTGTCTCAAAAATGATCATTAAGCTACAGTTCTGGTAAACATTACTGATACCCTTCCATTTTAAGTATATAATATACAATATCTTCAAAAAATAATTGGAAATTTACCAATATTTGATTATCAGAATATTTAAATAGGTTGTCTAAAGTTATAGAAGAAAAAAATATATGTGTTTAGCTTAACTGTAGTTTTTTTCACAGAATAAAAACAAAATATGACCCTAACTGTATTAAAGGCACCCTTCCCTATTACTTGGGTGCACAACCCTTGACAATAATGACAGCCTCCAATTGGTTGTTGTAGCAGCTTCTTACACCATTCTACTGGTAGTTTCTTCCACTCTTCAATTGCAATTTCTTACAGCTTCCTTTTACCAATTAGCAAATTTCAGCTCTTTCCAAAGATTTTCGATCAGATTGAGATCAGGACTCTTTGGTGGCCAGTTTACCACAGTCCATTTTTTCCTTTTTAATCATTGTTTTGTGCTATTGGTTGTGTTTTCAGTAATTATCCAGTATCTTTGACCCATACCTAGTTTTCAGACACTTTGTAGCACATTTTACTGTAAAAAGCCTTGGTAATCCTCTGATTTCATGATTCCTTAAATAGATTCAGGGTCTCCAGTACCAGAGGCAGAAAAGCAGGCCCACAGCATATTTAACTGTAAGTAGGGTGTTCTTTTTCTTATAAGGTTCATATTGTCACCTATGTTACCTAAATCACTGGTCTGCACTGCCAAAGAGCCCCATTTTGGTTTCATCAGCCTACAGACCATTTTCCCAGAAGGATGATGGTTTCTTTAGGTAGATTTGGGCAAAGATCAGTTGTGCCTTTTTATGTTTCTCTTTAAACAGCAGGGTCTTCGTCTGCTGTAAAGCACTTCTCAGTTTAGTGTGTGCCGTACAATACAGGTTGAAACCATCACTCCAGGTCACCTTTAAGCTCTTTGGATGTTTTATGTGGTCTTTTTACAATGGTTTGGGCCAACCTTCAAAGACTTCAATTTTCCACCACATTCTGGGAGATTCTTGACAATTCTATGATCAGAAAACTTCTTAATAACATTGAAAACTGTGGAAACCCTTTTGAATTTTTGTGTGGTGGTGATAGTTTTTATGATGGCCTCAGATAACTCTCTTGTTGTCACCATTGTTAAAAAGGAACAGGGAATGACAGTGACAATTTTTAAGGCTTAAACCCAATATTCCTTGGTTAATCATTGGTTAACTCATGCCATGCATTTGTACTGACAATTTATCGCAGGTGAGTCTAATGTTATTGTTATTGCTTTATCTCATGCTGCTCTATATCAAATACATGGGTGTAAATAAACCAAAACTGTTTCAATGGCCACTTTTTTCAGGACATATTATACATACCTAAAACGGAAGGGTGACAATGTTTACCAGAACTGTATGAATTTGAAGACTATTAGTACATTTGAAGACAAATAAAGACTTTTACAAATAGAAGCTAGTGGAAGTTATTAAAATAGCAATCTGGACATCTATTGTGGATACAATGGCTGGCATTAGTTGAGTTATGCATCAGTCATTTTAAACCGCAATGAAACTAAATATCTCCAGGGTCTGTTTTAACTTGTATTTGGAAAATAAATGAAGCTTACACAGTAATAGCAGTTCAGCATTTCTATGAAATGCTAATCCTTAAAAAGTTTTCTTGAATAAGAAAAAATACAATTAAAAAAAAACTTATTTTGTACAGACTATAGATAGGGTTTATAGAAAAAACTGTATTGTAACTGTAATGTACTGTTATATGAATTATTCTAGTTTATTTTAATTTAAGCGTACTTACCATGCTTTCAAAAGCTGTATTTTTAGCTTGAGTTAGCATGGACCTGATGAAGTGTGAGATGGAGATCATGAGGTTGCTGGATGGCCTAATGGTGAATATGCAAAAAGAAAGGTGCCCCACTGACTATAATGAATTCTGAGAGATGAGCTCCAGGAGGTCATGGTTTAACCCTCTCATTAAATCAGTTTGACCCCAACAGTTTCCCATTAAGCATGAGAACTTTTTAGGTTTTTTAAAAATATTAAACACCTCTATCAGCTACATTCTCATGTTGTGAGGAGTTTGTGGTTTCGCTCCTGAATGACAGACAGGCCTAATTCCCCAGACTGAGGGCATAGGGCACATGGCACAGGATGAATAAGAACTGTAAACAACAGAGCATGAACACTCAAATGAGAGGTCAGTGCTCAAAGTAAGATGTTGCATGCTACACCATTATGTTCTATTAGCAGTGATACAGGACTGTCTGTTATCCAAAGTGCACATGGGAATTCTCCAACTGTAGAAACTTCTCCACCCTCAGGCAGCATGACTTCTTTGATGTGGACAATGATCTGCAGCTGCCTCCAGAATTTTCAGTGGGCACTGGACAGCAGAAGATTCTGTAGTTCACAGGAATGAGTGTGATTTTTGCTAGAGATGCCCAAGAACTTGTTGCTGGGTCACATGTATTGACCAGTCAGAAAAGCAGATGTGCTCTTTTTCTTCCCAGAGCAGCTTGTAATACAGTGTTAAAAAATGCTCACCTTTCTCTGAAGGCTTTTAAACGTTCAAATACAACCACTTGTCACATAATGGGATTAATAAATTCAGCGATGTCACCCTGTTTGTGTAATTCCTGGTGTAAGGCAGTGAAATTGCTATTACTTCTTAGGTTAAAAACATTGGCTGCCACATGAAAAATGTTACTAAAAATTAATTCCAGAAGCAAAATACTGCCCCACAACAATGATAAAAGAAGTATATTTTTAAAAATATTTTTACCAAAAAATACATCTAGATTGTTTTTTAATGTTATGTGTCCTTTCATTATCACTAACCACTTGTTCACTGCAGGGGCACAAAGGTCCAGAGTCTATCCTGGAAGCAAGGTGTGTAATGAAGGGTAGACTCTGGACAGGAAAATTTTAATAACTTTTGAATGATTATGATATCATTCACAAGATATCTGCCTATGTCCTTCCCTCTGCAAAGCATTTGGACACAGATGGTGAGTAGGGTTCATAACAAACATTTGAGACTAGATAATTTTCATTTAATAAAGTTAAGGCAATATTTATGGTAGAGTAAGGATATTTATACTACAAAAACCATTATTTAAATAATTGAGTTAAGTGTTATTATTTCTATAAAATAGTTAAAACTAATATCAGTATTATCTGACACAAATGTCTGAAACAAGGTGTTTTGCAGAATGAAATACCCATTGTGGGTAAATGCCATAAAGGCAAATCTAACTCACAATGACCACTTGAATGGTCTTCTAGGTAAAGGCAGTGAAGAGAAGCAGTTTTCTATTCTGCAGTATAATTGCACACATCCTGAAATGGAGTCAAACCCACACCCACAGGGCAATGCAGAATTGTAAGGCACCACCTTTATCTGTTGCAGCACTGCCCCCCATCAAAAAGAGATAAACTCAAGTGAAAACAAAAATAAGCATATTATATATAATATAAAAACAGGGCAGCAGCCAGTAATCCCAATAAATTATAGTGACAAAACACTGGTTTGTTATAACCAATACAATACTACCAAAAAAGTTAAGTTTAAAATGTAGTATATATAATGAATGGTTTGTTTTATGGTTGTGTATTATGCCTTATTCTTAAATGAAAAAAATGTCACTGTAAATATTTTAAGGAACAGTGAAATACCTGATTGACCACTAACTACTGTTAGTCATTGAACCTGTGAAAGGGCCACAGGAATCTAAAGGCTTACTGAAAAGCATACTGTGTTATACTAATGAGATAAATCCTAGCCTGGATGCAATGTCCATTACAGTAAAGCCAAATCTACAAAAACATATATCCACTCACTGCGGGCAATTTTGAGTCACTAGTTCACCTAAAACACATGCTTTGGAGTTAGTACTAATAATAGTACTTTCTAATATTATTAATCTTTAGGCTGTGGGAGAAAACCCATGCAAAGATAGATAGAACATCCAAGCTTCACACAAACCAAACAAGGATCAAGCCTACGCCCAATCACAGTTCCCAGGCCCTGGGAGACAGCTGAGCTATCCACTGCACTGCCCCCTGCACCACCATTTTGTCTTTCCAAGAATTCACTCAGGGAATATTTACAATTACTGATATCTCAGTGTGAGTGGGAGATTTTATATGACTCTGACTTTGTCATATGTACTCCCAAGCACCAGAGGGCAGCAGTGTTACCAGAAGAAAGGCACCGCCACCATCAGTGCCCTGCCATAGGCAGTTTAAAAGGAGACTGCAGACAGTTAAATGGTTTGGCTATTTGGAGCTCAACATAAACTGCAGGTTATGTATGAACCTGTTCATTTTTGACTTCCCTGACTGACATATGTTTGCAAATACCTTTTCCCATTTTTTCTGCAGCCAGCCTCTGTACTTTTCTGCTTGTTGCATGCCTCCTTGACCCTGCATTTTGTCCTTCCGTAATAGTGTGCCTGGGTCTGGCATCTGTCTTGATTTCCCTGATTGCTGCCCTATGGACAGATTCAACTAAAGGGGAACAGTTGCTCTTACAGACAGAACTGTAGGGGAACAAGGGGGTGGGAACCCTTTTTGTGCTTCTAGGACTATAAAATGGGATAAAGATTAATAAACTGTCATGCATGCAGAGAGGCCCTTCACTCATGCATGGGTCTAGATCCCCAACCAGACTTACTTGTTATGCTGTACCACCAGGTGGTATTGATGTATTAATGAATGCTGTTTCTTTGATTACCCTGATTTTGTACTTCCTAATCTGGAATTAGTGGGGTGTCTTTTGATAAGGTGTATGAACACTTACACCTTTTGTAAGGGGTAAGTATTTTAGATGAACGTTGCTGACCAATAGCCTTTTTAGAGAGTGATGTACTGTAATATTTTCCCTCCTAAATATCGCAGAGGTTTTATGGAACTATCAGTTAGATGTGAATAAAGTTGAATTCATTATTGCCATTATTTCCTCACATTCTTTAGCTTTGACAGAAACCAGGATCTCTTGATCAAACTCAAACACCAGCAACCCTCTATGTGTGACGCCGGTGTGAAATAGCAGACGATTGCAGGCGTGATTTGGCAAAGGCGGTTTATTGAAGGGGGGCGTTCCAAGTTTGGGGTTCTCAAACAGACAAGGGTCGGATCCGGAAAACAGGGAATGGCAGTCAAGGACAAGGCAAGAGAGATTGTCATAATCAGGCGAGGGTCGAGGACAGGTCAGGTCAGGTCAGGTCAGGCAGTCAGGAAGGTTGCTCGGTATGCACAGTGGGAACATGGGCAATACTTCGCATCACTCTGCTGTGATGTGGGGGTTTAAATACCAGAGGGAAGCAGGTGCAGGTAATCAGGGAATCAAGGAAGGCAGAGTGGTGGGCGTGACACTATGTACAGGTACTCAGTGAATATCTGTCTTGTCATTTTAAATACTGTCAGCTTACAAATACAGATTTGGCAGTCTACAATCTTAAACAAAAAATGATACCTCAAGGTCAAACTGAGAACTTCTTGGGTGAAGCTGTTTTCCTCTGATCATTTTATCCACTAAATACTTTTGACTTCCATGCTGATTCCTAGCTTGCCCATTTTTGTTCTTTTAATTACTTAATCTTCAGACAAGAACTACAATTTCTGGTCTCATTAGCATTCCCTCATCTATACCTGTCAGGGCCACTTTTTTCATTCTTTCCCTTCCTCTGTCATTTGTTGACACCACTTTCTCACTCCCCTTATGTTTTACCATTTCTTTTCTTGTCCTTTCCCTGAGTACTTTGTCAGGTTCCCCTTAGATACAGTCACTGTCTTATTCCTTTCTTGTCCTCTATTCCATATGTTCCCCAACTGAAGGAAAATTTAAAAATTCCATATGCTGTCCATGGAGCTGAAAACACCTGAAAGAAGGAAATGCAACCATCAGGACAAATTTTTCATTTAAATTTCTTCAACCCCACAATTAACTTGCTATCTGGTGTTCTTCCATTTAATTTAAAGTCTAGCTCACCACAAACTTCTCTGCCTATATGATCCTTTGCTAACTTTTATGGAGTGCAGTATTTGTAAAAAATGCTCAAGCTCTATTCCTCTTATCTTTCTGTACTTCTCACCACTTCCTCTTTTATCTTGGATCTTAGTAAAGTTAAATGTTTTGTTTTCTGAATTTAGGAGACTGCCTAGTCACCTGAACTGACCCAGATGAGAGAAAATGTTAGTAGTATTTCTGTCCTAAACTCTTTCCATTCATGCCTGAATAATGCATAAACCCAGTCCATCCTCTCTTGCTTCTGAGCCATATAAACTTATGTCTTTCTTAAGGATTTCTTAATCTTGCTTCTGTTCACTGCTTGAAAAATGTGATACAAATGCTGACTTCTATATTGGAGGAAGCCGCTCCCAATCCTGCCTTAAATATTACTATTACATTATGGCTTGGGTTTTTTTTTACTTATTTAGTATTGGATTGTATTTAATATTGGACTTTATTTTGCTGCAGCATCTCGAGACAAAGTTGCCATAATAATCAGTGCCAAAGTCTCTCATCCTCATGTGAATAGCTGTTTTCTTGGTGGATTGCAGCAAGGGTCTGCAGATTTACAGGGCTGTGGTATGTCAACTGAACATTTTTCATTTTTTATGACAATGGCGGTATGTTCACTGGCATGGGGTTTGTTACACAATCTGTGACTTTCCCTGTCCCCAGCGAAGCCTGGAACACGTTTTCCTGGGCTTTTCACACCACTGTCCTCACAGTAAATCACAGTCTTGTAGACTGCTGCAGGGGGAATGTTGTGCAATGTGGTCTCACTTCACAGAAGACATAGTACACAGGGCCTTCAGACAACCTGGCAGGGTGGACAAAACTTGTCTTAGAAATGCATGGACCTTTCTCGTCTATCTCCTCCCATATGAGGATGTGTCTTAATCTTCTCCCTAAAGACAGACATCAGACATGATCTGACCATGACATCAGACTATGCTAAGTCTGAACACAGCATGGATTTTCATGAATAATGTAATATAAAAATGTTCAGCATTAAATAAAGTTAAGAATATGTTACTAAAAACTTTTTGAAGAGCTTAATTCCCAGAGTCAGTATATAAAGTGCAAACAAAGAAGTCCAATTCATTACTCATCCTGCTGTAGTATTGTAGAGCAAGGTTGAAAATCTGAATTTCCCTGGTAAAATAAAGGAATGTATAACTGGAAACCTTTTTGAGTAAAAGCAAAACCTTAGTAATATAACAATAACATTCCAGGGACTCATCAATCACTCCTTTCCAAAGAAAGTCTAATGTGGATTCCATTGCGTTTCAGCCTAAGAAATGGAGATAAGAAGACCAATATCTTAGACTCCTGCAGCCAACACTGGCGTTACTCAGAATATTTCTAGACATACAGGTGCCAATTAGCCAGATTTTAATAGGCCTTCCAACATGCAAACATTATCAAATCCATATGGATGCAAAAATGTTTAGTTCCCTTAGGCATTCTTCATTTTTCAGTTCATCAACATAATTTTCAAAGGCAATTTCCTATAGTGGCCCACATAGTAAAAATCAGATGAGTTACATCAGTTTTGTCAGTGTTAATTAGATTTCACAGAACCCAACATTTTGCCTTTGTCCATCACAGCAATGGATGACTATGAAGCTGTAGACAGAAAGATACATGTTCCAGAGACTGATATGAATGGGAGGGCCAGCTAGGATGGGCTGAGGGATGGCAGCTGTGAGCCTAGTACCCAGAACCCTTACACATTTTGGCCAGATGTGCACCATTTCTTTTGCTGTGTGGAATTAGATTAAATACTTTTCCTTTTTCATTTGGCTTCAGTGTACAAAAATGTAAAATACCTGGTACATGGAAAGCAAATGGAGTATTAAAGTATATAAAAGACTGCAAAATGATGGACTTGAAAGTTCTTGGCTGGACTGTTATGATGTAAATGTCTTTGTTTAGTGCAATAGGCAACAGTCCTCACATCCATCAAAATTAAACTTGTAGTTACAGCTTTGCAGGCCTTAGGCAAAATTGTCAGCACTTCTCATAGGTGTCATTAGATTGTAGGGCACTTCTCATGGACCTTATAGTAATGCTGCTCCCACAAAAGCTTAAAGGGGTTTACATCAGACAATTGTGTTGGCTATCTGAGAAAGTGCCTCAGCTGGTTCCTTTTTCCACAAATAGTTTTTGGATAATGTAGAGTTGTGCTTTGGATTTTTGTCCTGGTGCATGTTGAAACTGACACCAATCAAGTTTTGCTCACAGGTCTTCTTGGACCAAAACACAAAAAACACTTGGTCTTTATTATCGCCATCAGATTTCTTTAGAAACTACAAGCAAAGTATTCCTTGAAAATATGGCAGACAGACAATTGAAGTCCTTAACATGCTAAATAATGCATCTCCTTTGTGTTGAGTTTGAATTTTAGAAATTGAATAAATAACAACAGAAAGAATATATTCTCTTTTACTGACTTGTGTTCATTAACTGGTGCCCTGGTCAGGAGCCTAGCTTGGAATCACTGGGTGATACTAGGTAAAGAGGAGTACTGTATACCCTGGATTTGGCATCAGTTCATTGCAAGGCGGTCTCAGTCATACAACACTGCCTGTAATTTAGACTGACCAATTAAGCTGAAACCCATGTCTTGGACTGTGGGAGGAAACCTACACAGAGATATGGAGAACGTGCAAACTTCCCACAAACTGAACTGGATTTGAACCTATGCCCTCACAACCCAGGTTCCATAAGGCAGCAGCGCTACCACAACATCACCATATTTCTTATTTATTTTTAATAATTACATCAGATTTTTCATAAACAGTGTATGGACCATTGTTGCTTTCAGTAAAAATGATATCCTATGAGCCTTAAATGATTGTCAATGCCTCAATCCTCCTGCACAGTGCAGTGAAAATTTTCAGCATTCTGCTGTTAAACCTAAACAAATTTTTTTTGTAGTTCTAGCAGTATGAGTGGAATCTGAGAGACACTTTTGTTGTTGTTATGTCATTGTGTTTATATCATTGGTGTGGAAGTTAATCAAATGTGCAATTATAGCTGTAAAAAAGTAATTGAGCCTTAACTTCAATCAGCCTAAATAAACATAGTTGAAGCAAATATTTTTTTCACAGAACTATATTGGCAGCATTGTGGTGTAACACACACTACTCATCTAAAACACATCTTTAACCTGTACAGGGAAACCCCACACAGACTGAGCTAGATTCAAAGTTGGCGATATGTGTATGATTCCAAATAATGCTGTGGACTACGTTTGTAAGTGCCATCGAGTCAAATCCAAATTATAAGCCTCCAAGCCAAGGAGAAACAGAAGAGATTTCCAATTGCCTTCTTTAGTGCATGTTTTTTGAGGGGTGGAAACATAGGGAGAACACATAAACTTCAAATACCTTAAGCTGGATTCAAACCCTATACCAAGTGAAACACACAGGAGCTGTAAACCACTGGCTTAACCCACTGTGCCACCACAAGACTGGTTGTAGGTTATGCTGACCAGTTAATCCACCAACTGAGCTCTACTTCCATGCATAAGGACCAGTCACTGCTAACTTTTTTAGTGTATACAGTACCATCCTTGGTTTCCATTTCTTTTTGATAATCATCTGAAAAGAAATAACACTTTCCAAAACTTGCACTGTACCAGAAACCAAGTGCTGCTGTCCAACTAAAACTGGACAATATCTCTGACCCTGTAATAACCCTATCCAACTAAAACTGATGGAATCTTGGTGTTTCTTGAGCAGCCTTCATTAGTTTCACATGAAATCACATAAGACATTCTTGACTTTTGATATAATTGTTTGCGGACAACAGTTCCTTGTGCTTCTCTCGTCATACTTTGAAATTGCAGTCAGCATGTATTTGTCTCCAAGTTGAAACAACCTTGGTAGTTTCCTTGGTCACTGAATTGAACAAATCTGGAAGAGCATACAGACTGTGAAATTAGAAGCCATCCTTGATTGTTGACATGCAAATCATAAAGGTGTGTCCATTCATGTAATGAATCGATTAGCACTTTTCAAAACAGTCAACATCCAGCAGAACAGTGTCTGGCATCGCATCCATATACATAATGTCAATGCTATTTTCTGACCTGACAGATCTTCAGTTTTGTCTTGGAAAATATGACCTACATTATGCTCAACAAATTACGTGACATTAAACATCTTAAATCCAGCTGCTCTTTTCACAGACACTGCTTGAAATATCTTCTGCTGCAAAGAAGCACGAGCCAGCCTTAAAGTATTCTTCTACTTTTTTGTCATTAATGTTGCATTAGAGGACTTATTTCATGGGTGTGAAGGCTCTTTGTGAAATAGTGCGATAGACAGATGCTGTCAACTGGCCAAAACACACTTTTTACAGGATGTCAACAATTGTAAACAGAAACTGGATTGCCAAAGAAACTGTAAAATATATCACTCCAGCTAATTTCATTGGAGGAAAAGCTCACTCTTCTTCATTGTTCTGAAGGGAATCCATTCCTGGGGAAGTTTATATCTGCTATGCAGTAGGGTTGTGGGTGGAGGAGCACAGGAAGCTGCATGGAAACATTGCTTGCTCTCTCAGCAATTTCTAGCAGGTGCATTTCCACCAGTGATAATCCTACTTCCTCTTCTCTGACAGTTCTATGCTGACCCCTCTTCCACCCTACCCTGCCCTACCCCTGAGTGAAGGGACCTGAACTCTGGCTAAGACACATGGGACTCTGGAGTTGCCAAGCCAAATGCCAGGTCCAGATATCTTTGACACTCCCATCTCTGATGCTTCCTAAAAAACTCTCCAAACACAACCCACCACTCCGCTCTGGCAACAATCACTCACTCTTCCTCAGGAAGCTAAACTACAGGCAAGGTGGTGCCATCCTCTATCCTGCACTGCTTCACATGTAGAGATGACCTCACTGATGCTGTTGGTCTTATTTCTGTTTCTTTGGTGGTTCCCACTGCTGACACTGAGCCCATCTTGTTTAGTTCCAGAAAAACAGAAGACCTGGAAAACCTCCTGAAACTGGGCCTCTCAGGTTTTCTTAGGAGGAAGAGATTTTTTATCATCATCATACAGTCCTGTCAGGTGAGTTCTGCCCATACCACTCTCAAAACTTGAGGACTATTTCACCCATAACTGCAACTTATGTGATCAGCTGCCCCATGTCAAACCAGGCCAATCAACTCAATTTGAAGAAAAAACAATTCTGGCTGACAAATTTTGGCACATGAAGCAAAACAGTCAAAGTGACATTTTTCAAACTTGTGAGAAAAAGTGCACTAAATCCAATCCAATTGCAAGTGCAAATGTGACAGCATCAACTAGCTCTCTCCAGAAACCTTTTGTGGGGATTTACTGTATTTTTTGGTGTATTTTGTTTCATATGTTCCATCGCTCATAGTAGAAAACAGAAAAACAACCTTGTATAACTTTATGCAAGGGTTCAGAACCAGGGTTCATTTTTTGACTTAGGAGCAATGGAGGACAGTATGTGAAGTGAGACCAGATTCACTGCAGTTTTGGTTAAAAGCATGCAAGCAATTTTGTATTTATGTAAACTAATAACTATCATTTATATTTCATTTTATGGCCAGATGAAAAGTTCTTTACTGAAACGTTTTAGCTGTAGGAGAAATAATATTGAATGTGACTTGACAAGCAACACCCTCTTCCACATGGTCTCCACTGATTTTTTGATAACGGCACTGCCATCATTGAAATGGTTTGAATCTTACCCATTACGTAAATGTAACCAGATGGTTTGGTGCAGCTCCCTCTTTCCTCTTTAGTTTCTGTCAACAGATGTCCCAGAGGACTGAGCCTTTTACTCCACTCTATTTATGTCACTTCCTCTGGCTGGATCATTGCCTCTTATAACTTCTACAACTTCTATACATGCAGCACACAGCTCTTCTTTTTTTCCCCAAGGGACACAAATGTTGACATTCCCTAAGCAAGACAAATGGTATTCTTCAAAGTCACATACAGCTCCAAGTAAACAAAAGTGCATCACAGAAAAGACAAAGGAGATAGATACATACGTTGGATTACTGAATCAACTCATTGGTTCGATACTACTGTTTTAATAGCACACTCATTACAGTGGGAGGTACAAATGAATAGATGAAAAACATATATATTCTTGTTGATTGTTTCTGTGACATTTCTGCTGATA
Source organism: Arapaima gigas (assembly GCA_900497675.1). Lineage (NCBI taxonomy): Eukaryota > Metazoa > Chordata > Actinopteri > Osteoglossiformes > Osteoglossidae > Arapaima > Arapaima gigas. The sequence goes on along the minus strand of UFQX01000324.1, from coordinate 263,463 downwards.
CCTTGCACAACTAAACCTCTCCAAGACTGTTGTATTTCTCTTCTTGTCCCTCAGCCTGTTGATAGCTCACTATCAAAATGGAGAACATGCTCATCTTATCCACATTATTATGGAAGAGCCTGGAACCAGCAATTGACTCAGATCGTTGCTCCTCCAAGTGCACTCTAACCATAACCTAATATTACAGACACCTCACATACAAGATTCATAAAATCTGCCCGCACTTCATTCTATAGATCTGGTTCAAGCCATGGTGAAAACTTGGCTAGACTCCTAGAGCTCCCTCCTGTCTGGTCTTCTAGCCTCTTCCATCAGGCCACTCCAGCTAATTCAGAAAGCCATGGTGAAAGTCATGCCAAAGTGTTTTTATGTGCCTGCTGTCATCTGATTGTGGTCTACAGGTTGGTCATAGGATTGAATGGCACCTGCAGGAACAGCTTAATCGCTACGGTCAAGCAAAAGCACCACACTCCATCACCTCTGCCTACTTGCTTATGCCACTCACGAGGGGTCCAGAATCAGTTCTTGGTTTTTTTCCTGATAGTGGATTGAACTCCCTTTCTCCTTCAGAACTGCTGAATTGTTGCTGATTATAAATTATTTTTGTTCTGATCACCTGACAGCTACACAAACGAGTCCAACACCATCTGCTGTGATTTTCTATACAGTCGTTCCTGGATATTTTTATTTATAATATTTCATATTTATAATGCAGCAGCGAGATTGCCATCCTGCCTTGTTGCATAGTAGTTGTGAGCTGTTTTAGTTTCATTTACATTGTTTTACAGAAAGCAATAAACTCCTCACTTCTTGACCAGCCAGGTCATAATGTGTATGTTTCACACCTGGTTGCCAACTCTTAGCATGCCTTACAATACACTTGGTCTCCTCCATGTGTCGGCGTGAAAACTAGGGGTTTTTACCTGTGTCACACTTAGTGGTACTCAAATAAAAAAGCATTTCTGGTGCATCCCAGATTCCCCGATTCATCGTTCTCACAAAATTGGACTGATATTGCATTTCTTTTGATAGCACTCTTCAAGGTCGATGGGGGGGGGGTGTAATGCATGTGAGATCATAGGTGGAATTCTGTAAAAAAGCTTGGAGAATTACAGTCATCTCTTAATTTACACAGCTAATTGATTCCTAAAAAGGCAGTGTTGAAAAACATGTAAATCAATACATCCATTTCCATTATTGCTTAGTGGGTAAATTATGATGCATTCAAACCCAAACCAAAACCACCAAACAAATTTCCCACACTTCACTAGACCAAAAAAAAGTTACATAAGTAAGAAGCATGACTTTCTACACTGCTAGGTTAACATTTAAAAAGATTCACTACTGCAACATAATTGAAACAAATAAACTACTGCTTTATTAGTAACCAGGAGTACATATAGCTTTCTTGCACAAGCAAAACCCTTAAAAAACAATTCTTGCCATCAGTAATAACGTATCCTTACTGTACTCAATTATATGAAGTAGCACTAATAGCATCATATCCACCTATGTAGAATAGCTGTATATAGAACATGGTTATATAAAGTGCTCTTCTATATTCTACTGTATATAGAAGAGCACTTTATATAACCATATTCTCCTATGTAGAATAGTACTGAATATTACTGTATTTACCAATGTAGCACAGTAATAGATAGGTACCATCACATACACAAGGTGAGCATGGAATTTTTCTTTTCTTTTTTGGCCTTTTTTTGGTTTGTTGTATTGAGCAGATTGTAAACTGAGAAATTGTATAAAAATCACATTCTAATGAAAACACTCAATTCAAACACGCAATTTGAGAGGTCTTTTCCCTTGTAGACTTTTTGAATGGCTTACAAACAACCATTTCTTTACAGATGTGCCACTTTCTTCTTGCCAGGCAGACAATACTCCCCTGCTCTTAGTATACCACTGTCGTGCGTCTGTATCTTTAGCTCTTTGTTGTTCAATGAACTTTTTATACTTTGATTCACATGTTCTATTAAAGAAATCCAAATTTCCCCTTCCTCTGTATGTTTTGTGGAAAAATTTCCAACTAAAGAAGTCCTCCTGCTCTAAAGTCTATTTTCAACAACAGCTATTTAAAAGATTAAAATTGTTTCAGTTGTTTCATTTCATTTGTACATCATCTTGCCCGCATCCTTTAAAATGCATATGTTGCTTTATAGCCTATTCATCTATTGGGAGGCTTGGTGGGAATGAGCATGTGGACAGTCACAGCTGAACAACAGATATGTACACCATTTGGAAGAAATCTGAGCACTATACATGTTCCCTCAAATAGCCAGAAAACCATCTCCTCCTATCCCATAGGAATGGTTAACCCCATGAATCAAAGTGGGTCATCCCAACACCACATGTAACTCGGACACATTTTAGGCTAGAGAACACTTTCTTCTTTAACCAGGTTTTGTAAGAATGAAATTAATCTTTGGTGGAAGATGACTAAAGATATGATGCACGCCTGACCTCGGCCTTCACTTTGTCAGCTGTAGGACTGTAGAACATCATTCAGAAAACAGTCCAGTATCACATAACACCTGCTGGATGGTGCTTTTTACAGAGGGGCATTTCTTAGCAGCCCTTAGTTCTGCAATTACAGTCAAATTGCACCCCGTTGTTCGTTCCACTGGCTGAATTTGTGTGAATGAAAAAAATCATTCGCTTCATCCTGTTTGTGTTTTTTCCAAACATTGTTCTGAAAAACACCGAAGCCTGTGCAAAGTATGATGAAGTTCATTCCAATACGTACAAAGGAAATGCTTCACTCAGTTGTTCCAAAGGCTTACGCTCACCTCTTCTCTTTTCACATTTCTGCCCCAATCACTGGAACCTCCACAAGGAGACCATCCATGCAGGGAATAATTCACTCTCATCAGTCACGGCTGATGTGTCAGAACATAATGACTAATTTTAGGTATACATTTTTCATCATTCATATTCAGGTCTTGTGTTCAAAGTGAACCTTGTGAGTCCAGTTGAGACAGTGGAGGGTAGGGGTGTTGGGCAACTTTTTGGCCTTAGGGCTTACCCCCTCTCTTGAAGCTGTGGGGAATGAGCATGTTCTTGGGTGCTGTTCATTGTTTGTACTTGGACTATCCCATGGACTCTATGCATTCCAGCCTCAGACATGCAAGCAGCTCTAATCAATAGCATCCCCTGGATGCAGCTTGCCAGGGGCCATCATTGTGCTGCACTCCCAAAAATCCCCCTACAGTCCTCAGTCCAAGCAGTGACTATCATCTCCCTTGGTATCTGGTGCAGCTGTGTCATTGCCTTCCTGTAAAGTGACACTTTGGGGGGGTGTTCTTTGAGGTTGCTGGCCTTGGGGAGAAAAACCACAGCTTTCCGGAAACACTTGGGGTGGAGGGGAGGATGAAGCCCTCTATCCATCACTGTGTCAGAGCTGTTCTTTGGGAAAAACAAGACGATTTTGGTTACATGCTAAAATAGCTCGCGTTTAATCTGAGGCCTGTCAAAGTGTAATGTTGGTCAGCTCTGAAAGACACATCGCACGTAAAATGAAGTCAGGGCCCTTTAGTGGTGTGCACTGGCTGCCAAGCTTGGCACACGTCTGAGGTGTTTGTTAATTCACAGTTAATTGACACTTGTAAATATTTGCATTCCTATGTAATCAGGGTCTCGATTCAAGTCACCAATACTCAGGGTGGAAGGAGCACTTAATACCACTGTGGATGTCCTGCACATGGTCCATTGGTCCATTCAAAGGATACTGCACTTCTTCCACTGCACTCCTATATATACCATTATACTTCAGCACCTGGTGTCAGAAGCTCGTGCTACAGTAAAGTAAGTGTCCAGTGAACCCCCCAGGGCTGTTTTCTAGCTGTCTTACCAACCCCAAGGCTTCCCACAATGACTGCATCCTTTTTAATGTGTTTTACTGAAAAAGCAGTGAGTCAAAGTTATGAACTGTTTACAATCTACAACCTGCAAGTAATTCAGAACCAAGAACATAAGACACTAGAGGAGAAATAAGAGGTCAAATTTGTTACATTGTATTTGAAATATGGATGTTTGTATTATTCTGTGCACATCCAATGTATTGGTACATACCAGTAGGATGTTACTAATGTAGCACGGCACTGCTGTTGAATATCAGGGATATGCCTTTCGATTTTAAAGACACTGATACAGAAGTGGAAAACACAATCCATTTACCAAATGATGCTCTGCATGCCAAGTGAACCACGCTGCTAAAAAACAGAACTTATGGGATTACTTTATTATACATGCATTTCCTCCATTGGAAGATGAATCTGTTCTTCTGTCCCAGATCTTGGTAAATATCTTTGAAATGAAATGTTACAACCTGAAAAAATAGTTTACTGGAAGGATTTTAGAACTATTAGCCACTGCTACAAAGGTGTGAATACTTCTCAAGAGAAACTTTAACACATGGGAATACATAGTCTTGTTGCACTTGGCTTGAACATAACTTAGAGAGAGTACCGGAGCACTGTTATATGGCCTCGTCTGCCATATCATCATCATCATCATCATCATTCAGGTCCATGCAAAAAAGATGGCTCTAGCTCAGAATAGATTATCACATTTTTTTCTTCCAACTGTCAACTGCACAAAGCTCTCACAGCACTGCTGTAAGGAAATAAATTATTTAGCTTAAAAATATGAATAAAAATGCAGGAAAGAAGTCTTCCTCAAATCAGCAATCCATATATATGACCAAGATCATGAGAAAAACACCACCAGTACTATTTACAGGCAGCTATTAGAGAGATGCTTGCCAGGGTTATATAAAGAGGGGAGAAAATGGCATAAACAATGAAACCTTGTAACCTCTGGGCAGCCATTCCTCTGGATGCTGGTCTCCAGCCCATTCTTTGCTCATCAACTGCTCCCCAAAAGGCACTGGGTTGTGGGTAGGGGGGGGGGGGGGGGGTTATGCAAATACAGTAACTTGTGCCAAAAGCTCAGAACCAGACTGCCTATTTCCAAGTGTTTCAAGATGGTTTGGCTGTAACCATGCTGGGCTTTACACAACAATTGCAGTAAGGTAACCTAGGCATGCAAGCACTGGAGGAGCTATGTCTGTCAGATAGATCTGATCACCAAAACCCACCAGCACCAAGCAATAAACCAGCGGCTCATTGGTCACAGGATTTGATTCCGCTGTCTCTGTCAGGGTTATTTTGTACTTTGTAATAATTTCACCACAGCAGAAAGCAGGTTATGGAAGAACAAGCTAAGCAGTAGCATCGGTGGAAGTCAGACCCAGGTGGATTTGTCAAAACTTTGCTAAATTTACTTTACTTTCTAAATATGGACTTTGTGATCAATCTTTGTCTATCCATCTACCTATGTAATTTATTTCTTTCAAAAAACTAATTTAATAAATCCCTGCAATTGAACAGTAAGTTTGTTTAGAAAATGTGTTGTTCTGTTACACTAATTTAAGCCTGATTACAATATGAATTCAACATTTTTTTATGTGTTGCATTCATATCTCTCAAGCCTCAAATCTAGTGAAATCTAGTTGAGGCATTTTGCTTCTCAGCATCACACAATGAGCTGCTTGTGCCAAAATGGTGTCAAAGAATGTCAAAGGTATGATATTGATTAAAACTGCTGCACGCATAATTTACAACCAGTTCCCTTGGGTGAACTAGGCAACAAATACGATTTGGCACTATCAGTGAATTTACAAAAAAATGGGCTAAAGATTTCTGATCCAGGAAACAATCTGAACTTGATTGGAGGAGTTAAACAGTTATTATGCAGAGATAAAAAAGCTGTGGTTTGGTCAGGTCCTCATGTAATGCTGCTGTTGTAATCCTCTAAGGAGAGTCTGGCGCACACGACAGTCACACTGCTGAGTGTCAGACCAGCCCATCACTCATGTCAGCTGTGGGTGACAGACCCCAGATGGAATCCACAAAGACCGAGATGCCTCACCACAGCAATGTTAGACGACAAGGCTGACTTCCTGATCAAGGGGTTGTTCATCTAAACCCTTTCCTGACATGCAGGCATGACAAAGTGCTGAAGGATGATCGGCTCCCAGAAAACAGGGGTTGATGGTGTGCACCCCAAAGTGCCGGCAGTGTAAGAGTGCTGCACGCCGGGCTCTTGCCATCCGTAGGTTGGATACTAGCTTGTGGCTCGGATGCTCACTGATGTAGAGTGAAGGTCCAGCCTTTGTTGGAGAACATCTCAACAGCTCCCTGACTGTTAGCTGTAATTATGTCTAACACAATGAAAGCAGAAGAAACTATTTACGGATGTTAGCCACCCATACAAAAGCTACAAATTACTTTGCCAGATAAGAGCACAGCATGATGACCACAAAGGCTCGACTATTAGGTTGTGCGAGACAAAGATTAAAGTGGGAGAGTTAGCGAAACATGACCAGAAGCCCGTTTTGCACAAAGGAAAACTGTATTACAGCTGTTTTTCAGAACGCCCAGGATACGCAGGATTTCTTTGCCCTGCTCTATATTGCTTGCCCTGAAACGACTCTACACGCCATCCCAGGTGCTGCGGAAAAAGGCAATTAGCTGAGGCAATTAAGTCATCGGCAGACAGAAGCTTCATAGCATCGAAAATCGAATTTGTACAATGAGGCATATTTATTTTTGAACCCTAATGAAGTGTGTCCAAGGTCTTACCGCTTCCAGCCTCCACACAAAGACCAAATAAATCATGAAGGACTTTTACTGTAACAGTTTATGTGATTATTTTGCCCAACCATGTATAAATGGAGGAGAGAAATTATCCAGGGTGGGTCTGCTGAGAAGTGAAACGTTCTTCCTCTGTGATCAGGTCAACACTGTTTCCAAGGAGAACCAGTTTAATAGCAAACAGAGCTGAATGTGTGCGGTGTTACTGCCCCCTAGTGGTCGATGGTGTCATAATGTGCTAAATCTTCGCGCCATCAAAGTTGCACGGCTCACCCTCCAGTGCAAAAAAACTGAAGTCATGTAAAAGCTGGAAATTGTTCATTATTCTTACAAGTGTATACAAACAGTAAGGAAAAGAAATGTTCATTTGGATATCTAAGGAAAGTAAATGCACAGTGTTAATTTAAGCTGTTATTGAGCTGTAGCTCTTTTTGGGCAACAGGTGACATAGTGATTAAACACATAGACATCATTTGGGCACCTTAGACTGAACCCATGCTCCCACTATAATGGATCCGATGAAGGTATTGACTCTGTATTGCAAAAATTGCTCTGCAATTAATCGGCAAATTTAAGTAGTTTAATGTACGAGCAAACCCATCAGAAAAAGGCACCCCATGACACGATTCCACTGCACAGTTCACATAAATCCACCTCACTTTTTCAAGACTATTAGCAGACTGGTGGCACTATTTCTTCCTTAGTCTTTATTCCATTCATTAAAAAAAACTTTGAAGCTGGAACTGTTAATGTAGTTACCCTGTTGTGTATCATTTAACCACAGTGAGTACAGCACCTACCTGAAAAACCTACCTCAGACCTCTATATCATCAAAACTGAATATTTTGTTTGTTCTTCATGCATGGCTTTGTTTTCAAGCCACAGACTTGAAATTTGGCAAACAGGTACCTCTCATCTTAAGTGCGGTAAAGTTCCTTTAACTAAAAAGGTTACTTAATATTTTGAACATTTTAAATTTACCCTAATAGGAATAATGACATCACACAGAGTATGTAGTGATGCTGGCAGATTTTCTTGTTCTACAGCCATGGACACTTAACATAAGGGTAATAAAGTTTGGTGGTATGTACTTTATTATTTTTCTTTTTCACTTTTCCACTTGAATAAGATCTGCATGTCACACTGTGGCATCTGCCTGTTCCAAGAGCAATGGCCAACAATAGTTACGTACTAAATACAAACATAAGGGTAATACATTTCAAGTGATACATAACATGTTACTACTTCCACTTTCTGACCAGTATGGAGTAACTCAGCTCAGTTCTACAAAGACTCAAAATGTTCCATATTCCTGCTCCTGCTGAGTCTCATTTGCTCCAGTGAAAGTTACCCTGCTCTATAAATGGGTAAATAGTTGAAAGAAGCTTAACACCAAGGTCCCAAGGTATAGTCTGCTGAATGAGTATTGATTCTGCCCTTTCAATGATGATTTATATTTACTGTAATATGTAGTGGTGGTCAGTTTAACTTGATTGTGTGATTGGAAGTAGGAAGCATAAAACTGGTGTGTGAAACAATTGTAACAATGTTAATAAACTGAAGGAGAAGGGTCACACCAACATTAGAGGGAAAAATTTGTATCTCCACTTCACAAACTGTTGTACAGAATAAAATGCTACTCTATTGAACAATAAGGCTACTGTGTAGGAAAAGGGCACATATTTTTATAAGGTGTAGTACAGGTTTCAAGTTGTAAGGAACCCATATTGAACACGTGCAAGACCAGGTGGAGAAAAATTGTATATACTAGAAACATGAAATCAGTAAGAGGGAAAGCGAGTTAAATGCACATTACTACACCATATATTTGGGGTCTTCATCCAAAGATAGTTTAGGTGCTCAGCAAATACTAGCTAAACATCCTACATTTTTTACACATCATGCAATGTTGCCAAATACACCAACTCCACAGACAAGCTTGAGTTTTGAGCATATGCTGTGAAAAAAGGTTTCAGTGACAATAGCTGGCAAACTGCGGGAGGAGCCTTATGTCTGTGTGATCGCTGTGTGGATAGAGGACTATAGACATGACACGAGCCTCATTCAGGCATCCAGTTCCTTCACTTTATTCATCCCAAAGACAACAGGAAGGTGCTGGCACCCTTGGGACACAGCTGCAGTGCAGAGACCTCAGACATTCATTGTTGATGGTCCACAACATCCCACTTTACACATTAAAAAAAAAAAAAAGATCAACAAAAGTAAAGAATATTCACACCATATGCATTTATGTTACAATATTTACATTAATTAAAAACACACAATTACCCCACTGCCCAATCAAAACAGTTTTAGCTTTCAATGTGTACCCTAACAGAAGAGCAGTGACCAAAAAAGTAAGCTGGTCCAGCACAGCTGACCTGAAGTGTGACATCACCATGTCGCCTTTATAAACTCTCACTATACAGTGGTGCCTTTCTGCCCTCTACATTTGTACCTTCATTACAAGAGAGCTTCTTTGTTCAGTGCCATCACAAATAGGGCCTTTTATGCACCATCTACAAAGCAAGGTGGCAATATAAAAAGCATTGCATTTTATGTTTTTTCTCCCCCATTGCCTGGTATTCTGGAATGTGACACTAACTGAGAACTGACCTCAGTAACACCACATCAACATTCAGTCAACATCACCCTGAAATACAACAAAAAATGCCTCCTTAACACATAAAATCATGCAAATGGGGTACCCAGCCCTACTTCTCAGATCATCTTGGAAACTAAAACTTTCACATCTTATAAAGACAGCATTGGAAACAATCACTCTGTATTTAAATAAATGTCTCTTTTTATGCTCATGAAATCAAAGTGCTGGGTTTCAGTGGAGAAAGTGCACGTGTGGCTTGGAACCCAGCAGTGCCAGGCCCAGGTGCCCTGTTGGAGCAGCTCATTGTCTGACTGAACAGCAATAGCAGGAAGTGCCACGATGCCACGTCCCAAGTGAAACCGCCCACGGTCCGTCTCAGACCTATACGTGCACCACCTCCAGAAAATTTATACATCTTAAATGCTCTACATGACTACTTCATCTTCTGTCATAAATAGCTTTCACTGTTGAGTACTTATATTCACTTACTCTACATTTGGATGCTCAGAGCTTTTCACAGTCTGTGCAATAATATGGCTCCTGGTTGTATTATTCCAGAGGAAAAACAGCTTAAAGGAGGAGTGTGCAGCAGTGGTGCAGAACAACACGGACTGTATTGTAATGAAACAACTTTGTGCTTCAGTGCTCCACCTGCATCACAAACACAGATGTATTCCAGCTCTGCAAACTCCCAGCCCTCACCTGGCTGACACAAAAACCAAAGTAAAACATGGTACAGAGACACCACAGACCTATTTAACCCTCAGGCCCCCAGTTATTAACAGTCCATGCATGTAGAGAACTACAGAGCATTACATCTCTGTGTGGTGCAAAAGCCAGGACTTGCTAGATTTCATAAGAGCAACATTAGGAACAAAACAAAAAAAAAAAAAAAAAAAAATTGTGGAGAACATCAAACACAAACCTTNTTGCTAGATTTCATAAGAGCAACATTAGGAAAAAAACAAAAAAAAAAAAAAAAAAATTGTGGAGAACATCAAACACAAACCTTTTAAACAAAGAAACATTACAGCATAACTTACCTTATTCACTAGCAGTTCTTCCCCTGAAATATGCATCTCTCTAGATACACAAGAACAATAAGGCAGTTTTTCTCCAAAACAAAATGCATTTCAAACAAAGAACACTTAATAAACAACCTTAACTTTATACAATTCCTAAACAAGTAGTTCTTCTGCTAGACGATGCTCTTTATGTTAATTTGTAATATCCTTGTCACACACACACAAGCTGGAAAAACCATCTTCCCAACAAAAATTAAAATTACTAAACTTAAAGCGCAATTATCTTGGCAAATGTGTGGGAACCTCAGGTTTGTTGCTTTACAGAGCAACCTGGACTCAGGGCATCGTGAAATAGGGACACACAGACAGAGAGACACATACACGTTCCACTTCATATGTTCCACTCTCTAAGCTTGTCCCGTTCTTTCAGATTAGCAAGAATGAAAGCATCCTCAGGCTGCTGTCAATCACAACAAGGAAAAAAAAAAAAAAAAAAAAAAAAAAAAC
>UFQX01000324.1:94204-252603 GCA_900497675.1 Arapaima gigas | reverse complement strand
AAAAAAAAAAAAAAAAAAAAAAAAAAAAAAACCATGTGAACCACAATGAGACAAGAGCAACTCGGTTCCCTCGCGCACAGGTTAAGGCCACAGTGCTGCGGGTGCTGGAACAGTTGCTGGAGTTCCCCAGGCTGGTCGACACGAAGGTCTAGAGGTGCTTGATATGCTGTACATCTGCACAGCACCCTTAGCGCCATCTTGCGCACTTTGGAAACTAACAATCTCTAGCAGCTTCAATTAAACCTCGCTAGGACATTTTTTTTGTATACCGTCAGTGTGTCCCACAAAATAGGAACTCAACTGTACACGTTGCTTGCCGGTACCCGAAACTCAAAAGCATTCTTAAGATTCCCTGTGTTCTGGATGCTGGGCCTTCAGGGGTCAGTTCCGCAGGGGCACCCTACTCTTCATGAAAGGAGGCAAAGGTGCATGGGGGTTTAATTGCCTGACAGCAGTGGGAGTGTTGGCTCAGAGCATGCCAAAACCCTCACTCCCCTCGCTAATAGCCAGCTTCAGCATCTTGTGTAGCTCCTCGTAGGAGTCGTATGTGGGGAGGCACAGCTGGTTGAAACTGGAGGCAGTAGAGAGATGTGCTCCCATTCAATATGATGAACTCTAATGTGTGCAACACACGTTACATTCAGTAGGTGTGCAAGACTCACCAGGTGTGTGCGGTAGGCAAGGTGCTGTGGGTGGGTGCAGCAATGATCTGGAAAGAAGGGCAGAGTGTGTTGAAGCCTCCAGGAGGCAGCTGTGAGGAGCCTGTGGTGAACTGCAGCAGTCGTGCCAGTTCCTCCTGTGTGAAGCTTGACACCACAGCCCAGAACCACTTCATCACCTGTGGTAGAACAGCCGCAGGGCACATCACACCTTCACACAGTGGGCATCATGGGAACACACAAGGCACCGTCAAGGTCAGGTCAGAAACCAACCTTCTCCCGGAAGTGCCACGATCCACCAACAATGACTGCATGAGCTTTGAAATCCTGCACATTAATGTCTCCTGTGCCACACATCAGCAGCTGCGAACACAACCACACAGTAATCATAGCTCAATCACACAGCAAGAATTCATACGAGTTAACTTAATCACTTCCATGCTACTAGCCTTTTTTTTTTTTTAAATAATCCAGTACATCAATGCGTTTGAAAAAAGGACATGAGCCAAGAAGTCAGCGCAACATACCTCTAACTCATTCTCATCAAATATCGCCAAGAGGTTTTCTGGAACAAGTTCATTTAAACCTGCAAATGCCAGAGGGTCCTCTGTCAGGTTTCTCAAACAGAGGTGACCTTTTCCCACAAGTCCTCCCCCCTAGAGAGCTTACCTTTGAGGAAATGCTCAACTTCATCGCGCACCTGAGTGGCCAGCCTGTACTGAGCCAGAAGGTTCAGGTAGTGCATCTTGTTCTCATTGGTTACTGCAATCTGAGAACCTCCTGAAATCAACTCGACAACCTATACAATCAGAGAGATGACACTGGTCAAAAATCATGAGCGCTTACATGCATGCACATACAAATCAATCCATGTAAGTGTCTTAGCCTGCTTTTGCATTCCTATTACCAAAAGAAATGCGGGTCAGCTTTTAAATCACTGGCATTTACCCGGCCAAGAAACGACATGATTGAAGTGGAGACCCAAAAAAAAAAAAAAAAAAGTTGCATCACCTTTTCTAGCTGGCCGCATTTGCTGTATTTCTCCTCTGCAAACACCAGGTCCATCTCACTGACATCATTGTTTAGGATGAAGCAGACCTTGGTTTTATAGAACTCTGGGTCATCTGTCTCAAAGTACTGCCACAAAGAGAGTAATGAAACAAGACAGTGGCATGTCAAATAAACAAAACATTTTTCTTGTCAGAAGAAGTCAAAAGACTGTTGAACTTGGACTGGAACAAAGTGCTCTGTGTGCTACACAAAAAACAACCACATCACAAAAACGTGATGCTCACAATTTCCAAAAAACCAGATTGACGTCATCAGGCGGCTGTGTGAGTCCATAAGAATTTGGAGGCTTTCTGGATGGAATAAAGACCGCGGACTCACCTTGTAGTTCATCCTGAGGCCAATGATCTGAGCCAGAAAGGAACGTGTGAAGCGGGCCCGAACAAGCTGCTTGTAGGCACCACCCAGCGCGGACTCGTACAGGCACTTCCCCACCACCCGGCCCGCAAACTCATACACCTTCAGCCGCAGGTGAGCTGGCCGGTCTGCATTGGGATGCACCTGAAAGGCAGCAGGTATAAGCTCGCCTGGAAATGATGAGGACTGTGACATGAAAATAGTTACTTCCACCCTGACCAAACACAGTGATTATTTGTCACAACCCTCTGTGTGGAGTGGTCATAAGCAACCACACTACAGTATGCCTGTTGTGTTCATACTATGCATTCATAGCTTAATTTACAACTTGAAATCTTATATAGTTCTAGCCCTTCGTGTCAGATTCAAACACTTTATTCTTTACTTGAGTACTTTCTCTTCATTCCTGTCAGAAGACTGAGAACAGACACATACCAGGCCCTGGTTGTTGTCACTGAAGCGTGTGAACAGCTGGTTGGATGTGTCAAAAAGGGTCTTGCAGATGAGCTCAAACCATTCTCTGCGGGGCCCTCCCCAGTCTAGAGCTGAAGCACAGCCATTCGAGTAAAATATTGTTTAGTTTGATAAACCATAGTTTACTCTAGTTAAAGGTACAACCACAGCTTTCAATATGGGTCATAAACTATTGAACTGTCACATACAGTAATCCCTCAAACTGTGAACGTAATGCTTTCCTGAAAAATTGTTCATAAGCCAAAAATTTATAAACCTGAAATATAAATCTCAGTTTCAAAGTTTAAGGTTTCCAACAACGCACGTGACCATGGTTCACGGTAGCTCCACTCTTGAACCAGTATCCATAAATACTCTTAGTGATCTGACTGAGGGGGTTCAGGGCTATGCCAGAACAGCAGTGGGGATAGTGAATCTGATTGTTATATACCACACTTTATGGTCAAGTGTGCAGTTGTCTTTAAGTTGGATGTTGTTAATGTCCACCAGTGGTCGACAGTACCCATTGTTGAGACATTGACCGGAAGCCTATTGCAATGGCTGAAAGTGGCCATAATTTCTGCCTTATATTTGCAGTTGAGCCATGAAAGGAAGCTGGGATGCACTCTGTCACACATTCCATCATGGTCTGTTCTCTGAATTCAGCTTGCAGTTGAATCAGAATTAAGCTTTGGCATCTGCATTTATGTCAATGTCCAGTTTTAACAGGAGGATTCTTTGGATGATGTTTAAGCATTTGGTAACTAGCTGTGTGGATGATGGTCTTTTCCTTATCCATTGTTTCCATCACCCATTTCATGTATCCTGTTTCATTTTACACATATATAATAAAAAGTAAATAACTGTACAGTTATTAGTCTGGAGCTGCATAACAGCATGCGTGTGCGTGTGTGTGTGTGTGTGTGTGTGTGTGTGTGTTTAGGACAGTGCAGTCACTATTTCATGCAAAAATACAAACATTACATGAGGTCAAGACAGTATAAACTCCACCTGTAATGGTGGACACTTCCCATCATCCTTTGCTGTGCACCATATGTGTTGTTTTATTCATGTTTAATAAGTGTTTTGGTGTATTGTACTGTTTCTGTTATGTTAATTATGATTTAGTGACTGGAATGTGTTATTGCATTTTGGATGTGTAAAGTTTGGTTGCCCACCTATAGTATGGTTATTGTTGCATTAGGTGTCCTTGGTATGTTTGGATACGAACACTAAAGGATGGTGGCACATAAATAAAAAGCATTTACAAATACAAACTGGAGGAAATGGCTGTGCGGTTTGCATGTGGAATTCAAGATGTTTGTTAGTTACTGCAGAAAAATGTTCACAAATTGAAATGGAGAAGACAAAATGAGGCTGTTTGTTAAAGTGAGTTTTCATATATCAAACATTCGCAAATTGAGGGATGACTGTATAAGCAAAAGTCAAGGTTATTAGATCACCTTGTGCTGTCATCCAGGCAATAGCTAAAATTTACAGCCCAAAATAATCTAGTTCAACAAGCTGAGATACAACATACTGTCATACCAGAATAACTCAAATCTACCATCTTTATGCTCATTAAAAAAAAAAAAAAAAAAAAAAAAAAACGAGCAGACAACAGCCATGCTTCAAGTGTTCGGGCCCACTCACCCTCCTCATCCTGGAAGACAACCTCAAAGTTTTTACTCCAGTCTGATACAGAGAAGTTCCTGGTCACCTTCAGAGACTGTGGTTGTGGTTAAGAAACAACAAGTTTTATGTCTACCTTACTATTTGGACTCTACAGATACTGAAAATTTTTTTTTAAAAAAATGGAAATAAAGTATGGCACTTAACTCCAATATCAAATTTTGTGAGGCAGATTCAACTAGTGTTATTTAGAACAGCAGTAACATAGCAGAGATGCTGTGCCAAAGCTGGGCAGCAGCAAACTGCAGGTAGAGGCTCACCGAGTCCAGAAGGGCGTGCCGAGAAACTTTCAAGCTTGTCTTGGTTCTGGGCCGCTTGGAGTGCATGTGCCTAAGCTCCCGTTGGAAAAAGCTCACCTTGTCCTGGAAGGTCTCTGAACCTCCTGTGCATTCCACCACAAGGACAGCATTTCCATCAAGAAAGGACTATGAAGACAACTCACAAAAACATTGTACTGTATTTCTACAAAACACACTAACTGCTCAAGGAAATTGCCACACATTCTTCGTTTAACTTTTGAGTTCCTGACCTTTCTGTGTTAACGTCCTTGTGCTCAGCTGCCCACTCCAATCAGACTTACCAATGTTTTTGTGCAGGAAGCGAATGAAGGTGGCAGCCATGATGTTTCTGTCTTTACAGCTCAGCTCTACAGGTGGCTGAATCCCATCATCCACCACCAGTGTCAAGTACTTATGAATGGGGTCCGGTCCATGGTATGTAAACTGGGACATAGATACAGTACACTGGTTCACACTGTGAGTGTAAAGTATTAAATTCAAAGCAGTTTCACTGGATGTCTGTTTTACGTTAGTGTCCAATACACAAACGAGTTACTGTGTTGTCTTCTGAATGACAGCTTACCTTGGTACCTGGGCAGACTCGGAAAGTGAAAAGACGCCAGGGGATAATTTTCAGGTAAAACTCCTTCACTGAGAGTTGCTAAAGTAAAATAAATTATGTTGATTTCCACACCCCATACACTTTATTGTTAAGACAGCATGTGACACAGCAGTTTTCGTGATTAACAGCCCACAGACCCTCACATGAACTGACAGCAGTCTGTTAGGCTTTTAAAACCGTTTCTTAGCAAAATAACCATATACTAATTATCTCTGCTTATAGTTAAAGAGCATAGAAAAATACAAGAGTCACATTTTATAAGGAATTTACTTACTACCCTATGTAACTACCCTACTTACTGCTTTACTACCCTAGTCCCCAAATCATGTATTTTTTTAATCCAAAAACACCCTTTAGTATTGCAACAAACCTTTGGTGATATATAACAGTAGACCTTTTTTGGTTTCTTGACTTTCTCTGCCTGGCCTTCCACAGGGGAGTCGTGATCTTCCTCCTCGTCAGCTGTGGAGGGCCGTCTCTGCGGTGTCAACAGTGAGGAGGCTGGGAGCTGCCAGGTGGAGCTGCTGTAGTTGCCTGTGCTATAGAGGTATGCCTCAAAGTACATGCTTGTCCCTGGGGTGGAGATGTGCTTCTCCACACAGTTCTTCTCATTTTCTGGGGAGATAAAAGCCTTGAAATCATTTTCACAACATGATGCCTTTATGCCAAGCTTCTCCTGTCTACAGAGATGTGGTATTTCCCATAAGAGTGTGCTTTCAGTAACCTAGGGATGTCGTCATCCGAGGCACATGTGACATTTCACAGAGTACTCAGAGGTTTAAAAACACATTAGTGTGTCAAGACAAACTACACTTCGTATGGCTGCTGTGCCTACCACTCAGTACGATGATGTCAAACTCGCCGTTACTGAGGGGCTGGTTCTGGTAGGAGATGCAGGCCCGGAAGCAGCCCTTTTTCCTGAGGGTGAGCCGCAGCTGTACCTGACACAGCTGCCTGTTGGAGGACACCGACTGACTATAGTAGTCCTCCAAGCCATCATCATCCTGTACGCCCAGCTGTGGGAGGAGAAGCCAGAGGATAGTTATCCTAAAGCATCAGTGATCAGTTAATGACTTTTCACAGAAAGGCCTTACTGTTGGAACTGGAAAGGAATCAAATCTTAATTTGAGTTAAGTAGTATGTTTTACTCATTAAAGAGTAATGGCAAAAGGACAAGGCAGCAATAGTGTTCTGACATTGGCAAGGTTTCTGTCAGAGTCTCTCACCGGATGGACGCTAACGCTGTAGTTGGCTTCATCGACGACAGAAGCTGAGTTGCTTGTGGGGTTGCCATACTCATCGCGTGGTTCAATCTGCAGCATGTGCTGCTGGCCATGTGTCAGCACCAGTGTTGAGAAATGGTAGGCAATCTTTGTCTTAGACGGGACCACGACACCTGAATAAACATGAAGTGCAGCAGTACTGGACTTAAAATCTGCATTTGCATAAAGACTATTGAGTTGAAAATGCTTAGTGTTGCTTAGTGAATGATAATAGGGTGAAAATCATCTCATATTCCAAATGAAGACTTGAAAAGCTACACCAGAAAGTGTTACAACTTCCTAAACTAAATGCTCCAAATCTTACTGGTGTCTTTATTGACACGATCTGTGAGGGACACAATTGTTAACACTTGAGCAATATCTATAAGTGCTACCTTCCCTTTTGCAAGACCAAAAAGAATTCCCGATCAGACCACAGACACAAAACCAAGAAAGATACTTGACAGCATTTGAAAAGAAGGGATTACAATAATTTGCCTTTAAATTTTCAAGAAACACACCTTACTAAACATTCACTTTAGCCCACAAAAATAATATTGTTAGTAAGCTCATACAGTCCATTTTGCATTTACTAGTGTACCTAGATGTTATGGATTTTTAGCTTTTTGAAGAAATAACTATCAACGCATAAAATGTTTCAGACAATTTTAATGCTGTGTCTCAAAAAAGCCATCTAACATTCTCCACTGTTAGACAAAGTGACACAGTGCCCCATTGTCCCTTTGTAGCAGTGTTATGATAGAACTGCATTGGTACCTTATCACTGCATTTTGCACACAACTCAATGTACTGTATGTCTGTTTTACAGTACTAACTTCATTTTTTTGGTATATTACATTTTCTTTACACAAAGTTAGGTTATTAAAGTGTTACTAGAGTGCATAGTGCAGTACTATACTGCACTGTAATAAAAAAATTAGCTTACATTATGTTTTCGATATTCTAAACGTTCGCCATATCTGGACACTTCCTCCCCCATATATGCCAGGGGGGAAATCAAAGATGTACTGTACCAAAACCCTCCAGCAAAGCAAATATGTTCCAACATTGATTATAATTTTCCTTCATGAATGCAGGTTTAATCTGAATATTTAACAGACATTAGACTAAGATTAAAAAAACCAAAGGCATGTAATATACAATACTGTGCAAAAGTCTTAGGCATGCAACTTCAATGTCTGTTGAGAAGTACAGGTAGATTCTTATCTACCATCAGGGAGGTTTCTGATTGGTCCCAAGTTCATTCTGCAGCCTGAGAATGACCTCAAACACCCAATCTTCAGCAAAAAGAAGGAATCCTGCTACAGATGCTATGCTCCCCACAGAGCCCTGATCTCAACATAATCAAGTCAGTCTGGGAGGACATGCAGAGACAGTCAAAGTCTGCAGAAGAACTGTGGCCAGTTCCTCAAAATGTTTGGAAGAACCCATCAACCTCTACCTTAAACTGCATGCAAGTTTGCATAAGAGAACTGGTGCTGTTTTAAAGGCAAAGGGTGGTCACACCAAATATTGATTTGATTGAGGTTTTTTTGTCTACTGCACTTTTTAGAAGGTTTATTGATTAATAAGTATTCATGGCATTATTTTTGGAAACATCCTCGCTTTATAGCATTTTTCTCACAAGTGCCTAAGACTTTTGCACAGTACTGTATATATAAATATATGTATATTTTAAAAACATTATTTGCTATCACATGTTTCTCAACACCATCATCCATAACCATTTATAGTGCCTGACCAAGAGCTTCCCCCAACAGAACTAGTGAATACTGCAGTGATGGCAAACATATTTACTTGTTGCAACTTTGCTTGGAACTGAGGCTCAACTAAGTGGTCTGTGTAGAAAACAGGGTCACTGAGTAGGAGACAAGCATTTATCTTCCTTTGCAAAATATCAGAGGAGAATTTGCAAAATACCAGAGGAAATGACAAGTTAAAATTGCATTAAAATTCTCTGACAAAAATAGGGAACAGCTACTGCATACACTTGAGCAATCGTGCATTTTAAGTAAAAGCCTCACTGGAAACACGGTGGTTAAGTGGGACAGGAACTCACCAGGTTGGAATATCTTGTAGTAAGGGCTATAGGCCACGTTGAGGCCTCCCAGCTTCACTGCCACCTCATAGCGGCCGGCCTTGCGCACAGTGAAGGCCACTTTCACCACATTAGACTCAGGCTCCTGAAGCACCTCCTGGGTGACAGGGATGTCAAGTGCCAGCTCCACGTGGGTGATGTTGACCCGCAGGCCAACAGGCCGGTGTGCTGGGAAGGGTTGCCCGTTCTTGTAGAAAAGCTGAGGAGTGATGGGAGGGTCACAGGACAGCCAGGTGAACAATGAGCATAGGTGCAACAGCATTTTACTCGGGGTGTTTGTGGGACACAGCTCTTATGCCCTTTAGTTTATC
Organism: Arapaima gigas; assembly: GCA_900497675.1. NCBI lineage: Eukaryota > Metazoa > Chordata > Actinopteri > Osteoglossiformes > Osteoglossidae > Arapaima > Arapaima gigas. Next base: position 243,782 of record UFQX01000324.1, on the reverse strand, counting down.
TATGGAACTTGATTTTATGTAATTTACTGTTTTAAACGATTAAGAACAAAAAACACCCTTCAACCTAAAACCTTGAGGCAAATGGTATACAAATATTTAAAGTAGCACTACCTTTAGAACTCTTATTTTGAAAGTTTATCTATAAACATGTTGAATATGAAGTAGGACCACACTATGTCCCTAACATCATGAAGAAGATGGGGTGATGTACTTGAACCCGGAAACTCATGGTCTGGCCCACTTCCTGTGGGTCTTTCCAGTCCCACGCAACCTTGCATGATCGTGGGTCCAGGTAGTTGCCCCGCACATAATCATAAATGCTGCGGTCACCCTGTCGTCCTCGGTCCTCATTTTGTAGAAAGCTGACCACCCGTGCAGCAAGCTCACACAGGAACTTGATGGTGAAGACAAAAGCTATGATGGAAACAGTAATTCCACCTGGTGATGTGGAGGGAACACAAATGTCAATCAGGACAACTATTTTTCAAACAATATACTCCATACCAGTTATAACTACTGTTACAGCAGTTGAACAGCTCCAGTTAACTAAACAATTGCAACAGCTATGAGCAGCAAGTTTCAGGGCGTGTTTAACACCATAGCTAACTCACACTTTCAACAACATACAATTTAGTTGAGTACTTTATATAGCAACTATGTACTGAACAGCTGCACACCCTGCAGCTGCTGAGGAATGGAGTCCAACATGGAACTGGTCCACAAGCCAGAATAAATGGGTGTGTTCCACATGCACAGATGGACGGATTCAGTTTTATCTTTTTGAAGCCATGGTCTCCAACTCACCAATCACGTAAAACATGAGGTCCCGTATCAGAAAACAAAGCGCCACGGTACAGCCAAATATGAGTGCCCCTGCTACAAAGCAAACAGAAAGAGAAACTGACTTTCCAGTTCCTGTCCATTTATAGCGACCGACAGAGCTCAAGGCCTTGTTTAAAAATAAGCCATTTTTACAGTTTATACACAACGTAATGTATATAAGATGATAAAGGCTGCAGCATTACTTACACAGCAGTTGGATTACTTAAAAGTGCAGCAGTGATGGGAACCAAAGTCCGCACTGATAGCGTTTCTTTGTACATGAGAAAAACATTGAGCAATTGAAAGTCTCCAATAAAATGAACTTCACTGTAACTTGTTCTTGGAACAAGCATTGATCAGAAAATCTATGCGAGTCCTGCTGGTGGCTCTACCACTACTTGAGCCTTTACATCACAACATTAGTTACAAGAGAAGTTTGTGCAATGCAACACTTTAAACGCCTTTTACATTCACAGGGTTATATCATATAAATATAAAATATAAAAAATATAAAAATATAAAAAATGCCAAAGCCACTTTAAGACATGGGGCATGACTCACACAGCATTACTTCTAACTTACCAACTGACCACTTCTCATTCAGCCGCCTCTCTGCCAGGCTGTGCACCAGCTGGATCTCGTAATCTTGGTCACGGTGCCCCTTGGAGGCCTGGAGGACCTTTACACCAGAGGACAGCTTGATGTAATCTTCGTAGTAGTAACCCCAAGCAGCCAGGGAGAGCTGCAGCCGGCTGTCAAATTTGGCTAAATCATCAAGGTTTGTACAACCCAGGGTCTTCAGCCTTCAGAACAGCCAAAGAAGGAAAGAAACGTTATGAAATTGGCAGAAACCACACACACACACACACGCGCGCACACACGCACACGCACACAGACTTCCAAGAATCAAACAAAGTCAGTGAAAGGTGAAGGTTATAAGCCCAGGTTGATGACAACAGTGTGTTTGCTCCAGGCTTTAAACAGAAAGCCCTGCAGAGATTAACCTGTAATTCTGTGTTGCAGCTGCAGGCTTTATTAATTGTTGCTGCTGTCTAATTAATGCCATGTGCAGTTACATGCCTGACAGAACATTTGGACATGGTTTCAGCATATTGGTAACAGCAAAGCCACAGTCCAAGGCCAGTCATCAGCCACTTAAAAGATGAAGCAGTAAAACCAAAGACAGGGATCCACAGCAATACAGTGTTTGTAACAGTACAGTTTGTGTAAGAACCACAGCTATGGGACAGCTCAGCCTCTCCTTATCACTGAAAGTGGTCTTTTAAGGATATGGGACAGTGCTCTGTAATACAACCAGGCCAGCAGACCTCAGATGCAGTGAAACAAGTCTGCTGACCTGGAGGGAAGCAGCATAGTGGGCTGCAGAGGAAAAACTGCAGTCTCCTTAGCTCAATGTCACACAACTCAGTGAGCAAGAAACAAGGGAGAGCTGCCCCCTGGTGGACACAATACAACCTGAGCAACAGTTCCACTTGTGCACAGTGACTCATTTTTTTTATTTTGTGTGGAGTTCAAGAAGAGCTTTTCCCCTGCATCTCACCTCAGCTCCTCTTCAGGTAATATTCAGTAACAAAACACTTTTTTGCCCACTTCCAATTTGTTCCCATGTCATATTATTGCTCAATAATACTGTACAGTAGAAGCATTTGTACGCCATTAAGCTGCAATTTGCAAATCTACAATGGTATCTACAGGCGATAATCACACAGCTATAGATTTTGTGTTAACAGTTTTGGTGCTGGGAAAAAACAAACGTTAGAATATAAATGTCCTGGTGTGTAAAGAGGAGAAGCAGCACTAATTTCTGCTGCTCAGCAATGTGCCCCTCACGTGTGGTAATAGTGGTCTAGGCTTTGAGAGCAAAGCCACTCCTGGAAGGCAAAGTCACGCAGCAGCTGCACGTGGGCCTCAGTGATGTCCTGCCAACGCTGGTGCTCCTGCACCACCTCCTCTAGTCGCGTCAGGACATTCAGGCTCAGCTCCTCCAGTGTCTGCACATCTGGGGACAAAACAATGGTGTCAGACACAAGCTCCTACAGGAACAAGCTCACAGCACTGGGCTCTTAGCCCACTAGAACCCCTGTTCTCACTCAGCTGAGCATTTGAGGCCAAAAATACTGCTTGGTTGCACAATCTTCCTTTACATTTCTGATAAGTTTGGATGTGGGTGTGTGTTATGAATGCATAAATCTCTTTTGGCACCTTTTCAAATATCTAATTTAAATATTTTACCATTGCTGCTACTTATTAATGTTCTGTCATCAGATTCTACATTGAAAGTCTTGATTTTAGTGAAAGCCTTGATCATGACTTTGTAATAAACTTGCTTGAAATCCTGCAATGTAGACCACACAATCTCACCTTAACCCCTCTGCAGCCACGTGTCCCGGATATATCTGGTATGACAGAAACATTCCTGACACAGGATTCACTGTTGTCCAGCCTGAGAAATATATTGTTTGTGATAATATTTAATATTGATAATGTAATTTTGTAGCTTGATTCAGCTACTACTTGGGTTACTGGCACATGACTTTTTTAGCTGCTAAACTGTGCGAAGCATAGTAGTACTGCAATAATAGCAGTAAAAAATGGCAAAGCGAGTGTGTAGCAGGTGGGAACCTGATCACATCTAGTCCCAAACAGGACTGGGAGCTGTATCTGGTGTGAGACTCATTCATGGAAACAAGCAACAGCTACAGTTAATCAAGAAGATTCAAAATTTGAAAGCGCTAATAAATTGTGTGAGAGAAACTATTTGTAGGTTGAGGGACTGTGAAGCTGTGAATATGTAGTTGTATGTCATGTATAACAATAACTGAGTGAAGGTTTTGTATTTGTGTTTCTTGGAATGATGGTGCTCATAGGAACAATGTGCAAAATGAACATTAAGATGTACTGGTCAACAGATCCTGTGCATGCAACACTTAGGATTTATGTTCTAAATTATGTATTGTGTGCAAGAATATCTGGGTTGTGCAGAGTGCCACATTTTGGACTTTGGCACATCAAAATGAAGTACTGGGAATAGGCATAATATTGATCTACATAAATGTATTAAGTTGCATACATCCAACTTAAGACACTTTTAGAGACTGGTGGTTAAGAACCACCACCAAAAAAGTATTAATAACCTGCATAATGATTTTCTTGTCACCAAAAATTTTTTGAGCAGGATATCCAAGACTGCCTTACCAATTAAAATGGCAACATTTCGATTACAGCAGTGAAACTGAAAACAGAAACTGAGATGAGATAAACACTCATAAATACCACCTTCCTTACAGGATGACTTCTTAAAATTCCACAAAATCTCAGCCACTGCAGACCTTGCTGCCTGACAAGTGACTGTGCTAAAAACACCCTTAAGAACTATGTGAAGAATGTACTTAAGCCACTTCCCTGTGCTGTCACTGTCCATGATATCATCATCTTTCCATGCCTGGGCCTCACCTTCAAACAAGTGCTTGTATTCAGAGAGACCCTGCCCTTGGAGCCATTCTTCAATCTGACTTTCTTTGCCCTTCCTCCAGCGCAGCTCCCAGAAAAGAACCCATGAGCAGGAGCAGAAGGCAAAAGTCAGTAAGAAGCGGCGGTCCATCAGACCATCTTCAGCCTCGACTCGGACTTCCTTCAGTGATCAGGAGGAGGGGGAAGAGGGAGGTCACTCACTGAGGTGAATGAACATGCTCTCTTCCCCCGCGACCAGTTGCAGATGCAGCTCAGAGGTCTGCAAAAAAAACAAGTGACCCACAGGGAGTGGACATGTAATGTGGACCAATAAGATATTTATGCACCACACTTGTAAGACACCAAAAATTGTGTACAGCAAATGATACACAATGTGTCAGTATCAGACAGAAACCACCTTCTCACACTTCATTTGGTACTCACTGGATCTGGAGTAACTGTCTATTGAATATCAAAATTATTTTTACTGCTAACCTTTATTTTGTAATTTCATATAAGCGCAATAATGTTAAATAATTGCATTTTATTATTACAACAGCCACTTAAACAGCAGGGTATTCTAACTGTAGATTTAGGAAAAGTCCCTGAATAGAACACACAGCAGGAGAGGGACTCGAACACACTTCAAATCCCTGTACATCGTCACTCTTACACCATCACCAGGTGCGGCTCTTCCAGCTGCAGTGATTTGCATACGACCGCACGAGAGACCTATCCAAAGACGGTAAGTCCACAGGGCCGAGGTCGCCTCATTGCATTCGTATTAAAGCACGACCTGTATCTCTCCAAGAATGCACTTCTAACAGGGCTCTAAAACTGCTGATACCGGACAAGGCAGGAAATGTTTTCATCCATTTACCTTCAACACATTAAACGCACATCATGTTCTGCATAACGAAGAAAATTTAAAAGACACCGTGTTTTTTGTGGCACAATGATTATCTGTCCAAACGTGTTCAGCGATACATTCTGAACTGTCTGTTATTACACTGACGTTAGCTACTTAGCTTGGAGTGCTTAAAGCTATACTATATATCGTACAAATACTCTATAAAGACATTATCTTGCGTTTTAATTTTTTACTTGCTTTTGGTGTGAAAACGGTTTGATAAACGTCGTCTTAATTCATTTTCACCACGAACGCTACTTCTAGCTTGAGTACTTACGAGTTGTTCACCAGAAGAGACGCATACCACGTAAAGCTGGGCGCTGCATGATGACGACACACTCTACGGCGATACCGGCGTTTGTTAATGACGCACTTAAGGAAGCCAACGTGATCGCATGTGGACGCCTGGGTCGAGAGAGCGGTGGAAAATAACATGGTATTTATGAATAATAAAATCCCTTTCAATTTTTTCTTATGTCCATTTTTAAAAAGAGAATACTAGTGTCTAGTTGGTAGCTGCCGTGATTATTTTAACTTTCTGAATTTAACAAGACGTTAACGACGAAACAATACAATCGGATTTGAAAGTGTTCTGTTTTTACTTATGTAACTGTACCTTTAATCAATATAATCATAGTTAACTTCAGTTTAAGCAATACAATGACTACTTTGTGTTACTCACCAGTAAATGTAGCCTTTCGTTAATTTAAGTGTATTTATAGTTACAAATTTATAAACTAAACAAACGCGACGTGTTTGGTTGTTAACTATTCGCATGACTGTAAATCGTCTTATTTTTGGTCCGAAGGGAAAACAAAAGGCAAAAAAGTACGCGGCGATGAAGAGAATGATAAGTTTAAAGGATCAACGGATGTGAGTTGTCTTTCTCAAATGTTGTACGATTTGTATATGTAAAACCGTTTGAAAATGCATGCATGAAACTGATCTCTTGTTGAAACTGCATTTACGTGTATTCAAGTAAACGTCTACAACGTATCGGAATACTCACTGTGATGGTTTTGTTACGGTGTTAAATCTTAATGTCTTCGCGGTTCAGCAAACCACAGGATCGTGCCAAACCACAAGAGAAAAAGAAGAAAGACCCCTCCGCAATAAAGGAAACAGAAGTGTGAGTGAAATTAAAAAATGTATTACCTTTTTATAATGCATGTTGTAGAAATACTGTTGTTGTGTTAAAGGTAATAGGATGCATTACATCAAATAGTTATGAATTTGTGCATCAGGCTTGAGTTGAACTGACGGGATTAGAGCATAATAATTTCTATTTGCTTCTATTTCCAGGACAAAGTATCCATCATGCTTGTTCTTCCAGTACAACACACAGCTGGGCCCCCCCTACCACATCTTGGTTGATACAAACTTCATCAATTTCTCCATTAAGGCCAAGCTTGACATAGTACAATCTATGATGGACTGTCTTTATGCTAAGTGTAAGTATTTTGAAAACAAATAACAATTCTGTTGAGGTCAAGAGTCTAGCTGTATAAAATGTGTATTGAAATTGGATGCACTGTACTTTTTCTCAATTTGTGTGGTCAAGGCATCCCCTACATCACAGACTGCGTCATGGCTGAGATTGAAAAACTGGGAATGAAGTATCGAGTTGCTTTAAGGTATAATTTCCAGCTATATACCAATCTGAGAGAATTTTGGAATAGAAAAAATGGGCATTTTCAGTGAAGGAACTAATTTACTATAAGGTTGACTTACACACAAGAGATTTTTTTTTTTTTTTTGGAAAAGCTAATTAAGCTACTATAGTACTCATATAGAGCTTAGTGATACATTCTAAATGGGCATCCTGACTCTGGGAAGCATGCAGACAGACCAAAACACTCTGTGTATCATTGTACAGAATAGCCAAGGATCCTCGATTTGAGCGGCTACCATGCTCACACCGTGGAACATATGCAGATGACTGTCTTGTCCAAAGGGTAACACAAGTAAGATGGCACTGTATTTTTTTTTCCTGTATACATTATCTATTATGAAAGGGCTAAGTCACCGTGTTCAGTGTTTTTGTTAGATCAGGTACCTACCAAATTCAGTAAGTGAATACAAAAAAGATCATACAAAACTTTAAAGTCTTGTGACTTTAGACTCCAGACAGATGTCCCACTGTACATGTATGAATCAAATACTGATATGAAATAGAGTAACCATTAGGTAATATATATATCAGAAAGTACCAGTGCCACTTTACATGGTTGCAGAATAAAAGCAGTAAATCATGGTTTATTTGTCGTGTGCTTTTTTCCATATAAACAGCACAAGTGCTACATTGTGGCCACAGTGGACAGAGACCTAAAAAGGAGGATCAGAAAAATTCCAGGAGTCCCAATTATGTACATCTCCAACCACAGGTGAGAATCTCAATGGAAAATCACAGGAGTCATAACCATGATAATCTCTAGAATGTACATCTAAAAATTTTACAGAATGCTGGGAATGTGGGTGCTTTATTCTTCACATTAAATTGCACACAACAAATTGCATAATACCTCTTTGTTTATTTACTTACTTTATATCATATGGCAGCATTATTGACTAGAGACCAGTGATCTGAATTTAGTGTTATGAAATCATGGTTGAGTCATTTGCTGTGAATTTACTTCAAAGTAGCTAATGATTTGTTAGAACAATCTTTTTTGAAAGGTTTCATTCTGTTATCTGCAACAGTAATTAAGAAAATTAAAAAGGTCACTGGTTCAAATCTCAGGAAAGTATAGTCTGGGTGATAATGTCAAAATGTATAAAAATGTGAAAGGTTAGTATGTGATCTCATAATAATAAAAACTGCACGTGTGTAATGCAGTTGTATCTGTCGTACGCTTGACTTATGGTTCCAGCTTTACTTGGCAGCTTCTATTTTTAGCATTTTTTTTGGTGAGCAGAAAATTGGGGGGTATGGATTTAAGGACTCTTATTGTGCATCTTTATTTGTCTTTATTCTTGCAGCCTTTTGTCATTAAATTCAGTTCTAAGTATAGATGAATTGTGCCTGAGAGAGAAGTGATCTTGGTGTAGAAGACAGTCATATATTGACAACTATATAAATTTAGGTGTGGAAATGAAGAGTAATGACTGAGTATTTTTTACTTTGCACAGGTACAACATTGAACGAATGCCAGATGACTATGGTGCTCCAAGGTTTTAATGAAACCAACATGGAAAATGGCTTTGGGCGACCTGTTCTCTGAATTTCTCTGGCATGGTTTACTTTCTACGTTTGTTTGCTGTTCTGCAGCAAAACCACACATTCCTTCTAAGGAAATATTTACATATTAAATAACCATCAACTGACACTGGGCTTTGCCTTGTTTTAGCCTCTATTTGCAGTGAAGAATTTGCAGAAAAATTTGTTCTGAATGGATCTATTTAGAAAATATAAAGTGACTCTTCTGAATCTATAATAAATTTGGTTTATACAACTACTACAGACTTAATTTGTGTTTCCTCTGAAGCAACTTTGTCTTTCTGTGAAAAACGTATTTTTAATTTTATCAATAAATTTCCGTGAAATTTAATTTTAATTAATTTTTTTGAATGTCAGGTTCCGCTTCGAGACTTGGAACAAAATGAATGATATAACGGAACAAAGTGGGGACAAACTGCCCCCTGCCCGTTAACGCCGTGCATTGTCCCGTAATCCGTCCACAGGGCGCATGCGCTTGAGGCGCGGTTCTGGGAGTGTCCGGGTGGCGGCGACGAGAGTGGCTTGCGCTCTGTCAGCCCCCACGGGAGCGCGAGACCGCGGTGACTAGGACGCGCGATGAGGGACACAGAGCAGGCGAGAGCTGATGGTATTCAGCCCGGGGCCGGGGGGAGTCTCACCGTTTTGGCAGAACCGAGGGCCGCTGTGGCTCTGTGACCTCCGGCAAGACTGTAAATGACGTGTAACGGTTCGTGCTCGCGTCGTGGCCTCAGTGTAGTGCTCCGCGTGTGGGACGGCTGTGTGCGTTAACACAGTGGCTGCCCGTGCCGGAGGACAGGAGCTCGCGCCAGTGCCGGTATCGCGCTTGGATCGGTTAGCAGGCGTAGCTTCGTCTCGCACTTTTACACACAAATGGCATTTATTCCGTCAGCCCTTTCACTCCATACTGTAGCAACTGTTCGTATTTATAACGTTATTGCAATTTCCTAGGTATTTAGTTTGAACTCATTGTTCCTGCACAGCGGTAAAATGTTCGCGTGAAGAAGCTCTGTGCTCCTGAGGAGACCGCGTAACAGTCCGTTAATATAGCTGTTTGGAGTTATTTCTGCAGCCTCTTTCTGAAATGTGTGTGTTTATGTGTCTGCGAGACGTCGACTGAGCCAGCCAGTGAATTTGCATTGTGTTTACCGAGCTTTGCGGACAGTATTTGTGCTCTCCCTGCGGGTCCACACGCTCCAGTACTATGGTGGGTCGCCGCTGAACTGGGCGCAAGGTGCGCGCGCCGTCGCTCGCGTGCTGTGGGCGTGGCCCTAAACCGTACTCTGACAGACAATCGGTGGGACATGCCGGGAAACAGGAGCGCGGCCGTTGCGGGCCTGCAGAGGGACGAGGAGCCAGAGGAGGATGGGGACGAGGATTTGCGTGATGGCGGGGTGCCCTTCTACGTGAACCGGGATGGACTGCCCATGGGTGAGGAGACGTGGGAGCGTATGTGGCGTCACGTGAGCCGGATACACCCGGAGGGGGACGCTGTAGCCAGGAGGATCAGGGGAGCCACCGACCTGCCTAAGGTGAGGAAGAGAGAAACTAGAAGGCTGTAAGGCTGAATCCCGGGAAAGGCAGTTAAATAGCTTCAGCTTGTCAAGTGGCCCAGTTGACTGATCAGCTTTAATATGTAAAACAAGTCTTCAGTATATTATGTGGACTATCAAAACGTCCATATTTATATTGACGTAGGGTCCACTAGCAGGACATTCTGGTCCTGGGTGACTAACATTATTTATCAGTTAATTTCATTCAAATAATTTGTCACAGGCTTCAGTTTCACTGGTATACATCTGGATCTTTACAGAAGGTCAATTTAAATAATATACCAGGGCTCTGTTATGGGGATTTGAACTTCCAGTCTGGCAATGAATAATTTCCTTTATTGATTATTGGACTTACAAAAATATGGAAGGGAAGATTATCTGTGATAAACCAAGAAATATATTGTTCAAGAATATGTTTTGTGAAAATGGTAAAGTGACAGGGATGTAATTTCATCTGTCAGAATACATGTGGCTCCCACTTGTTACAGCTGCCCTGTGCTTAGACCCTAACAGCACACACCAAGGTCACAGCGCTGACAGTGTATTGGGGCAGCAGTTTGATTCGTGCTAATACATATTTCTGCCCATGAATATAAATTTGTTTTATAATAAAAGTATGCTAATTTAAAACTCTTATTGTACACTCTGAATTTAAATATTCTGAGTTCTGTTGTACCACAGTATACTTTTGATACTTTTTAATGTTTTTTTGATGGTGTGTTATTGTAAGACACAGGAGAAGCAGTAATGGATACCCTACCTGGTTCATATGGTCAGTAACAGTCCACAAGACCACTACATGATGCCCAATAGACAGTGATCCACAGGGAATGGGAGGGGTGCCATTTGTGCCATACAGATGATCTCACTCTTCACTTAATCGATGCGTTGTGAAGTTTATGAGGGAGCAATTGACATTGTGCACATGGGTTGAGCCATATTTAAACGGTATTGTGTGGTTGGTCATTGGTGCACAATTGGTCATTCTCATATGCAATCAATTCGGGGATTGTCCATTGAGTGGGGGGCGCCCGGCTATTTAATCCGCAGATTCCGACACCAAGCGTGCCTACATACCAGTCCTCCACCACTGTCCCACAGCGCCTGGAATCCATACAGCGATACATCAGGGAGTTGCAGTATCCTTTCTTTTGTGGCCTAGAAGGCTGAGAGTTTCTGCACACATGATGGCATAAAGCAGCAACCTAAAAGAACAAACCTCCAACAATAAAATGAGTTTACTCCTGTCTATGCTGCTTGAGGGTCGGTTGAGTAAGTATTTGTAAGTATTTGTAAACAATTTGCATAAATAACACAGAACTGGTTTCAAATAATTGTGCTTTAAGAATTTACAAGATATGTCAGTTAAATCAAGTTGTCTAAATTACAGATAAATGTTTCTTTATAAAAACATAATCCAAAGTTTATGCTCATGACCAACTGAATAAAATGGAACACAATAATTCCTGCTTCTTGCTTGGTAAAAAAAAAAATGTATAGTGGTGAGTTCTTACTGCAGTGTTGCCAGCCTTTGTCCTGACAGTTGAAGGGGAATGCGTGCCTTCATTCCAACGGCCTTTTTTAGATATAATCTGTCCTTTTTACCACTCTCTGTCGGAAACAATTGACTGTGGGCTTTCAATCAACATGATGACAGTGGTGTGGCTTTTATTTGGGATATGAAGCACTTGAAATGTTCAAATTTTGAGCAAAACAATTACCAGATCAGTATTAATTATTTGGTGAAGGCTCAAAAAACCCACCCCGCATTCCCTCAACTGCTGAGAGAAAGACTGGCAGCTGTTTCTCTACTGTGTCCCCTGTTTGTGATCTTGAACTTGGTTCATGCTCCCTAATTTTTCTTAACAGTGTCCTTCAGGTACAATCACACTGGAACACAGTTTTTTGAAATTAAGAAGAACAGGCCTCTTACTGCGTACGTATGGGGCAGTTTAACCATTGTTTTGTCATTGTGGTGCATTGCAATTTTTACTATATTGAATTGACATGTCCAGGGCTTACTGATGTGTGATTAAAACCAGTGAAATATGGCCAGCTCATCTCAAAGGCATTTCCTAGAGCTGTGTTGTTCAAAGAGCCCTCTGAGGAAGAGGCTGGAAGAGATGTTTACTGATTGACTTGATGCTCTACCCATAATTAATTGTACAGAGGAAAGCAAACTAAGCATGCCTTCAACATGGACTACATTACTGTGACATCCACAGTCAGTTATATACTGATATGAAACACTGGGCCTGAATTTACAACATAAAGCAGTCTGAAACCCAGCCCCCTCTGCCATTAACTGTAGAACATTGCTCACCACACCCAGTTTAGAGCACAGGTGACGGTCCTGGTCCTGATCACTCTTGCTGTTATGGGGTTTGTAATTAATCTGTGTTGAATTCACCTGTTCTTGTAGTCACAGTATATAAACCACAAGAATTAGAGGATTCATTTGACTTTATACTAAGGAATTCATGTCCTGCAGTTCTGTGATCTGGTTCTGTTCACTGAGTCACTGATTTGATTTGTGAAAATGATTAATTGAAAACATATAAAAAAACTAATGTGTTCACTTCTAATTTGGCTTGAGAAATATTTGTGTCTGGTGAACAAGCATAGTCAATGCATCACACTGCAGCACAAACACGGGGTTGTGTTCCCACTGAGGTCTTGTATCCACACAGGCTACAAATGAAAGAAATGTAAAAAGAACGCTTGTAGGAGGTCGATAGAATGAGAATCACTGTTTTAATAACCCACAAATAGAGAAAAGCAAAACCATTTGCGGTAAATGCTTTCCTTGATGGTTTCAGCATTAGCCAACTACACAGGTGAAAATCTCTGCTGGAAACTGATGGAATTGGTCCGTATTAATTGTCCAATTAACAGTGATAGCATAGTGTCTCTCCAGCTTTACTGTTCCGATTACACTGTCGCTCAGGCATCACCAGCCTTGTCCTTTGCAAGTTGCTATGATACCAGTGGCCAAACCTAACTGCCTAGATAATGCTCATTTGATAATGCTATTATATTCATTATAGTCACAGCCGGTTGCTAAAGAAACCAAATCAAGTAGATTCAAGAGGACTCCATGCCTACAGATCCTTTAAAATCCTTTAACTCTGTACATTTAGTGCAAATTAATGAGATTTTTCTTAAACATAGCTCTTCCCATTTTATGTGTACAGTACTACTGTTTTCATAAGCAATCAACGATGAAAGAACTTCCAAGTTATCAAGGGAAATATAACTGATACCCATAACAGAAATATTTCTTAATAATTTATATTAAAATGCGAAAACAGTAGTGGGGTAGTAAGAATAATCGCATGCTGAAAAGAGAAATGTGGTGTTTTAGTGGCACATAACTAGTTGCAGCCTACTGGTGACTATTATGCCTGATTTCCATTTTATCTCCCCATGGGGTTAGAAATCAGGGACTAATAGTAGATCATATTATCTTGGCTGCAACACCAAACAATTATACCAACATTGAACTTTTATTACTACAAATATTGATTACTAAATTGTCTTGTTTTAAAATGTTAACTAACAGAGTTCATTACATCCTTACCTCATTTAACTAAAAGGTTCTTTTTGTTATTATTCTCAGTTATAGTCACAAAGTTGATTAAGCAGGGACAGCTTAAAAATTATAGTCGTCCAAGTTTTTAAAATAGGGAAAGAGTCACAGGATATCACAGGATTCTCAAAGAATTAAGAGCCCCCAACACAGTTTGTTACTTTGAATCTGAAACCAGCTTATAAAGAATGACCCCAGCTGCACACTGTATAATCTCATTACATTCCACTATACACTATGAATGTATTATAATGGCATAATTTCAAAGCACATCTGGAAAGAACATGTGTTTTAATGTGCTTACTTTTCTGTGTAGATTAATGGACATAGCTAAGGAGATGATTCGCGAGTCGCTGCCAATCAAGTGTCTGGAGGCGGTGATCCTTGGCATGTATCCTTTGTATAGTTTTTCTGCTGAGCACAGTTAATGTCAAGAAACTAATTAACATCAGGCCTGGTTTATTTAAGCTGCAGGAGCACTGTTTGCTGTGAACACCCCACCTTTCCTCAAGACAAGTCAGCGGGGATGACTGACTTGTAACCTACAAAAAAACATAATTATACATGATTATTTTGGGACAAAAATGAAAGCTATATTTGCCTATTTCACTCACAGTTTGCAGGGTTTGGTTTCTGGCACACGGAGCTAATTATCCCCATCTGAAATGAGCAAAGAGTATAGTTGCTGCTTACTGATGAAGCCAGATACCAGCTTACATGATACTGCATAGAGAGGAAGGCTGAGCCACAGTTACTACACAGGAGTGAGTGGATTGATGCCGCCAACAGTAGTGCAGTGGCAGGCAAGTTTCCATCTTGAGACCAAACGCAGGTCTGCCAGAAGTGAGGCCATGTGTAGTTGTGGTCAAAATAAATTAAAACTGATTGATCTGAAAGACAGAATTTTCCAGGAGGATCAGTTCCAGTCCTCAAGTGCTCTTAAATGTGGATTTTCATTCTCTTTCATTTCTCTTCTTTCACGGGGTGACATTTTTTCGGCTGGTGTTATTTTATAGTAAAATACAGTGCACGAATTGGTATTTCCTTCAGTCTTTAAATATTACTAAAGTATACGAGTAACAAAATAAACCTGATGAACCTGTTTAGGATGGAGTTTAACATCAAGAGCTATTGATGCAATGAGGACTGGTGTGTGTGTTGGTGATGTGTTATCTTACTTGTGGAGCCTCTTTGGCATCCTTGACATCTACCCATCCCAGTTACCTCACCAACAGCATGCCGGAGGTAGAGCGCTTCCCCCTCAGCTTTAAGACACAGTTCTCAGGGAACTATTTCCAGCACATTGTGCTGGGAGTACACAGCGGGGGCCGCTTTGGGGCACTGGGCATCAGCCGGAGGGAAGATCTGATGTTCAAACCACTGGAGTTCCGAACCCTGGCAGACCTGGTGCAGGAGTTTGAAAGTGCCTACCATGGCTACTGGCACACCATCCGCAAGGTGAAGATTGGGCAGTATGTGTCACATGACCCCCACAGCGTGGAACAGATCGAATGGAAGCACTCTGTCTTGGACATAGACAAACTCTCCAAGGAGGAGCTACGCCGGGAGCTAGAAAGGCACACCCGTGACATGCGGCTCAAGGTAAGGCTGCTGCTCCTGTAGCTGTTTAGCTCAGTGTGTGCTCAACCCCAAATGGTCTAATTTGGCTCAGTAGGCCACCAGGTGGTGTCCACAGTCACTGGTCTAAACCCAGTGGGGTGCAGTTCAAACAAATTGGAATTCCAAAAACCAAATTTTAATTGCAACCTACATTATTCATTGCAAAATAAATTGAGATGGTATTTCTCAGATTTGGTTCTTCTTTTAAAACGTCCAGGGTACATGTTTGTGAGGATACATGGAGCCATTCTTGTCCCTAGCATTAATGCTACGTAGCTAACAGAAGTCCATCCTTTCAATAACAGCATCATTACAATTATGCACTAACAGTCTTTGTTAATGTGCTACTAAATCTGCTTCAGTTAACATTAGGTGGTCCTGAGAAACTGCTCTGCCTTAGTTGCCCTGAGCAACGGAGTGCACATGATGCTGGCAGGACAGAGTACTGTGAAAAAGAATGGCGATACATCTGGGTCCACTGCATTCCAACCCTAGTGAGGATTATGAACAGCTGCTTTATTTGCAAAATATGTTCACTTTGCAAGGAAAAATTTGATTATGACAACTCTTTACAAAATGTCAGGTAATCAATGACAATAGCAACTGGTTTCTTGTATGTGTTGAAGGCTAATGGACATCTCTCTAAGTACCAGACAGCACAGTGCAGGAGTGACAACCTCAGCTACGGGTCTATCTGTCTTCATACAGAACATAACTCACTGATATCACACACAAATCAGACAGACACACCAAGTTTGAGGCATCACATCCCATGCCATCAGCAGACAGCTAGGCCTGACTGTATTGAAGGAGCTGAAATGCCATCTTAGTGCAGTCTATTGTGCCTCCTTCCATATTCTCATCCCTGTGGCTTTTAAAGCACGTCCACACAACATGGTGCCAAACAGAGGACTCCCCTTTCACATGCTACTGCCTCATGGAATGGTCATTAAACAAACACTGATGATTTTGATAGGCATATTCTTTTAATTTGTCCAGTAGGTAAGATTCAAACTGCTACTTCTTCTTCCATAGTTATTTCATCTTGCCATCCTAACCTCATTCTGTTGTACGTCTCAGTTTATAAAGGAGTTTTATACTTTTTACTACCAGTTCTACATTTTACCGAAGCAACTTGAATTTCCTTCATTTTGAGAGCAGCAGCTTTATGTTTCTTGGGAGATGGTGTCTCAAAAATGCAGGCAAATGTGAAGCTTAGGGGTCTAAAGTGATGCAGCGCCTTCACCTTGTCTTGTGACAGATTGCCAAGGCTGCCCCCAGCTCCCCAACCAAAGACAGGAAGAAAGAGGTGGGGTCACCCCAGAGAGGCCCAGCCAGCCCCCTGCGCCGCAACAGCCGCAGCGAGCGACGGTAAGCACGTGCATATCTGGACCATGACTGCAGAGATGAAAGACAAGCCCATTCACAAATCTGTCAATTAACACAATAATTGTTAATTTACAGCCAAAGTAAATTAACACAATGAATACACACACACACACACACATACAACGGCCAATTTAGAGAGACCAGTTAATTTGAGACACATGCTTGGACTGTGGAAGGAAACCAAAGTACCACAAACACAAACAGAGGGAGAACATGTAAATTCCACACAGACAGAGCTGGATTTGACTCAACATCCAAACAGCCGAGGTGTTGTGAGGTGGCTAGGTTACTTGCTGTACCACGATGTCACCTTCCGTAAATGTAATCATCAGTATAGCGCTGTAAATCTTTCTTGGCAGTTGCAGTACATTATTTGTGCTGTGTAATTCTCCAGTGGTGAATACAGCATAGCTGAAATGTGCACGTCTAAAGTTGACACTGTTGAACAGAAACGTGGGCTAGCGTGTGTAAGTCACAACTGTGCTCATAAAGCATGTCATCCACACCTTGTGGTACACCTGTCTTAAAAAACCCTCTGCTGTCTGCAGACCTTCTGGGGACAAGAAGACGCTTGAGCAGAAGCCCCCCAGCGATGTGAATGGGTACCAGATCCGCGTGTGAGAGGACAGTAGTCCCCTGCTAGCCAGGAGGTTCAGAGAAGCGAACCACATCTACCAGGTGCTTTTGATCCACCAATATGTGATGGTGACAGAAAACATTCTTAAAAACACCTACAAGGACATTAACTGCGTAGTTTTTTTTTTTTAAATAATGACTAATTTTTTCCACGATGCAGGGATGTTTCTGCTGCTTTACAGTTCACACTGCAAGAAGTTAATGTGAGTTGCACAGCTGTAGGTTTACTTTTTTAACAGATGATTTTTGGGCTATTTTTGCCCAACAGGTGAACCAATTTAATAATTAATCACATGCAAATTTCAGTGATTGTTGTAGAATTAGATTTTGGCATCTTGATGTATATAAGTAACTTAAGCTCTGCTGGCCAGTAACCAAGCTATTGTAGAAACTAGTTTGTGGGTCAAGCATCTGGTGCCTTTTATGTACATTTTACTGGCTACTGAATGATTTGTCAATGAGTAGCACAGCACCTATCACATACCTGCAGGGTCAATGGCAAGGGGGGACTAAGGTAACACATGGGTGTGCAAGCGCACGTACACACGGTTGAAACGACTCATTGGTATGGACAGGCCAACCCTGCACTCTTGCCCGCTGTGTTCTGAACGCATTCTGACAGAGAGAATTCCATGCTGCATTCACACAGCCTCAACTGTGGAACATTACACATCTTCCAACCTCTGGGCTACTTTTCTCCACAAGCACCAGTCCTGAATGTGAGAGACATCTCCAGACTCATTCAAAAGTTTGGAATTTTAGCATTTGAACATTTCACTACCCCCTGATAGCTTTGCCCTTTATCCTGGACAGAAATTCATGCTGTGTTTTTGACGTTTATATCTGCAAACCTTAAGTCTGCTATAGCTGTATTTGTATTCAGAAAGCCTAAATCGTGTGTTCACATGGGTTCCTTGGATAAGATGTCATCACATTCAAGTTGAAGTGACTCCAGCTAATTATCTTGGTTGTACATAGTTATGGCTATTTTTTGACATGTGCTCTGCAAAATCTTTTAGAAAGGGCCCTCTTTTTCATAGACATTTTAAAAGGTGGCTTCAGGTTGTATCCTGTGCTTTTTAGTGTTAGGTTTTTAGCCAAGGTTTGTGAATCGTATTGAAGTTTAGCTGCTCCACGTGGTTGTTTACAACATTCATACCGGTGTTTTGTGTACACAGTGTGGGGACAGTTTGGCATTCTGTGTTTGTGTTAAGATCTTACGTAACACTTGAACAGTTTTTGACATGCATCAAAATTAATGATTAATGTAGAACCAGTCTTTTTTTTGGGAAACATTCTCAAAAATATGATGTCCATTTCACATTTTTGTGAGCAGAGGCTACCAGTACAACCCTAAAAAACAGCTCAGTAAACTGAAATGTGGCTCTGATCAGACCCCAGCATTTAGAGGTTGAATGTTTTCCTTTTAAAGCATTTACTTTGGAGTCATGTTGTATGCTGAGATTCTACACTGGTTGGGAAGGGCTGACAGCCCAAGCACCATAGCAACTAGGGGAAGGGTGGTCCCTGTGCAGTGGAGCCGGTTTTCTTAGTGACAGCACAACAGCATGTTGGCCCTCAACTCCTCTTTCCCTGTGCAGAAAGTACCGGTCGTGTTCCTGCTGCTTCACTACAGTTGCTCGCAAACACAATCTGTGCAACAGATTATGGAAATGTACAGGGTTTTTGTTTTGTTTTGTTTTTCATTGAATTGTAGACTTTGGCCAGAAAAATAGCTGTTGTCAAAGTAAATCAAAAATACCACTTTGTCACAATTCCACGGTAATAAAGAACTTGTTTTTCTATTTTTTTGTGGCATTTTTCACATTATTTCTTGTTCATT
Organism: Arapaima gigas; assembly: GCA_900497675.1. Taxonomy (NCBI): domain Eukaryota; kingdom Metazoa; phylum Chordata; class Actinopteri; order Osteoglossiformes; family Osteoglossidae; genus Arapaima; species Arapaima gigas. The sequence goes on along the minus strand of UFQX01000324.1, from coordinate 224,735 downwards.
TTGCTTTAACTGAAAATAAAATACCCTAATGTTTTAATATACACAGTTACAGAAGTCTCTAAAAGTCAAAAAAATTATAACAGTAAGTAAAATGAACAATTTAAAATAAAGCAATTTACTGGATCGAACTTGTAGAGTACTCACAAGTGATAAGAACACAAGTTGTGGTGACTGATTTGCCTTAGTTTTTTTTAATCAATTTAATATTTAGATGTATCCTATGTGTTTTTCAACCCTTATTACTTTTTTTCTTTTCAGCTTTTTCAGAAGCCTTTCTACCTTTTTTGGGCCCATTTTCCTTGATTACATTTTATTTTTGAGATTAGAATGGAGACACTGCAAAAAACACGTAAAAAGAAAGCAAACATGAGACAGGATATTAGCAAAGTTTGTCCCTTGCATCTTGCCGTACTTCACAGTAATACATCTCATATATACCTGTGTATGTATGGGATAGGAAAAACATTTTTGCACAACATGTAAACTTTTTTTTTTGATTTCCTGCACATGAATTTATGGTGCTGCATTACAGCTCTACATTACAGCAGGACTTTATAGCAAAAATGCATATACTGGGGCTATGTATACCATGCTTTACCTGTATTATGAAAATTGGTCAGGCTTTTACACTTCAGGCCTGGTCCATAGTGCTGTCACTTCCATACAGCCAGGGGGCAGTGATGTCTATGGGCTCAACTCTCTTGTGCCTGACAGAATGAGTGATTCAGACTTCTGTGTCCACAGAGACATGTCTTTGTCCACTGCCCACTGCTCCCACCCTGCACTGGGCATAAGGGAGGAAAAACAAGAGGAATCAACTAATTTCAGCACGCTGACACACAGTGCACCACATGCTCACATGTTCAGTACAAATATTTGTATTTGGACAAATCATCATAGAGTAAAAGATTGAGAAAAGCACAATCAAATTGTAGTAAATCAAATCCAAAATATATAATATTATTTTGTGCCAAAATCCCCAACTCAAGTTAGATATTCTAAGAAAGGTCTACAAGTTGGCATGATGCAATTGGCTACGTGAACAAAAAGGGGTTCTGATTTCCATTACCCATCAGCCAGGAATCGTTGCGCTGCAGTGAGCAGCAGAGATCCAGTCACTCTGTCCAAAAAGATCGATCAAACACCACTGAACACATGAAATGTAACTGTCATCTATGTATCCTGCCTTAAAACCATCCATGATTCCAATGAATCAAAATTTAATTTCAGTTTCTAAGCTCACTTTTTTGACACATGCAAAGGAATAAAAATGCCCAGCTTTCATTTCTTACACCTGTGTTTCTATAAAACCGTCACACAAAGAAGCTGAACATCACAGCTCAGCACAGCTTTCCATAGCATAACCAGCATTTACATTAAACATGTAAATAGTTACTGTCTGTAATTTTGCCATCTTGAAAATTATGCTGGACAAACTGAACTGTAGGCAAATGTTGCTGAAGCGGAAGGCGTTCTCCAAGGCGCCAACCTCCACAGGGCCTCATGACCCCTGACCATGCTCCAGCTGGAACCTGGCCAGGAGCAGAAGGTGGTCTGACGGGAAGACATTGTTGGGCAGTCCATTCATCATCCACAGGCTCTCCTCTGACAGCAGGTTGAGGCGACCAGTGAGCTTCAGGCACTCGTTCTGTCCTGGCTGACCCCCTGCACAGAAGGAAAATCATGTACATCATTATTTATGTACCAGTGTGTGGCGTGTGTGGAGGCAGTACAGTAAGCGAGTGCCTAAACAGGTTCAAGTGAGATTCCAGGGCTTCAAATGCTCCATTTTCAGGGTGCAACTCAGTTTGACTGCAGAACATCCAACTAAGATGCTGTCACCTGCATGTCACTTACCTGTGTGCTCCACACATCTTTTCGAATCACAGGAGTAGAAGATGTAGTCGACGGTGGCGCCGCAACCCAAGTGCAGCGTGGTCACCTCAGGTTGCTCTGTGCCGCACACATAGTGAGTGTAGGCCGAGTGCAGCCTCAGCCCGTGGCATAGTGTGCTGTTGACCCTGTAATGCAGGACACAAAAACCCACCCACATGGCTCTGTGGCACCGCAACTTAACTTACAATGGGGCAGGTGGAGCTTAAAGGCTCAACTGTCTAACCTGTGGATGTGTGGCGTTTCTCCGCTGGGATCTACAGGACACGGAAATAAGGGACATGAGGGAGTGCCTGAGAGCAACAGCAACAACAGAGCAAACAACAATTAGTGCTTCTAACATGTACATACCTGGAGTGGCGTCTGTCACCCCTGAAATCACTTCCAGGTCCTGGGGCCGGATACATGCAGCCTGGCAAAAGCGAAGCTGACGCAGGAAGTCATGATTGTACTGGATTCTGGCTGCGCAAGAAATTAATAAAGTGACCATTCATGTCACTGTAAAGGAAACCACTGAAACGCTGCCCCCCACATGTCTAGTAGGTACTGACAGGTGCCTGCCTCACCTGGACGTTCAGAGCCACACTCCATACCACCCGATTCCTTACTCTCTGTCGCCCTCTTGTGGCCAGCCAGGTACTGGCAGCTGTTGCTGATACCCAGGTTTGTTGGCCACAAAGGGGCGCACAGCATCCGTTGATGCATTTTGTAAGACAAGTCCTCTTGCCCAGAAACCTACAAAGAGGAAAAACAAGTTTATCACTCACAGTAAACTTTAAATACACAATCCAGCAGGCCATAACGACAAAACATTAATTTGCAAAAAACAGTACAAATCTTCCCCAAAAGCTTTTTCTTCTTGCTTTGGACCTTCCAACATTCCTTCTGTCATTCTAGCTTACTTAAACTTTGTGTTTATATCTGTGGAGTTTTCTAAATCCAGCATCAAAGTTTCGATCTCTTATACACAAAGTAACCAAATAAAATGATACGACTCCTTGTCAGGTAACAGTTTTTGTAAGATGTTGAGCTTTGCAGTGGTGTTTTTTCATCCTACCATCCAGGCCGGCATTCCATGGTAGTACAGCTGCCCCGTGGTAATGAGCTGGTACAGGGGTGTGTTGGGAAGGGCGTTGAAGTCTCCACAGAGGATGATGGGACAGTGCACACCTTTGGACTTCCAGGGCTTCACTGCTTCATCAATTTCTGCGAGGAGCACAGCCAGCTGGGCCAGCTTCACGTCCCCACGCCTGGGGTTGAACAACAGGTGCGTAGTGGCCACACAGAGCAGTGGCCCTGGGGCCCTGGAGTCTGACCAGGGGGAGACCACTGGCTGGAGGAGTAGCACCACGGCCACATTGTCCCGGTTCAGCACTTCCAGCTGAGGCCTGAAGAATTCCACAAGGCGCACTGAGACTTGGGAAAAGCGGCAACACTGGTAGCAGATGGCACAACCGTCTGTCTTGGTGCCGCTACGTCGTTTGTACACACACTTGTAGCCTATGGTGATGCAGAGAGGAACACACAATACAGGCTCCTCACTTTTCTCACCATCTAGTTATCCATTGGGAAAATACAAACATTTTTCAGCTCACTCATGACTGCACTTTATTCAACCATGTATTTTCTAAAATGTCTGTGTTAGACTACGTGACCTGCGCTTAATAACAAGCTATTAGATAACAGTAAAACACGCACCTGCGTATGTGGAGTACGAAACTGCCATCATTCCAAAGTGTTTATACGATGAATATTTATGACATGAATTGGTCAATAATCAGCACTGAAAAGCAGTGTGTGGACACATTTTTATTTCCAATCATTTTAGACTAGTTTGCAGTGTAGTTCAAAACTAAAAAACAAACACTTATACCCTAATTTTGTTAGTTATAGCTATACTGAGATATTTATAATCCACAACAGAGGTGAAGGTATATCTGTATTATTCAGCTTGGTGATAAAAGTGATTTTAGAGTTACAGACAAGTTGAACCGCAGTGCCACTGGTGTGTGTTGCTGAATATATGTTGATAAGGCATTACATCAGACCAACCCTCCCCTAAAAACCTCAAATCAAAAAAGGTCATTGGTTGGCTAAACACTCAGTTCAAATACTTGCAGGTCCAAATATAACTGTGGTAGAATATTGGAAATGCAACTCTCCGCTTGCACCTGTCCACCCACTTACCCAGGGCAGCGAGCACTGGGTCGAGCCGCTCTCTAAAGTGTTTCTCCTGGACCTCCTGCAGGCACATGATCTGTGAAACATAGAAGCAACCAACTTCTAAGCAACAAACCCAAACAACCCCAGGTGACAATAACTCTGGCATACTTCATGTGTTGCTGTGTTATGAAACTTAATAGAAGACACTGTTCCAACATAGTTTAGGATGTATTAGGAATTAGAACCCAAAAATAAATTGAAATTCTGCACTTTCATCCTTTGATCTCAAATTTCATGAGTTTTCAACAAAAATAACCAATTTTGCTTCATTGTCTCAATGGTTAGCTGCTTATTGTTCCACAGTACAGTGGACAGATATTGTATAAGTCACAGCTTATGGCACCCCCGATAGCCCCCGATGTGTGTCTCCTACTTACATCGGGTTTCCACTTGTGGAAATCACACAGGAGATTGTGCAATCGGAACTCCCAGTGCAGGACGTGCGGCTCACAATGGCCATACAGCTCAGCATTGGCCTCCAGCAGGTCCTGAGCCAGGATGTTGTAGGACATGACAGTGAAGTGGACTGCGTCCCGGGGGGCTGTCTCTTCTTGGCTGTCAGACACGTCCTCCCACGACCTACATGGCACTGCTGTACCAGAGAGAGTATTGCTGTCAGAGCACTACACTGCCTAAGTGCAGATGGTCATAACACCTGGCTACACATTTTGGGTACAAAACATGATACACGGTAAAGTGGCCATCAAGTGAGATGCTTGTAAAACCTGCGTTCTCAAAAAATTATACAATGAATTGATATTTTTATTTCATCATCTGCCACTTATGTCCATCTACAGTCCCGATAACTAAAATACTTCCTAACTTAGTTACTGCCAACAAAGGAGCTTCCATCGGTTAGCAAATGTAAGGGATACTGTTACTTTTATTAGTGTGACTTTGATGAAGATCACATTTTAGGACCCATTCGTGCAGAAAACTAAGTTTTCAAAGTTTCACAAACTTTCTCCCAATTCACCAGTGTTCAAATTGCCCAGTTATTGCATTTTTAAATTTGCTTAATTTATCTAATGCTTTTCTCCAATGCAACTTAATTCTTAAGCTACTTATACCGATTCACCCATTTATACAGCTGGGTAATTTTAACTGTATCAATTCAGAGCAAGGGGTCTACAGCTGGAGGCTAGATTTGAATCTAGAGTTCACTGAGTGCAGGACAAGCAGCAGAGGGTGTTGTCGTAAGACCACCATGAGAACAATGCGTGATCCCGAACCTCGGCTCAGGCCGGAACACAAGGGACGGAAGCGACGCCGTTAACCAAGCACTACTACACACGTGTATGTGTACTATTCTAATACACACTTAAGAATTATGAAACCAGGACCCACCTTCAAATGGCACCAACTGCTGGGGCACAGGGCAGTAATCCATAGGAGGGAGTTGCCAGGGGGGGCAGTGCATCATGTGGTCTAATGCAGGCTCTGAGGGGAAGTGCCAGTCCATGCTAGCATGGGCACCCATGTTGAGTACAGTGCTCAGCCCCCATGCAGACTGTACACCTATCACAGTGCCACTGGGGGGTGGTGTTCCCGCCACCTCCCCCTCTCCACCCTGCTCTGGACACACTCTATCTGTAATGTTTCCTTTCACCATCCTTCCCTCATCTAATGTCCAGTCTCTGTTCCAAGGCTCCTCCTCTGACCCCTCATCTTCAGTCTCAAGCTCCATGTCACTGTCCCCTGCTGAAGGGCACCTGCTGCCTGCCTCCTGCTCCTTGGAATTGAACCTCTGACACTGACCCTGGTCTGGAGGCACTCCTTGGCTCCCAGGGGGCCTCCCAGGGGGCCCCCCAGTGGGCTCCTCACTGCTGCTCATGAGTGGGGAGCCTGCAACCTGCCACTGGGAGTTGTACTCTGATTTCTCACCTGTGGATGACACACAACGGAATGGGCTCACACACCATGTTTTTCTGGTCCCCAACTTATGAATGTTTGAGTAAGGAACTTTTCAACTTTACAACCTTTTTTTGGCTCCCTTTTCAATACCCTGCTGTTGTTTAGTTCTTTATTGTACTTTCTTATTTACACTGTGTCATACACGCTACTGTGTGTACGAGACATCCTGGCTCACAAGAGGGAGGTGCTGTCTGTGCTACTTACAGAGACAGAGCTGCTGTTCTCATCTAAAACACCTGCTGTTGTCTCCGTCCCCATGGAGCTCTCACATTACAGTACTTTTATTCACTTTTCAGATGCCTCACCCCAAAGTACCACACTACAACTGATAGTAAACAAGGTGTGTTTCACCAGCAGAAAGGAAGATACACATACAGGCACATAGTTCTCCAAACAGTTACGAAGTCCAACACCTAGATTTTTACCAGGATTGCATTACACTACATTACACCAGTAGCTGCGTATACAGTTTATGAGGGGCCAGTAAGCCTTTCTGTGTCATATTGGACTAGCGAACCAACTGTCGAGCCCAGTGAGGTTAGGAGCACTGCACGTATAACTATTGCAACAGCACTACAGCTCGCACGCTCCGGCAGCACGTTTCCTTTAGCAGGCGCCCCCATTCCGATAAAAGGCGCTGGTAGTAATACATGTTGTTTTATTTACGAAAATACGCTCTTGCGCTGGGAACTGCGAGGAGTGAACAAAAACGGATAAAAAGCACATTTAGCCGCCACAGCTGTCGCTGCTTCCCAGCACAAACACTCCGCGCCACAGCTATGCTGTCGTGCATCGGCGCACGCCGCATCTGCAGACGCGCCTGAGAGGCAGAGAGCCGGCATCACTTGGGTTTACCTGAAACGCGGCGCGCGACTCGCCTTCACGGCCGCGGCCGCCGACACGCGCCACTTCCGACCTAACTGGTGACGTGCAAGCGTTTTGTATGCGTTAAACTTTATTGACAGTCGGTGCGCGCGCACATGCAAAGACCGGTCACAAAAGACCCGTGGAGGGGGGGGAACTCACATACAGTGACTGTAATGACTAATGCACACTCTAAAGACTGTTGGTTGGATTTCTTTGTTCCAAAATCTATAAAATATTGGCTACAATTGTGCTCTTGTATTTATGTTAAGTTTATTTTTTCGATATAGTTATTCACATTTTTAAAAAATTTATTTTGTCTTCTACCATACACCTTGTAATAAAAATGCATTTAAAATACAGTGTAAATGAACATATGAACAGGCCTGCCTGCATTGTAATTCTCTCAGTACCTCATGTAAATATTTTATTGGTTCTATCTGACACCAGGAAGGTCACGTTACAGCTGCTGCCTTCCACAGGATCACCGCACAGTGGTAAAGGATCTTCAAAGAGGTTAAAAAAAACAGGTAAACTGCACACTGAAAAGCTGAACAGTGCGAACTTCAACATTCTGGGTGGTACCAGATTTGGCACAATGAGTGCTGAAGATGGGGGAGGGGAGGCTACATCTGGGCTCTCCATGGACTCCCTCAGTCTTGAGGACCGGACCCCATTACCGTTTCCACAGCAGCTGACAGCTCAGGATGGATGGGACACAGACCTAGAAGCAGATGGTAAATGAAACTTTCAAAGGAAAGATGACTGACAACCTGCAGCTTTTGTCATGTTTCTCAAATGAACCATCTTTTTACCTCTGTACAGTATGTTCACACAAAGATGTGTTATACTATATTTTAGGTATGTTCTACATGTTTGGAGTGGCTGTGGATACTGCACATGTAGTCCATTAAGTTTTCCCCATTTTTGTCTCAGAGGTATCATGTCCCACGTTCTCTCAGGCTGAGCGATACCTGCAGGCCTGCCATGCTGCGGCTGTTGTTCCTGTCAGTTACTACCTGCGGAACCTGGGTGCCAGGACCTTGAACCTCAACCACCATGGCTTGGGGCCTCTGGGGGCCAAAGCACTGGCCAAAGCTCTAGAGGTGGGTGCAGGGCGGATTACTGGGTGCATACTTCACACAACTCCTATACATCTTTGAGTAAAAAAAAAGTGTTTTATTGCACATTCTTGCAGACAGATGTGCACATCACAGAACTGGAACTAGAGGACAATTTTTTGCTGGCAGAAGGAACTCAGTACATGGTGAAAATGCTGAAGGGAAACCTTAACATTCAGCATGTGGTAGGTTTCACCAGCAACTACAACCTCTTTTATGTAGGAGGAGAAAGTAATTGAAGTGTCTGTGTGTCATTCCAGATGTGGACACTAGGTGGAAACAGAGTGCTATAAGGAAGTATTTGGTTGTCTCTTTTCCTTTTTGGCACAGAATCTCTCCAACAATCACCTGCAGACCGCAGGTGCTGAGTCTATAACCAAAATGTTGGCAGACAACATTTCCCTCACGTCCATCAGACTGTCAGGTAGCATCCGACCACTTGTTCAGGCCTCCTGTACACCTGTGGACACAAAGGTGACCACTGACCAAGGCTTTTATCTATTATCAACCAGGGAATGGATTCATAGACAAAGATGCAAAATACTTTGCAGATGCCTTCTCAGTAAGTCAACAGCAAGGTAACCACATGGTGACCTTCCGCTTCAAAGACCTGTTGAATTGAAAAAAAATACAGACAATGGGTCCATATATTAATGTTAATATGTGCTTATTTACTGTCCACCTTTGGCAGAGTAACAACAGAGTAAAGGAGTTGGATCTGAGTCACAACAGGTTCTGTGGGCATGGGGGGGAGTATCTGAGCCAGATGTTGGGTAAGACTACACAAAATTGACTGTCAGCAGTTGGATCTAGTCATGCAAAACCCCCAGGAAAAATATGGGATCAGTTTCTAGGTGGCAACCTCATTTTTATAATGCTTCCCCCAGCAAACAATGAAAGTTTGGAGAGTCTGGACCTGAGCTGGAATCACCTGCGAATGAAAGGTGCTGTGGCTCTTTCTGCAGGGCTCAAGGTATGGTGAGTTTATCTTGAGAAATCCTGTGAGCGTTGTATGAGCTACATTTATGGACTGCCGAATGACTAATTGTGAATGTGAATTACGAACTATGACATTATTGAGAAATAAACATAGTGTTTTGCAAAAGTACTCAAACCCCTTGAAAGTTATCGATATTGCCCCGAATATAAATTATACTTACACATATTTGTCCAATCAGTATTATTCGTGAACTCATGCTCTAGCACTAAATTGTCAGAAATACAATAACTTGTTTGCAAATATGTTAAAGAAAATTAAAAACTTAAATATGCTGCTTGCATAAGCACTTAGAGTACTGAGTTTATACAGAATTACTTCATAATAAGGATACAGTTGTCTCTTAATTGGACATAACTGGTTTCTGTCACACCCCCAGAAGACAGTACCTCATTTGTCCAACAGGGATCCTCACATTCTTGACCTTACCCCCACATCTGTTTTCAATCTGGTTATTAAAATTGTCTCTTCACCTCAGAACTTTTCTAGACCTTTCTCTGCTTGCCTGTTTGATTTTGCTCTGCTCCTTGTAAGGTCTGCATTTCTCGCCAGCTTTGTCCCCTTTCTGTGTGAACCAACCTCCAAATTTCCCTGCTCCATTATCCTTGAAGCTTCCTAGCCTCCCCTACATCTAGTTCACCAAATTCTGCACCTGCATGTCTCCTGAATCCCCTGTCTGTTTTCACACTCAAAGTTCACAGATCACCACAACACCTATTTGTTTTGTCCAGTACTGGTTCGCTCTAAATATCTCCAGAAAACTGTAAATATGTTGAGCTCATGCACTTATCCAAAACCGCACTCCTGTAAGGCTGTAAACTGGAAAGAAAGGAGTAAGAACAGACTACAGAAGTTAGATATAGTCATAGAAATGCATAAATTAGGTTAGAAAATAATTCCCACGTGTTTGGATCTCTCAGTCAGACCTTTTGGATCCATAATCAGGAAGTGGACTTTGCATCACACCGACCAGACACTGTATAGACAAAGCTTTCGCTCAAAACTCAGCATCCTAGTAAGATGTAGACTTGTGAGGGAAGCCACAGAGAGACAAACACTCACTTTGGAGGACTTACAGGGGTCAGTGGCTGACAGTGGAGAAAAGGTACACCAGTCCACAATATCAAAAGCACTGCATAAACCTGGTCTATATAGGGGGGTGGCAAGAAAAAGGCCATTACTGATAAAATATATCAAAGTATGTGAATGTCTCGGCTAAGATATGGAAACATTTTGTGACCAGTTAAGTCCAAGACAGATCTTGTTGGCCAAATTTCAAGGTGCAAACCTAACACTACCCATGCCTTAAGAAACACCATCTGTACAGTGACATATGTTGGTGACAGTATTGTGCTGTGGAGATGGGTTATCTTACCAAAATTGAAAATACAATGTTCAGTTCAGTTTCCATGTCTCATTTGTCTTGGTAGGGTTTTAGAACGAGCAGACAGAGAAGATGGGCACAGACACTTCTGTTCCCCACAGTGGTCTCCAGCTCCTCTTGGATGATCTCCATGCATTCCACTCCACTATAAACTCTCCAGTGTGTTCTGGGTCTGCTCCAGAGTCTCCTCCCAGTGAGTTGTGCTTTGTAAGAGCAGCAGTAGCTCTACTGTGAGGTTCTTCCAGATCGCTGAGCTTCTCACTCTGTCATAGAGGGTCAGTCTGTTAAGAAACTGTAGTTTAGGAGAAAGTTCATATTTCAGCAGGACAATGATCCCAAGCATAAGACCAAAGGAACCTTAGAATGGCTTAAAAACAAAAAGGTGAATGTTCTACAGTGGCACAGACAAAGTCCTGACCTCAGTCCTATTGAGAATCTATGGCACTATTTGAAACTGTGGTCCAGAAGCTTCAGCCACGAACCTGAACAACCTGCTTCGGATTTACCATGAATGGGGAGAACTCTCATGAACGGTGTGCAAACCTGGTACATACTCCAAAAGACTTAAAGCTGTTACTGTAGCAAAACATAGCTCTACCAAACATATTAATGTATGGGGTATAAATACTTGTGCACAAAACATATTTCAGTTTACTCATTTTCATTAAAATATCTGCAAACAAATTTTTTGGATTTGAAAAAGTAGTGTTGGGGCATATGTGCTCACTATAAAAATACTGAGTACTAAAGTATAATTTGTAACCCAGGCAATCTTGATAGCTTTGAAGAGGTTTTAGGACTTCTTCAAAGCATTGCATATGGCACATATACAGTGAAAGAGAACATTTACACATGATTGGTCTTAATGTTCCACACTCTGTTATTACTGTAACATGTGAATAGTGAATGTAACAACCCCACATCCTCAAAAACCCAGGTGAACATGATTCTAAAATGCCTGAACCTCTCATGGAATGGCTTTGGAAATGAGGGAGCCTTGGCACTGGGGGAAGCGCTCAAGTACAACAACACCTTGGTGTATCTGGACCTGAGCCACAACCGTGTCACCAACGAGGGGGCATGCACTTTGTGCCGGGGCCTGGAGATCAACAGCACTCTACGTGTGCTGCAGGTTAGTGTGCCCTTACCAGTGCTGATGCCCAAGTTCAACCTTAATGGTTGGTACATGCACTAAAACTCCCCAAGTGTGATACAAATTTTGTTCCAAAATGAACACTCACACATCTCACTGAGGAAGCACAGCACAGTGAGCAACAGGTGACTGCTGTGTTTTGTCTCTGCAGCTGGCCTACAACTCTTTAACAGTGGAGGGAGCCCTGGTTCTTCTCAGCACAGTAAAGAACAGCTCCAGATGCGCCCTGGAGCAAATCAACATCTCAGTGAGGGATCTCCCTGTTGGCAATTGTTTGAGATCACAGCAGGAAAGCCATGAACACTTGGCAGAGATCCAAAGTCATCTCATACACCAAAGAACATACAGTTCTGGTTAAAATTATTAGCACCTTTGCATTTTAGGCATATTGTACAGTATCTTCAGAAATAATTGGAGATGTATTGATTTTTGATCATTAGAATATTTTTATAGGATGTCCAAAGTTATACAACAAAGAAGATGGCTGTTCAACTTGCAGTTTTTTTATAGAAGAAAAAGAAAATAAGATCTGAACAGTATTAAAGGCACCCTTCCCTATTGCCAAAGAGCTCCATTTTGGTTTCATCAGTCTACAGGACATTTTCCCAGAAAGATGATGCTTTCTCTAGGTAGTTTTGGGCAAAGCTCAGTTGTGCCTTCTTATGTTTGTCTTTCAACAGTGGGGTCTTCCCTGACCATAAAGCGCTTCTCAATTTAGTGTGTGTTGTATGGTATGAGTTGAAACCATCACTCCAGATCGCTCCAGGTCAGCTTTAAGCTCTTTGTCAACAGTTCACATCAACCTTTGAAGATTTCTTTGATCAATTTTCCATTTCCTACCACATCCTGGGAGGTTCCTGACAGTTCCATGAGCAGCAAATTTCTTAATAACATTGGGAACTGTGAAAACAGGGATGCCAGGGTCTCTTGAGATGGCCTTTTAACAGTTAATGAAAGTGACATTTTTAAACATTAAAGCATCACTCATTGGCTAATCTTTGGTTAATTCATGTCATTTGAGTACTGGCAATTTATTGCAGTTGACTAATTTCAATGCAGTGAAAAACTAGTTCTAAAGAGATTAATTGTTAAAGAGATTTTAATTGTTCTAAGGGGTGACAATAATTGTGTCATAGCATCATTTCAGTTTTTATATTGTTTCAACGCATAATCTTTTTTAGTTGCTATGGTTTTATCCTGCCCTTCTCTATATCAAACAGAAAAGTGTATATAGCTGTACTAAAGGTGTTTCACTGCCCAACTGCCCAAAAGTACTGTTCATAATATCCCTAAAATGCAATTGTGCCTATAATGTTGACTAGAGCTATACAAGCTTTTCTACCCAGAACCACTGAATACCATGAGAGCAATGAGCCATGTGTTGCTTTAGCAGTGCTAAAGATGTCCTTCTGGTCCCTGTGCAGAACGTGCTGGTGAACGAGAACTTTCTTCAGCTTCTCGAGGTCACCTGTCATGAACACCCTGCCTTAGAGGTGCACTATGGTGGTGTTGGGGGCTTCATCTCCAAGAAACCCCCCAAACGTCCTGACCCCATGAAGATCATCCAGGTAGTAAAAATATGTGGCTCAAAATAAACCATAATTCAATATTTTAGTCACATCAACTGACCAGAATGATGTATCTGATTCCCTGTATAAAACAAAGCTGCACCCATTCACCTGGGCCTTGCTAAGCAAAATGTGCTTGTGTTGCTGTCTGAGCCACCGCTCACCTACAGGATTACCTGGATGAGCGCAAGCTGCGTCTCTGGGACTTCTTCCGGAACATCGACAAGGATGGCACCATGTGTGTCCCGGTGTCAGATTTTCGCAAAGCCGTCCAAGTGAGTGTCACCTCTGTGCAGCATCAGCCAGCTCAGCAGTGTTCTCACAACCAGGCTTCAGGTTCAGAGTGTGTCCAGCAGGTAGACAGTTGTACTCAAGGAACTGAATCCTGTTTCTTTTAATGCTTTGTCCCTAGAAACCATTGGATTTATGTTACCTCAGTCACGTCTCTAAATCATGATTTCGTGATATGAGCTAGCTAAAACACTGTGGACCCCTTGCAGCAATCCAGCATACCCCTGAACCGGTACCAGCTTGAGGAGCTCATACAGAAACTGGACAAAGAGGGAACAGGAACTGTGGACTACAGGTGACATTTTACAAAACACGTGAATTAAGAAAACGTTAATTGTGAATTCTTCAAACGTTGTCAAATCTTTAGTTCTGTAGACTGTTAAATCCAAAATAGAGGTCTTTGGCAATGTAGAAAAGTTATTTGTTTATAGGTTGGACACACATTTTACAAAACACATAAATAATGAAAACCCAGATTGTAGCAATTTCTCCAATATGCAGGCGTGGTGGCCGCAAACAGGACTACCTGGGGGCAACATGGTGGTTCAGCAGGTGTTGCTAATGCCTCACAGCAGTTTACCACAGGCCAAATACATGTGTTTCAAGTGAACATATAGACTCCAAATTAGCCATAAAGTGTGTTTTATGTTATTTGGGTGGATAGATGTGAGTGACTGTAGGGAGTTCAGTGCAGTGTGTCTAGCAACATGTCACTTTAGATAAAAGTGTGGCCTAAAATCTAGATAATACCTAGATGAGTGCAGCTCCTGCCTCTGAATTAAGAACAGCGTAGAAGGCAGACAGCCTTTATATCATAAAAAAATCTCTTTCTCTTTTACATTTAAATTTTTTGACAATGCAATGCTGAGTCTAACCGACTGTACTATACATAGTTTTAATTGCATTTAAGATTTTTGAGACAAACTTTTCTGATGAAATACAATTAAAAATGCAAGTAACTGTCCAATTTCAACACAGCAATGTGTTATAAAAAAATTAGACATAGAAAAAAGGGTGGACTTCATCTTTAATACTGATGGTGTGTATTAGATTTTTGTTATTTATATTATTTACTCATTTACCCAATTATGTGCCTATTTATTCTACTATATATTGTGCCTTTATTTTCTTTATTATATTTTAACACATTATGCATTGGCACCATACTACTGTAGAAATTGCTATTAAGGTATGGGCAAGAGGAACAGGTCTTAAATTAGGATGGTTTGGGAAAAAGACTGATAAGATTGTGTGTGTGTGTGTGTGTGTGTGTGTGTGTGTGTGTGTGTGTCAGGGTTGCTATAAGTGAAGTTCAATTCAATTTGATTGGATTTGTTTATGTATAGTGCTCTTCTCCGTTGGTGACAGTGCCGAATAAAAGTCAAAGGAATGAAAAACAGAGAGAAAATGACACAACACAGTTTATCTGCTGCTAAGTCACACAGACAGTTAGCTATCGAAATACATCAGCTGGCAACTGAGAAAACAAAAAACTCACAACAAGATGGAAAAAATTAACCTTCGGGCATCCGAGTACTTTTCACTCTTGCTTGGTATTCTATAGTTGTGGATAGGTTCAGTTGTGTCTATCATAATAGAGCTGAAGACTGAGTGAGACACCATCTGTATCCAGGACTATGGCTGCTGGTCTGTTTGGTATCAGTCGGCAGAAATGTGTTTCTTCTGAAGCAGAAAGATGAGCAGTTGCTTTTGATACAGTTTTGTGTGCAGAAGAGAACAGATACAGTAATAAGTACCCAGTTATAAAAATCACTGTAAATAGCTTAATACTGTAAGTCACTTTGGAGGAAAGTGTCAACTAAATGAATAAATGTAAACATCTGGAGAGAAACTTTGCACAGATAAGTTACCTTAACACTTTATTGTGCCTCATTTTTGATTCTATTACATTAAATTGAAATAGGTCAGTTGGAACAATACTGGCTACATACCTTTTTACTTTTTATTTTTAGTTGACACTAAGCCAAAGTGAGTGTAAAGAGTCCATTATCTTCCACAAAGGTAGTACTGTTGGGCACCTGAAAAACTTCCAGCAGCAAAAATAAGTGCAAGAAATGTGGTTGTTCTCTGAAGACGTATGCTATAAGTGACTTACTGTGCACTCAAGATGTCTTGCTTGCTCAGGGGCTTAGCGGACAGAAGAAAGAAGATGATGCGGGATCACAGGCGACAGTTGCGCAAGGTGGAGTCTCGGCAGAAGAAGGAGAAACAGAAGAGTGAGCGCATCCTTAAGACATTCCAGAGCGCTGTGGAAGCTGTCACACCCCACAGCTCCATGGTTATGTCCCCAGGAGGCATCAAGGAGAACTCGGGTGGCCCGCAACACTTTTCTGCCACCCCCCTCAGCTCATGGCACTACGCGGTCATATCCAACAACAGCCGCTACTCTATCACTGAAATGAGTAGTGAGGGTGTCCGGCTGCCCTCCATAGGAGGCATTGCCTGCTCCCCCCCTGCCAGCTCTCCAGCAGTGAGCTCCTACTCAAAACGCAGTCTGCTCGATGACACACTGCGCTCTGGATTTGCTAAGGCTGTCTCTGCCCGAGGGGTGGACACACTCTCCAGTCCTGATGTGGTGCATTCCACAATGAGCCCCATGAGCAGCCACCTGACCAGGTCCAGGCCAGCACTTACTATGGACCAATGTGGTCCCAGAGTTAAAGCTATTAAGGCCAGGAAGAAAAAAGGAAGGCGATGAAAGGTTAAAACCTTGAGTGCAGACAACTAAACGTTGTGGTCAAAGAACAAGATCAAATGTCTCTCTTCAGAGTCCTGCACTTTAACTTGCTCTGGGAGTTGTGTGTTTGTGTGTTTTCGGTTGTTGAGATCTTGTTGCTCTGCTTGTAACATAATTTGTATGAATTCCACTGAATGCCCAGCAGGTAGAGAAAGATGAAAGCTGTATATGTTTGTCAAACTCTGCTGTATCAGGAGGTTCTTGTTCTGTCCGAGAAGTGAAATGTAAATTCAAAAAATCACCTTAGTGCAAGACGTTTATACTCCCTATTAGTCAATACAGACACCAAAGATGTGAAAACGTGAAAATGTCACTGTTATAATTTACAAAATGTATAAAAATAAATTACAAAGTTATGTGAATATGTACCTTGGGAGTGAAAAGCTATTGTATACTAGGGTTGGAGTGACATCTGCAAATTTATGATAACAAAATAATCAATGTTTTTTTTTTAAACCTTACATGGTCATGATGGTGGTTCCAAGGGGTCAATCCCATATTATGTCAGGCAATTCTAATAGCAATCTCAGTCATGTGGGTTGACAGTTTCAATACAGAAGAGTTACTCACTGCAAATAAACCCATTTTACAAAGTAAATAGGCAGCTGAAAACATCGTCAGCCGAAACAGACCTCTTTTATTTATATCAGCAACAGCATCTCTTAATTCCATGTTCAAAATCATAATAATCTCCAATAATTTCTTTTATGGTATACTTTTACTCACACTTGAACAAAGACAAATGGTGGTAAAAATAACTGAGGAATGGTTTTGTTGACTTTTGACAGGAAACATGCTAAAAATGGGGGTTGAAACAAGCAAATTACAGTGGCCAGACCAAAGCCATGGGCTCAAATATAAGATAACACTTCATTACTCTCCTGAGACAGACCTTCACCTGAGGGTAAGCACACTACTGACTCTTCATCCTGGTCGACAGAGCAAAAATTAAATCTGTGTTGAGCTTTTACGCCTCTGGTGTATGGCAACAGGACACGGCAGGAGAATGGCTTTCCAATCCAACAACACTTTCCCTTCAGAAAGTGGAAACCACTTTGCACATCAAACCTAACCTTGAGGTGGAGGTCAGAAAGATTTCCATTGCACTATGAATGTTTTCTGTCTGTCCTATAAACTGACTGAAATTTATGGTTGAAGCAACTAGAGCACCATATGCTAGCTATAATTCTCAGCTATGTCAAACTCTGGCTGAAGCTGGAGGAGTATGAGCAGAGCTATAAGACATAAGACCCCAATATTGAGTACTATCTAGAGACCATAAACACCATGAATCAACCAACAAATGGTCATACCTCTGACATCAGTGCCTCTGTTCTTTTCCAAAGTCTGAAAAACACAGAAACATCTCCTGTATAAGTAAACTCTATATCTGCCAGCTGAATGCACATGTAGACATCATACAGTAAATATGGTAGCTGTGAAGATTTCAAGCCCCTTACAGGTTCTAAACTGGTACCCTCATTAAACAGTTACTACCATGACCAGTTCGTTTCAGTTATGTCCTGAGATGCACCCATTTTTATAAGGGTTATAAGAATTCAACTTCATGAGGAGTTTCAGTTCAACTTTGGCTTAAAGGCAATTCTTAGCATTTACAAGGATCAAATCTGGATTTTGTGCACCTCCCAACAATTGCACAGCATGAGAACAATACTATCATGTGGTCTTTTGTAGTTACAGTTTAACAGGTGCTGCATTAAGTTCTCAAACTCCATTACCTTATGTTGGCTAGTTTCACCTATTATAATTTCAGTAATCATGGCCCTCATTTGGACTGTCCAAACAATGTCAGCTTATTTGGTGGACGTGAACTCATTTACATTGTTTATATTGATTTCTTTTGTCTTTACTAATTGTTTTTTTGTATTTTTGTATTATATATAAGTTCATAATGTGGGGGTAGGCTGTACTTTAAACTGGTCTTTGGAAGTTCTTACACAGGAGAAAGGGAAAAAACAACACATATCTAATGTTTGAGAGCAACTTTTAAAACTACTACTAAAAATGGCAAGCACCTGCACACTCAAAATGATCATTCTGACTCATCATTTCAGGGTGGTTTTAAGAGTAACCTCAGATCATCTTCCAGTTATTCCCATTGCAAAAAGTTTGTACCAGATGAGAGTGGGCTGTTACTGATTTATGCCACAGATGAATCACAAGGCATTGGGCACCTGACAAAAACAGACATGGCTACCTTTGAACATGAGCAGATGTGGGTGGCTGGATTGATCCTGCTAACAGTGGACAACACTCCATGGTCTGCGGGATCCTTTAGGCCACCTGTTCCATAAGACTGCATTTGGAAGAGATATTCCATTCCTCTTGTCCTACCTTTCCTAAGTTTGAGGAGAGCATCTTTTACCTGGACTATGTGTACTACTATGTGTCCTAAAGTATTAACATGAAAGCTGAGAGTTAATGATGTATTGTAATTAAAATCTGAATTATAAGTTTTTCTACTCATGACTCACATTTATTATGTGGGGATTGTTGCAACTGTAGTCATAATCTTGTAACAGAAAGATTTGAGTAGTCATCTCACTATGTGAAAGTGAAATCAGAAACAAGTGTTACCATCTGGTAGAAGTGCTATTTCAGTCATGAGATGTCCCTTGTGAACTCTGCTCGTCTGTTGCTACTCTCCTTGTGCATGGTGTTAAGTTTCAGTTCTTCCTTCCTTGCTAATGGCCATGCGTGATAAGATGCCTTCTGCACTCTCCACACTCACACAGACACAGACACACAATAACAGTGCCACCATGCATTAGGGGTGGGGGGGGCTAGTCTCCATGCCACATTTTTTGCAGGGTACTTTTCAGTGTGTGGCTCTTTGTTTGCTGACCAGAGGCTGGCCCTGCCTGGTACTGTGGGACAAACCCTCAGCTCACTACTTAAAATTCTCAAACTGGACAGGAATAAATGAGTCAGGTTTACCAAAAAACAAGATCCCAGACTCATCCTAACTAACCCTCCTATAATTCACATTTCTTACACAGATCAACTGTCTATGTCGATCACAATACAAGTGAAATACAATATTATTTTAAAAATGAATCTCAGGACCCTAAGCTGATTAAACAAGGTATGTGCTATAGTACAGACGGGCATGCTGTCTCTTTAAGGATTTTAAATGGGTGGAACCAGCACAGGTTGTGTGACTAATGGTGAGGGCAGTGACATCATCTGCAGCCAATAAGCAGCAGCTCTGAGCCTGTTCCTCTTTCAGTGATGTGTTGAGGAGCAGGCCATTTGGCCAGGGTGATGCTGACGCTGCGGGTGTGAGACATGCAGGAACCGGACCAGGTACAGTGTACATTTACTGTAATGTGACGTCCGTCATCCTTTGGTTCCCTCACAGTTTTGGTAGGTGGGAGAGACAGATGTTTTACAGCTGGGGGCCGGAGCAGTAATGTGACTAATGAAATTTCAAAAGCTTGAGGTGGATATGTTTTACATCCACAGCAAATTCAGAGGTGGTTATTTTGGTTTGTACAGATTTGACATATTCTGACAGAAGTGATGCAGGAATGGTGCTTGTGTGTGAGGTTTAATCCCAGGGTAACAGGCCTTCTCCCTACTCCAGGCAGGGCCCAGGAATGAAACCCCAATTCCTGGAGATTCTCCTCTTACGGTGCTCATTCTGACATGGTGGGAGTTACACGCCACGCTCGATGCTGCATGGCAGCAACAATGCTATCTTAAAAGGAATATGCACCTAGTGATGGATGTCCCACCATGTCCCATTTGTAATCTCAATCATGTGTTTATGGACCTCCCTGCTAGGACACTGATCCTACCAACAACTAAACTCCCTAAAAGGGGGTTTACAGAGGAGCACTGAGGACCCACTAGAAGACACAAGGTATCCTTTGACATTCGTGGCCTATTAATCTTTACCATTTTTGCTCCTTTCTTAGACATGTGAAGCTGACAAATGCTGTTTCTTGACAATGTTGCCATCTCCTGAGATCATGTTGGGCCAGTGGGCCAAAAGAAAAAATTTTAAAAATCACCTTACAGTCACCCTAATAGGAGGAGATAGATTCTTTCACAGACAATAGATATGAAATTCAATTCCAATCCCAAGAGTGGGAGGATGTGACATCACTAGCATGGGGGTACTCACAGCTGGCTTCATCTCATCTAATATTTATGCTGCAGCAGTCAATACAGTAAAGCTCAAAGCGTTATTCAAAATACATCCTGCACAACTATTTAAAATAACTACCTAATGGCACAAGATCAGCAAGGACTATTATAACCTTTCTGGGCAGCTTCAGATGTGGTTAGTATGTGGTTCCATAACAAAATATTTTTGCAGGATATACAGTACTGTGCAAAAGTCTTAGGCACCTGTGGGAAAAATGCTATGAAGTGACGATGGTTCCAAAAATAATGCCATGAATACGTATTAATCAATAAACCTTCTAAAAAGTGCAGTAGACAAAAAAACCTCAATCAGATCAATATTTGGTGTGACCACCCTTTGCCTTTAAAACAGCATCAACTCTCTTATGCAAACTTGCATGCAGTTTAAGGTAGAGGTTGGTAGGTTCTTCCAAACATTTTGAGGAACTGGCCACAGTTCTTCTGCAGACTTTGACTGTCTCTGCATGTCCTCCCAGACTGACTTGATCATGTTGAGATCAGGGCTCTGTGGGGACCATAGCATCTGTTGCAGGATTCCTTCTTTTTGCTGAAGATAGTTCTGTATGACTGAGATTGGATGCTTGAGGTCATTCTCAGGCTGCAGAATGAATTTGGGACCAATCAGAAACCTCCTTAATAATAGATAAGAATCTACCTGTACTTCCCAACAGATATTGAAGTTGCATGTCTAAGACTTTTGCACCGTACTGTATGCACACATTAACCTGACAATTTTCTTCAAATTTCCAAAGTACCATGATCCAAGGTAGTACAGCAGGTGGCGGGATTAAAACCCAAGTCCTTTGAGTCATAGGCAGCAGCTCTAAGCATTACACTACCAACTGTAGATGCTATGCTATTGGGATCAGCTCTAATTGAAAGCAGAATTCAGTTTTAAGAGCACTGACTTCTGAATTCAGATGTATACCTCTGTTTGTGGAGTAGAAAGATCAAAATGTTCCAGAATCAAAGGAACACAGCTGACACAAGGAGACCCTCTTCTACTTGTTAAAACACCTGCAAAGTTGCTATAGCCAGATCCTTCCTAGGATACACCTTTACACAGCTTTTGCATAGTTTACTGAGACTGCTGACCCCTGTATATATTTCCTGCTCTTAAGGAATGCCTGTTACATTTAAGGAATATGACAATAATAAAGTCAGAAAAGATGTAAGTAAATTAAACTTATCTGGTAGAAGTTCATGGCCCTGGGAGAGGAAATACATAGTATAAGGTGTGTACTGCTAGACAAGGCATACTTTTACAGCTGTACGTTTCACTTTTGTTTATGGTCCACAGTACAATCTGTCACATGTGACTCATGGGATTTCAACACAATGTCTCTATTTGTGCACCACACTGTTCTGCTTTTTAGATGAAAACTGTACTTTCCTCTATGTTCCCTGTTCTGATAGGAAGTTAAGGACTTCTCTGAGGAAGGGTCTGTGTCCAGGTGAGCAGCCATGTGAATGAGGCAACTGGGTCCAGGTCCAGTAGCATAAGTCCAGTAGGGACATGTGGGTCTGTCCAGGGGACACACAACACACACCACCATCTGACTTGGAGTGGTCCAGTTCCCAAACCTATCTAGACTGTCTCAAGTCGGATCCTGGCCAGAGATGGCCAAGAGGGACTACCTGGTGGATGCAGCCAAGCAGATCCGCATGGCACTCGACCGGGAGGTCAGCGAGGATTATGAGGCAGCCTTCAACTACTACAAGAATGGGGTTGACCTGCTGCTCAATGGCATACAAGGTAACCATGAACAGCCTTACACATTGCCACTGAGCTGTGCTGCCCAACCCCCAGTTGTGGTCCACCGCAGGCTCTTTGTATGTAAACTTTCCTTAGAACTTTTGATAATAACAATGGAAACAACAACACCAATAACAATAAAAATAATAATAGTAATAATACCAGCAATGAACTTAATAAGTGAACCTACTGTCTCAAAATCAAAGTTGTAGTGTTAAACAGTGGAAAACGTGTGTCAAGAGCAAGATTGCAGGACTAGAGGTACTAACCACTGAAACAGTACCACAGAATACCTGCACCTTGACACCTGTTAAGATACTGCCCTTTCAAGAAAAAATAAGTTAATAGAAAAAAATGAAAAAAAAATTCCCCTACTGTTCTGCATGTACTGTGGTTTTGGGTTTGATTAGTGTTTTGTGACAGGAAGATTTTAAATGCTGTGTTTAACCCTTCAGTATTACGCTGCCTGTTTTGCTTGTTGGTGTAAATCATAAGTGCCTGAGAGGGTGTTTTCAATATCAAGAGAACTTTTACTGAGAATCCCTTGTGCTGCCCCGTTTGCAGTGGATCCAAACAAGGAGCGGCGTGAGGCAGTGAAGCGGAAGACTACTCAGTATTTGAAACGTGCAGAAGAAATCTTCAACTCCCACCTGCAAGGCAGCTTGGGAAATGGGACCACTCCATCTGGGGTAGGAGCGCAAGGGCTGCAGGGGCTCCTAAAAAGGCAAAATATTTACTCACCCTGAACAGCAACAGAAAGGAGATTTAAAGGTCATTCTGTCATTATTAATACAGCCAGATGGGTATAGAATTATTGCTATATTACAGATGGACAGACAGACAGTCAAGCTTTTGCAAAACACATCTGATGTAACAACGTGTGACAGATTCTCGCACAATGTGCCACACATTGTAACAAATCTACTAACATGTAAAGTAGTCCTGCTGAGTAGAGCTGTTGTCTTTTATTCAAAGCATACAATTCCTGTAGGAGTGCCCTTGAACAAGTTACTTACCCTGACTGATTCTGTAAAAATTACCATACTGTAATACTGGTAAGTCTTAAGTGGCTTACATACAAACTTACCATTGTAAGTTATTTTGGGGATAAGTGTCAGCTAAACGAATAAATAATTTTCTAATGAACATCTGAAAACTGAGTGGCTCATTGTGGAGCGGATGTGGCCACATGTCCATGACAGGATCAGAGGTCAAGGATAACAGGTTTTTCCAAGCACACCAACAAAGAGCAGTTGAGGCACAATAATAGAAAAATGACTATCAAAAAGTACATCTTGCT
Source organism: Arapaima gigas (assembly GCA_900497675.1). Lineage (NCBI taxonomy): Eukaryota > Metazoa > Chordata > Actinopteri > Osteoglossiformes > Osteoglossidae > Arapaima > Arapaima gigas. Next base: position 201,340 of record UFQX01000324.1, on the reverse strand, counting down.
CGCACCTCTCTCCTTCCTCAAGTCTCTCTAGTCTTTAGACCAGATGCCTTAAATAGTGATGTCAACAAACCTGCAACTGTCTGATTTTAATCACCTAGGATTGACAAGGGGCTGGGTAGTTGCTCATCAATTTCAAACTGGTTCCATTCTTGGCCTCACCTCTCGCCAGCTCACAATTGGCTAGACTGGTTTCATAACAAGACAGAGCATTTAAACCACAAATGGAAATAATACAAATATAATTCATATCTACACCAGCATTATGATTTCAACCTTGCTCAAAAGACGTCATATCAAATCAACTTGGAAGTAAAATTAAAGTTATACACTCCATAAATCTTACAATAGAATATGAAATAGCTCTGTACACAAATGGTTTCCAACCTTATTTCTGAAATAGTACATAAATATGTCTGGTCAGTATGTGGGAAAATCCTGACAGCATGGTGACATATCCTGTGTCATCTTCTGCTAACCCTGAGTCATGTCTCCTCCACAAGGTCCTCACTGCAGTGCCTCTTCCTTATACATATGAGATGAGCTCAACAGTTTCTGCATGGCTGCCTCACTCTGAACTCTGAAATAAGTGAATAAACATGATATCCATGTGCATCATAATATATGCATGTCCTGTAATCTCCCTAATAGTTCTGTGGCCTCTGTTGGTAGGGCTTCAGCAGCCTGAGATTTCGGCCCATCAGGAACCTTAGCATGCCAGTGGAGGACCTGAAGTTGTGCAAAGTCATTGGGGTCATTGATAAGGTAAAAAGTCAAGATTCTTCATATTCACAGCATGTTTCATGCAACCATAACATGCTGACATCACAGGAATAACAGATATGTACCTATTCCTCATTTCTGTTTTTTTGTTTTTATGGTACTCAAACTACAGGTTTAACCATAGCCTGAATTGTGCAGAAAAACAAACTTGCTTCTACTTGCACTTTTTCACCGTGAATAAAGTACTTTTTTCAGCAGTTTATTAGCAAAAGTAAAGTAACACAATGGAGTCACCTGAAACAAAAAAGGGTAGTTTTGTATTTTCTGCCCTTCTTCTCTGCCCCTGTCCCTGAACAAAGATATAAAAACCCAGAAAGGAAACACCTGGCAGTAGGAAGCAGCCCAGTGCAAAGAGGAACCTGGGAATTGTTCTCATTCTGTCACATGATCAATTGCTTCAATCATGTGCTACTGTGTGATGTTGTCACTCTACTGGAAAGTGCCCCTTCAGTGCTTAATTTTATTTTTCTATTGATGTACATTATAAACCAAATATTTAAAATCTATGCAGTATTCCCTGGTATGGCAGTTCAAGTATAACTTTTTTGCCATCTCTGACTGCTTCCCAACATTTTTACTGTGTCTTGTTTGACATGTATTGTATGTAGGTAAAAACAGTTACTTGGCTCTTTGTCCCAGGTTCTGACTGTGGAAAACATAATCACCAAGGAAACGTTTGTTGTGAAGGTGAGTAGGTATTGACCCTAGAGCTATTCTGCTGCAGTACTAGAGAGCATTTGGTCTGTACAGGACCTGACAAAAGCCAATAATGATGACTAGCAGACAACAGACTGGAATACCTTGGTGTTCAGAAACAGGGCTGTGCAGGCAGCATCACTCAGTGTTGAGACACCTAGGCTTCTCTTAACTCCACAACTAAAGGTGCAGCTATTCTCCTTCAGACCCCACTAGAACCTGCTGCTGCTGCAGAGACTAGACTATCCATTCAGGCAGTAAGCAGAGAAATGCCTCCTAGGAATATGAGCTTGTCCAGACTGAAACCTTATCTCAATCACAAGACTAGGTACTGTAAAATTGCATGGCCAGGTGTTTGTCTTGGCTGACACCTGCTGTAGCTGCTGTCGCTGATACCTGTTGGAGCCTAAGCAAAAGTTGCTCTCTCTCACAGAGCCTGCCCAAGACAAGCGGGGAAAGTCGCGAGCAACCTACCATCATCCCCCAGGGTGTGCCATTCATGGTGAAGCTGCTCAGGTATTATGTCAGTGAGGATGCTGTATACCTGCACCTGGCACATGTTCAAGGTGAGCACTGTGTATGGAATTGCACTCAACATGCCAGTTACTGGTCCATTATTCCCATTTTGGGTCTTAGCCCAGATGTCAGACAACACTTTATTTTAAAAACTCATGTGAATTTTAGAAATCCCACACTTGAAATCATCTCCTGAACTCAGTTAATAGCTCATTACCGTGTCTGTTTACTCTGATGGTCCATTTTATGTAGGCAGAAAAGTGGAATTAAGACTGGCACACAACCAGGTACTTTGCATTCTTCTTTCAAATATGCCCATTTGAGTTATGAGAATTCACCTTCACAAGGGGTTTCATTTCCCACCCCTCCTTCAGAATGCAGGTTATTTGTTCTCATTTACAAGGATCAAATCTGCATCCTGCCCACCTTCAACAACTGAACAGCATAAAACCAGAGCTATCATGTGATTTTCTTTGTCAATTATTTGGCTCAAGATGCATTGAATTAAAACCTCCATCACCCCTTGTTTGCTAGACTTACCTACCTGTTAAAGTCATGTTAATCATGACTCCCATTTGGACCATTCAGACAATGTAAATTTAGCTGGCAAGCAAGAAATTCATTTGCATTTTGTCTTCACTGTTCTTTTCCATTAAAAGTTTAATAAATACATAAAAACAGAATATCAGATATATATGTTTTGTTTGTAAGTGTTTAAGTGTCTGGTAGGAAAACGGTTAACAGACTAATTAGAGATGGGAAATTGCTTTGCTGTGTTTTGACAACTAACGTTAAATACTGAAATAATTTTCCTCATTTTAATGGGATTTAGTGATATGATAAACATACATAAGAAGCCAATTTGGGGGGGGGGGTCAGGAAAACATAATAATCTCTACCATTGAAAGCAAATGCCTTTGATTCATGACAGTTCACATTACAAAGTAGTTTTCACTAATAAATTATCTTTGTAATGCAAGAAAAGACTGTACAACTAACATATTTGTTTTCCATTGCTGAAAGGAGGCAGACTCTTCTCAAGGCTGCATAAGTTGAGGAACAAAAAGTTGAAGGAACACCCTGAGTGCTGTAGCACCACTAACTGCAAGAGCCTATTGAAGACGAGCTACACCACTCCTACCATCAATCTAGACTACCAGCAGAGCAGCAAGGGTGTGGTCTGGTTGACTTCAGAAACAAAGACTAAGCAGGCTCCAGATCCAGGAGACAGTGTGGACACAGAATCTCTTGCCTCCTGGGAGGAGGTTCAGCGGCAATTGGAGAACTGCCGGACACACTCCTATTGTGAGGAGACAGGCTGCTTGCACAGTGCCCGGGCTGGTTCTTCCCAGCCACCACATTATAATTTGCTGGGTGATGGTTCAACACACAGCACAGTGCAAAAGTTATCATATACTCAGGAAATGTGCAGTACACCACCACATGGCTGCCTCACAGATGAGTCTCATGAGGCTCTCAACAGGACCTGTAATCCTGTCCAGAAGCATGTGCAGAGACTTGAGTCCAGCTCAGATTTTGATTTTGCATGGGATGAAGCAAATTACACAAAAAACTTGAAAACAGGCAAAACATGTGTATGGAGCGATATATGCCAAGAGGCAGCAGGATCCTATGGAGTACCTCACACAAGCAAGTCTATCAAAGGGGCTGCATGGATTATTCAGACTTCAAAGGACAAGCTAACTTCAGCAGTGGACACAAAGAATCAGGGCATTAACTTACATACACTGGAGCTAACCATCCATAACCAAATCCAAGACAGGAGTACTGGAGCAACAGAGACTGCTCTGAGCACTGAAAGTTCTAGCTCGGTCTGTGACTCAAGCAGAAACCCAGTATACGCAAAACACCTGGTTGCTGGCTCAAATAAGTGGCCAGGGTCTGGGGTGATGTGTGAGCAAATAGCTGTGGATACAGATGAGATTACAAAAGCCACAAGGATCACGGAACAGTCTTGGGCTGAAGGAGTGGTTGCAACAGCACTGCAAACAGACGTATTCTCAGGAAATTTCCACCCGTTCCCAAGTCCCCAAAGCAGTAACACAGTAATCCCAACAGGCATCTCCTTGAACACCCCTGAACCAAATGATTCCAAATTAAAGCACTTGGGACAAAAGGCAGATCAAGGCTGGGAACTGCTAAGCCCTCTGAACAGAAATGCCCCAGAAACCAGATTAACAGGGGGAGCACAGTCGGATCTGTGTCCAGCACCTCTTACAGATGCCCATGTTTCAAATAGAAGGGCAGAAGTAGATGGACCAGGGGTAGACCAGCCCATCGAAGTGGATGGATGGTGCTTGCTTCCTCAGATCTGGACACAGCAGTCCAAAGAGAAGAGCAGGCAGAGTTGTTGGGGCCTACCTGAAGCTGAGGTTCGGCTGTGGGGGGCCCAGGTTGTGCTGGCTCTAGAGAGCCTCCACAAGCAGGACATCCTGTGCAGAGATCTCAACCCAAAAAACATTTTACTGGACAGCAGTGGTCAGTTACCAGTACCCCCAGTTGCTACCATTACTACTGTTTCCAAGTCTAACTGATCTCATGTCAAACAGCATACTGTACTGTGTGGATCTACTAGTTGGTTTCCGATTTATGAACTTAATTGGGACCAACAATTGGTTCATAACTTTCCTAATAAATTCTTCATTAAAATGTAACACAGAGCTAGCGGGAGACTCATCATCACTTCTGTATACCTCTAGTAGTGTGATATGTGCCAGCAAAAGTGGCAGTCCTGGACTAAGTGACTGTACTTCAAATCTGTATCTGTATCTCTCTGTCTGCTAGTGAAATACACTGTCATTTACTCTGAGATGTACTTCACTTTGAAGAAAAGCATCTGAAAAATGAACAAGTATACTGTAAATTTTAGCAACATGACAGTGGGTTTTTTCAGATGAAAACAAAACAACACTATCCTTCTGTTTCTCGCTGAGTAGCTTATGAAGACCAGGCTGGCAGTGCCCCTGCCCCTGGTGAGCCAGGAAACCTTGTTGTTAGTCCACTGGCAGCACTATTCATAACACACTGCAAATAAAAAAGCATACAAAAAGAGACAGTGACACTGGTGACAGTGAGAGCAGGGTGTTAAAAACGTTAAGGCAGCCCTTACTGATTGAAATAAATCAGTCAGTACACTGGATGATGCTTTGGTGTGTTATGAAAAAATAAATACTAAATATTTCTCCAAAAAATTTTGTAACTGCAAAAAGTTTGTATGTTACCTTAAAGTTTGTATGTCGGAAACCAACTGTATTGAAAACAGTAGACTGTGCTTATAGGTTTAATGTTTGAAACTTTTATTGGGGTTTCTCCTTAATAACAAAGATAAACATTGTTTTTCTGCACAAAGGAAATGCCTGCCTGACGTACTTTGGCCAGTGGAGTGATGTTCAGCCAGAGATCAGCACCAAAGCGATGGAGAACATGTACTGTGCTCCAGGTAAAAATACCGACATGAAAAAAAAAACCATTACAGCTCTGGCTTGGTTCAAGTCAGATTAGGAAACATCCAACTCAGGATTATTTATTCCTGTATGTTGTAGGAATCCCCACATGACATTTCCAGTGAGGCTCCGTTTTTTTACATCTCACCAATAGTGATGACCTGCATCATGTCCGTGGCTGATGCAGGAATTTACCAGCACGTCAAGTGTCTTCCTGTGTGTGTCCATACGCAGCCCTTCACAAAAGAGGACACTTAAATACAAAGAGGATGCAGTTTAGGGTATATATGGCATTTTCCACAAAACCCCCTAATGGTTTGGAGTTTTTATATTTTTTTCTACAGAACTCAGTAAACATTAGATGGCCAAGTGTTCACTCTCTTCTCAATTCAAAGTATTGTACTATACTTCTTCTACTCCTCTAGTACCAACAGCCTTTAGTTTCTGCAAAAAACATCACATATAATAAGAAATAAACCATTTAAACCTATGACTGAGTTTTACATAAAACAACTTGTTTTTAGTGTGATACACTTCAATGTTTTGTAGATGTGAGTTAAATGTACTAGGTTGGTGACAGTGAAGCTCAGAGGTGGTAAAAATACTCCCTGTTTGGCTACTCACTGTTAACTGTTCTGGTACATTGTCTCCTGCCCTCATGGAATATTCCAATGACTTTTTATTCCAGCAAATATACACACAGTATTACTTCCCCATCAACATCACCTGTAAGCTGTTCTCTGTTTCGATCAGCAGAAATAGGAGGTGTGTCTGAGATCACGGAGGCCTGTGACTGGTGGAGCCTGGGGGCACTGCTGTATGAACTCCTCACTGGAATGGTAAACAGCTTCCCTCAAACTCATCTTTCTTCATTTAAACTGTTAGTCATTTTAAAGCAGTACTGTGCTATTCCAAAAGCTTTCTACAAAGCACATAACACCAAAAGCAACCATTTTAGTTGCCTTGTCTAACCCAGCTCTCACTACCTGTGTGTGTGTTCACCCCACTGACACGTCTTGTGAAGCCCCTTCGGCAGTGCCACCCCACGGGGGTGCTCTCCCACACCCGGCTGCTCATTCCGGACCACCTGAGCACAGCGGCTGCCTCCCTGCTCACTGAGGTAAGAATGAAAGGACATTCAATGTGAAAAATGCTGCCGGTGGGAGGGACATAAAACACTTATGTCTGTGCCTCAGGGCACAGAACCCCTCCCGTTCACAGCAGAAGGTCTCTCCATGTAAGACCCACAGGTGTGTATGAACACCTTTAGAGACTGCGTAATTCACGTGTCTCCTGTATGTCCTGCAGCTGCTACAGTTTGATGCCGGGTACCGGCTGGGCTCCGGGGGAGGTGGTGTGAGTGACATCAAGTGTCACCCCTTCTTCAGCTCGGTGCAGTGGCACACCCTGTGCAGCTAAGTCTCTGCGAGACAGCCTGTCCGTGGTTCCACTAGTGACTGAATTCCTTTCCCAAACCTGCCCAGCGTACTACTGCTCCCTAGTGGTAGAAAGACCAAAGGTTCTGATTGAGCAGCAAACTAAATCTGAAAACTGCATTTTTCAGTACAGTTGCACTGAAAGGATTGTGAGATTCAGACCACTGAAGACAAGTTTACTCAATCAGATTTCCATAATTCAGATGTAATCAAATGCACATAAGGCAGAGATACAACACCCATTCCATGCAGAGCCAAGATTTTAATATATATTTTGAGCTCTGTGGTTAAAGGATGGGGAAGACAGTCAAAGTGTCTTACTAGCCACATCAAAGAGTGTTCCCAACAACACAAAAGCAACCAATATAAGCCTATAAACCAGAGGCAGTAGGTGGCGTACTAGTTAGAGCTGCCACCTTTCACACAAAGTTCCTCAATCACCTCACTTACTCTGAATTAATGCGGTGAAAATTGCCCTGTGGTATAAATGGGTAAATGTGTAAGTGGCTTAATGCAGCAAGGTGCTTTGGGAATGAAAAGCATGAGCTAAATGAACAAATGTAAAATAGGCCTCAGATGAGTTCACATGAAGTGATACTTGTACTGTTGGCTATCAGTTTGATACTAATGCCGTCATAACAATGGGAAGTGGCTGAGGTGCTTCACACAGGTCCTCACAGGTGTCCATGTGGCTTCAATCACAGTGTGACTAAATAAGGTAGTGTCAAGGAGGAAGCCATTCACTGTGGTGGAAATGATGACTTGAGGTTTTTGAGAAATCATGTTTGAGAAAAGCGAGAACTTTCACATTAATATTGTATAGCTCCCCATGCCCCCCACCTCAACAGACTGCAGGTTGATTCATTTCCTCTGAATCAGATTCTGAGGGGAACACTTCTTACTGTGTGGTTACCCTTCCTCTAAAACTCCACCCCCTGCTCACATACTTAGAGACCAGAGTTTGGTCTTGACTGCTTTATATTGTGCTGTGCAAGAATATGAGGAACTGCTCAGGGGGATATGAGTTAAGTCAGTTCAAGGTGCTTTTCATACTTCTTGAAGGAACATATGCATGTGACCTATGACAGTAATAGTAACAATCAACCCCCTATGTGCTCCTACTGCACACACTTCCAGACATTTCTGACGCTATTTAAGATTTCACAAAATCATCTAAAAAACTCATACTGGTTTCTCAGTTTGACTTGGTTCAGAATTAGAGGGGCAAACAAATGGTATATAAATGATAGCAACACTTCTTCATGGGGTCAAAAGTATGTTTCAGATGCTTTAGATTCTGTGCATTTGCATTTCCACCCAAACAGATGTGTGTCACTCTAAGGTCAGATGACAGAGGACATGGGGGACAGGGCATGTACTGATCACTGCAGCATATTTGGTGCAGCACAGCGAACTATGAAATTGTGCACAAAAGATATCTATTGCAATGACTCAGTGTGACAAAAAACACATTATGCATGTATGTTTTCAGAAAAATAAAGATTTTGGGCACGGACTGTGTCCTTTTGATTATTTTGTCTGCTTGCGACTGATGAAGGTTCATTTAATGAGTGCAAAAGGTGTTTAATCTGTTTTACATTAACTTGAATGGAACAAATCAACCAAAAACACTTCTCCCCAGCACAACTTTCCAAAGGCCCAGTCCCTTTAGTACATGAAATTGATCAAAAAACTGATGTAATTTGGAAAAAAATATTAATGCTAATTTAATATTAGCAGTTACAGCAGTTTTGTTGCAATGACCTGAATTACACTATACTGCCACTACCTGTTGTCTACACTGTTTGATTTGTAAACCTGCTCTTACATACAAAGAGAGTGCCTAATACAGTCATGAACGTTAATTTGAATATTACACACCTGTACTGATGATAAGCTTCTAAGATACTGTGTTGTTGCACGAGATGCAAGACCCAGTTGTCCGCACCAACACAAGATGGAAATAGGGCAGCAGTTTTGAGGACCCGGTGAGTGAGATTTTATCACAGAGCTGAACATGTGAATGAAACTGTACAGTTCAATCTCAGTCCTGTTAAGCCAAAGAAGAGCAATTTACGTTCTCCTGATCGGTGTTTGGCACTGTCACTGCAGTCAGTCGCAAAAAATGGGAATAATCTGTCTTCTCTGCAAACAGAGGCAATATTCACACATAAAACTATTGTATCCCACAAAACCAACATGCATAAAATACATACTACTGTACAACAGTTGACAAAGCTTTAAAAATTTTAACTTAATAGCACTGATAAAAGGTAATTTAACCTGTGAACTACTTAAATTCATTCAAAGTGTATAAAATGAAACAAACAATTTAAAAAATGGAACATAGACTGCTGCCAACAGTATGACATTTTGTTTTTTTTTTTTTTTTACTGCTGTTATACCTGTGACAGGTCTGTGACAGCCACCACAGACCACGCTCTAAGATAAATAGCTCCTTCATCCTCTCCACAAGCTGCCCTGTTTCATTTGTCACAGAATTATTCCATTTGGCCCTTGTATACCCTCCTGACATCATCTTCTTTCAGCTCAAAGCAGTCTATATCTGTCAAATGTTTGAACAGGATCCAGTAATGAAACTCACTGTAATGTCATTGTAACACACATCCGAGGTTGGTGTCGCTTCATCAATTCCACTCTACTGCACAACTTAGCTGTCTAAAAAATGGTAGCTAATCCTTTAAAGAGTAAACTTAAAATTTAGCATTTGAGTTATTTTCTGTTTGATGTTTCATACTAATTTTTCATTACTTTCAGAGTATCATCTGAAAAATTCAAAAACGTTCGGCACAAACACACATTTGTTGGTCAGTCTGCCTTCATTCTGCCCAGCTGTCTGGTTTTATTCAGTGTTTTCTCAGGTCCATCTCCTGACTTTCCAGGGCAACGTTCTAGTTTAGCTGGAAACAATGTTTCTATTTTCAATTAATCAAAAATCATCATAGCAGTCAGTGCAAATGGACTATTGGCTGCCTGCTCCTCTCAGGCTGTTATATACCACAATTCTTTTTGTCCTGCTTTTCTCACATTGTTTTTGCTATTAAAAGTTATATGGTCATGGTGGACATTTAAGTCCTTTGTTCTGATGGTGCTACACAATAGAAATATGGATAAAAACCTTGTACAAAAGGAGTGGGCCTCCTGTCACGCACTGCTGTCATTAACACAGTTCACCTTCTTAAATAGAATCGAGTATTTTCAGTATTCATTTTGGACCAAAATAAATCGACTCATTCTACATTAAAAATCAAGCACAGGTTGTTTGTGAAAACAAGGCCACGTCTGGAAAGTTCACTCAACCACTGTGGTTTAACCTCAAAATCTACATTTTAAGCCAGAACCCAGTTTATATCTTGCTAAATGTAATGTCTAACAGTATTTTATTATTTTTCCCCAGTATTTAAATGAAAGATGAGACACACATTTTTGTAGCAACAGTTCATAATCAATTGAGGCAATATCATCAGCACGGATAGTGAAAAAGCTGCTGTTTTCAGACATTCAGATGAAATTAGCATGATGTTCAATTCCACTGATTACTTTAATCAAACTTGTAACAGAAATACTTATAAAAAAAAGGTATTTACGCACCTTAAGGACAGTACATTTAAATGATCTATATCCCACTAATGGAATCTTAAGTGGCTGTAAAATGATAAAAAATTTTTCGTAATCAATTTTAAAGCCTCATCTTGTATTATGGTAATGTCTGCAGTCTTATTGTTCTTAATGAATTCCATGTACACTGTGGCACTCTTGGTCTGCTGGTGCTGCTAGCCTGTGTGCTAGTTGCTACATAAATTAGTAAAAATTTACATTTATAGCAAAGTAGATGTATAGCCACCCCTGCACGAGTAAAGCATTAACAATATTAATGGTAAATTCAGCTTTTTCTCAACTGAAATCAATACAACCATAGCATGGAGAACTTTCTAGTGCAGGAGTCAGCAGTTAAGACACATACACACATTGCATTTCTCCTGTAGCCATGCCTCATCAATCTGACACAGGTCTTTACCTGATGATCTCATTTGCATGAAAGGTGTAATTAGCAGCTAGCTGAACAGCATCTGCTAAAGGAATTGCCAGTAGCTAATAATAAAAGTTTGTAAGATTTTTACACTTCAACTGTACTTTTTGGTCAGAAGATCCAAGTTTTCCTGTGTGTTTCTGTACTCTGAGAGGACATTCTTCTCTGTAAGTCACCTGAAGCAGATGCAATGAGAAGTGGGTGTAAAATTTTTACTTGAAGCATGTGATCAAGTACCTCTCTTCACTTGACCAGAGCACAAGTTCTGGTTATTAACCACATCCTCTGTTTCAGCTCAAGATGTGTGGACCTCATGCATTTTGACCAAATGAGCCATTTCTTTCTGCCCCTTTTGCTACAGAATCAGCAGTCTTGCGCACTTCAAAAAAAGATTAGTGTCTGCTGTAAACTAGCAGGACTGTCTTTGTGTACCTACGCTGCACTGTTGTATGTTCATCCACAACTGCCAAAATCAGTTGCCTACCTCCTCTTGTTAATTCCCAGGTGAATGAAACCATTGCCAACATTTTTTGTAAAAGCATTAGTGATGAAATGGATGTTGCAATGCTTACTGAGGACTAATGTACAAGTTAATTTTAGATTTCTAACACGAATTAGGAGCAAAAACAATTTGGACCAAAATGCATACATAACAAAAAGCAATAATATTTCAGTTTTAATGTTTAAAATGTCATTTTTTTTCTTAAATAGTTACATGGTTTGTATACAGCACAGCCAGAACCTGATCCCAGGGTTATCAATGAACTAGATGTTCTTATTTAACTGAAAGACATACTGCCAACTTGTGCGCTTGAAACAGTTTGAGAATGCTGTAGTGGAGTAGTAAAACCACAGGGGAAAGTCATGCTTCTGGGATTCACTTTCTGCAGATGTAAAAATCATTTTAAACAGATCTTGGTGGTTTTTGTTTAACCCTTCTAATTATACATGGACCAATATTTGATAAAATGTTCCCTCAAATATTGTGAGGGGGGAAAAATGGGGTGGGAACAACATGAGAAAAAATTCCTAACTGTGTAATTGCCACAAATAACGAGGAACCTGCTCCACTGAAATGCTGACTGTTATATATAGTACATCAGCATTAGGCTCTTTACCATTTCACTCCATGCAGAAAGCCAAACTGTGGTTGTTACCAAAAGGTAAGGTATCAGAACACTGAAATCTTTCTTTGTTTACCAATACAATTAAATCAAATGCAGAATGGAAATTTGAGGGTACTGTGTAAAGGTTGTGGTTTTCAAAAGACTTATTTCCTGCAAAGGATCACATGTCTAGCAGCAGAACTCGGGGGTCCTCCACCACAGCCTTGATCTTGCGCAGGAAAGTCACTGCCTCCCTCCCATCTATCAGACGGTGGTCATATGTCAACGCCACATACATCATGGGCCGAATTTCCACCTGCAATGGGGGAAGGGGGGGGTGAGTTTGAAATCTTGTCACCTAAGACAAAAGCAGCTCTGAACATGGGAAGCTCAGACTCCAAACCCCACTGGAAGGACTGTGTGCTATAATGCACATGTGGATGGATGCACGCACCTTTCCTCCAACAGCCACTGGCCTGTCGAAGATGCCATGCATGCCCAGGATGGCAGACTGCGGAGGATTGATGATAGGTGTCCCAAATAAGGAGCCAAACACTCCTCCATTGCTGATAGTGAAGGTCCCGCCATCCATGTCTTCTACTGCCAGTTCATTCTTTCTGGCCTGATGGGGGGGGGGGGGAAGGTTAAAAAAAAATCTAAACACAAAAAGATAACTCCAGATTCTGATGGTGCCCCGACATTGAAATCAATGACAATATGAAGCAGCTGAGAGTAGACAGGTACTACTTCAGCTCAAGCTAAATAAACCTGAGTGTTGTTTATATGCAGGAGTAACTAAAATATAAAGCAAATTGGGAGCCCCAAACATTTGACCCCTTTTCCAAGTAAATGAAATTATTGCTGATTAACCAATTGTCTTCCTTGAAACCCGAAAAGTGATACACCTTGTCTGATGTAGATACTGCCACTGTACAGCAATTGTAAACGTGTGCAGAAAAGCATTATTCACCCATGCAGCAGCCATGTATGTAGGCACCCAGCTAGCTGACATGTTGTTGTAGAAACCAAGCCATCTCAGCATCACACCCAAGGGAGCTCTGACCAATTAACCAATGCTGCAGTGGGGAGCCCCAGATTTAAATAATTTTATAAAAACCTTATCATACCTTTTCTCCAAGCTCATTGATGGTTCTCTCAATGTCAGCAAAGTTCATACCCTCCACACCCCTGATCACTGGGACCACAAGTCCCTGGGGGGGTGAGAGACACAATCCAGTGACTAAACAGTCAAAAGAAAAATACAAATGCTCTGGGCCACAGATGGCCTGGACGGGGGAAAAAACTGACCTGAAACTGGTTATTAACACCAAGATCTTTTTAAAAAAATCATAATTACCAAACAAAGCTTAAGTTCACAATTTCCTTAGACTAAAACACTTTTGCCAGTTATAAATATATTACCTTGGGTGTTGCAACAGCCACACTAATGTCGACATAATCCCTGTATACAATCTCTTTGGTAGTGTCATCAATAACTGCAAGACAAAACAAGGTATGGTAATACAAAACTAATATTCAGCTAAAAATTAAACAAGTTTTCATCTGGATTTGTATGGAGGGCCTCCTCTGTGGCATGCTGCTGTGTACAGAGCTGTCCAGAAGCAGGGTGTAAGCCCCCATCATACCCTTCCTCACATCTGAGTCAAGGAAGCCAATGAAACACAAAGCAGTAGAATTTAGAATTAATTAATCCAATTTTCTCTCAAGTACGTTTCCAATTTTAATATTACCATCTAGCTTGCTAGTACACTAAACATAAAAATACTTTCAGGAAGGAAAAAACAATCAGGCTAACATAGGCTGAAGGAAAGAGACCACAAACACTTTTAGACATGTGGAGGCCTGCTAAGTAGACCAAATACCGGCGCAGCTTGCCGAGTAGCTTATGGGCTAAAAAATACCATGTTGATGTGGGTTTTTGTGGGTTGTGCACAGGAAAGAAAAAAAAACAAGAAAATCTTGCTCTCTGACTGAAAACTCAGAGTATAAACCACACAAACTCTGCATATGACTAGAGAATTCATTTTGGGTCCCTTGGTTTTGTTAACGATGAGACCAAGACACAAAACAAAAATAGCACATACCAGCATTGACAGCAGGTTGGTCGGCCAGAGCATGGGCAGCAGCTTTCACGAAGGCAGACATGAAACCCAGCTTGATGCCGTGCTTCTTCAGGAACGCATCCTTGTGAACCTTCCTCATTTCCTGGATGTTACTGTTGAAGCACAGCGGTTATCAGGCCTTTAAGATTAAGGCCATCTTAAAAATCACCTATGAGTTTAAAATAATGCACTAAAGTGCCATGTGAGAGACTGTGGATGACAAATTTCCCTCCCGATAGGTGCATGCTATTTCATTTGCAAGATTTCCTTAAAAGAAAAAACTTTCAATGCAGTTATTTCAGTTGCTGCAAGCCCTCTGCACCTGTTAAACCTGTGTTCATTTTCCCTTCTTTCAAGGAAAAAAAATAGTGTTTGGACCCCCTGTATTTAATTGCTTATTTTCCCTGCCTCTAACCTTGTTTGCATTCTAGTGTTACTCCGCTAACACCATTAGCCCCTCCCAAGACACGCGCTCTCCGAGAAAGGAGAGAAGAAGCGATAAAAATCTTCACTTTTGAAATCCCGGCAAATCTTATTGCCCCGACCTAAAAGCCTATTCCGTTTCAGGGTGCGCTTCCACCCGGCGGTCTAGTCTCTGTGGGCCGCCACGGAGGCCACAGTCCCGAAGCTGGCTCCTTCCTTAGCCTCCACATGAGCGCAATCGTGTGGAGTCTTCCTTTGGTCCATCGATGCCAATTCAATTAACACACGCAGCAAACCCCAAATAGCTGAAAGACGACACCCCCCGTTTTGCCCTTGGAAGAAAAGCTCAAAGCACAGTCTTCTATCCTGAGAGGAAAACCTGACATTTCCTCATAAATTAATAAAGCTTGTTTTACCAATCGTATCTATTTTACTGGCATTAGGGCCAAATATTTACAGTGGCCTGTTTAAGAAGGTGTCAAGTTTCACAGAGCTTTTCCTGTGGGTTGGGATGAAAGGTGTTAACATTTGTTAAAGTGTTTCTTCAATCACGTATATTAACGCTAACGGCTACTACAGTATTGTATTTTTCTGCCCATTAGAGAAAGCGGTAAAAAAAGTGTACTGATACTTTACGTCCATTTCACAAATTGGATTATAAAAGCCAGTTTTCCATTATGATGCTGCAAGGCCAACGGTTAAAGTTCACAGCCAAATGTCAGTACGACGAGTTCAGGTTCCTCCGACAACAGCTACTCACTTCCTTGAAATGAACTTCCAGTTTAAGACTCAAACACAAACGGTCCTACCTCATATCGACCTCGTTGAAGGTGGTCAACATGGCACAGGTGTTCTGGGCCTCTTTGAGTCTCTGAGCGATCCTCAGCCTCATGCGATTCATCTTAACCTGCGGCAGCAAGAGGGCATACACATATGCACCAAATAGAAACGTCCGTTGCCAGTTTGGGAAAGAAAGATCATGCAAGTCTTTCAAAAACAGTGCATAGGCCAGTCTGCCTGCATGCTCAGTCACCTCCATAAGTAGAACAAACATCCAAAGTGATGAGGCAGAACAGGAAGCCTGAAGGCTATTCAGGAAATACAACCCCAAGCCCTTTCAAGCAAAAAACAATTCTGGAAATACAGGCATTCTCTACATATATGCGACACGACATACAACAACTGTTGGGTGTGTGTGTGTATATGCACATATACATATATACACACAGTACTGTGTAAAAATTTTAGGCAGGTGTGGAAAAATGCTGCAAAGTAAGAATGCTTTCAAAAACAGAAGTGTGAACAGTTTATTTTTATCAATTAGCAAAATGCAAAGTGAATCAACAGAAGAGAAATCTAAATCAAATCAATATTTGGTGTGACCACCCTTTGCCTTCAAAACAGCCTCAATTCTTCTAGGTACACTTGCACACAGTTTTTGAAGGAACTCAGCAGGGAGGTTGTTCCAAACATCTTGGAGAACTAACCACAGATCCTCTGGGGATGTAGGCTTGCTCAAATCCTTCTGTCTCTTCATGTAATCCCAGAGAGACTCAATGATGTTGAGATCAGGGTTCTGTGGGGGCCATATCATCACTTCCAAGACTCCTTGTTCTTATTTACGCTGAAGATAGTTCTTGATGACATTGGCTGTATGTTTGGGGTCGTTGTCCTGCTGCAGAATAAATTTGGAGCCAATCAGACACCTCCCTGATGGTATTGCATGATGGAATTGCAGGAAGAATCTGCCTGTATTTCTCAGCATTGAGGACACCATTAATCCTACCAAATCCCCAACCCCATTTGCTGAAATGCAGCCCCAAACTTGCAAGGACCCTCCACTATGCTTCACTGTTGCCTGCAGACACTCATTCTTGCACTACTCTCCAGCCTTTCGGCAAACAAACTGCCTTCTGTTACAGCCAAATATTTCACATTTTGACTCATAAGTCCAGAGCACCTGCTGCCATTTTTCTGCACCCCAGTTCCTATGTTTTCGTACATAGTTGAGTCGCTTGGCCTTGTTTCCACATCAAAGATATTGCTTTTTGGCCGCAATTCTTCCATGAAGGCCACTTCTGGCCAGAATTCTCCGAACAGTAGGTGGGTGTACCTGGGTCGCACTGGTTTCTGCCAGTTCTGAGCTGATGGCACTGCTGGACATCTTCTGATTTCGAAGGGAAGTAAGCATGATGTCTTTCATTTGCTGCACTAAGTTTCCTTGGCCGACCACTGTGTCTACGGTCCTCTACGTTGCCAGTTTCTTCGTGCTTCTTCAAAAGAGCTTGAACAGCACATCTTGAAACCCCAGGCTGCTTTGAAATCTTTCCCTGGGAGAGACCTTGCTGATGCAGTATAACTACCTTGTGTCTTGTTGCTGTGCTCAGTCTTGCCATGGTGTATGACCTGTGACATGAAACTTTTCCACAACCTCACCTTTGTAGCAGAGGTTGTAGGTTGTTCCTCACCCAGTTTTAAGCCTCCTACACAGCTGTTTCTGTTTCAGTTAATGACTGTGTTTCACCCTACATATGAAAACAATGATCATTATCACCTGTTTGGTATAATTGGTTAATCATACACCTGACTATAATCCTATAAAATCCCTGACTTTGTGCAAGTGTACCTAGAAGAATTGATGCTGTTTTGAAGGCAAAGGGTGGTCACAAAAAAAACTTGGGCAAAGTAGATTGCTTTTGTGGCACAAGGGCCCTGCCTTCCCGGGCCAATGTAACAGCAAAAGTGACACTGGCAGAACCATACCACTAGCAATGATCAGCAGCCTTGGTGGCAATGTACACCAAGTACCACTGGTGTCGTATATATGCATGACATGCACGTGTGTTTGTCCACTGCATCCTTACTCTGTGTTCTGTCCTGGCGCCTTTAGCCACAGCTTCAGGGTGAGCCAGTTGGGTGGCTGGGGCTGCTGTGGGCTTGACAGCAGACACTACAAGGAAAAAGCAAGCACCATCATTACTACAGGTACACAACAGGTATAGATGAGCAACTTCTCCATCCACCACAAAAACCACTTAGCAAACGACAGAAAACGTGCAAGAATCACCAGGTTTGGCGTCGATGGCTTGTCCTGGCACAGGTGGCACAGGGGGCATGCTGACAGGGATGGGGCCCACAGCAGAGGGAGCTGGAGGAGGCGGTGGAGGAGCTGATGGTGCAGCCATGGGCACTTCTGCTTTGGGAGCTGCTGCTTGCGGTGGTTCAGCACCTTTGGCTGCAGCAATTAGCAAACAAATTAAACAAGTAAAAAATACCACATCTTCGTAATTGGTGAGGTGAAACATCGATACAAACAAAAATGTTTCATTGTAACAATTATCTAATGTCTTGAAAACAGGCAGTGTCCACAACAGAGCTTTAAAAGTTCAGCACTTTTGTCTTGTTTTTGTACAGTGCATATGACTAGTGCTAATGAGTCACCATGAGTAAAACTGCATATTGTCCTTTGTGTTTAGTTCTGTCACTGAACCAGGTACTAACCATCACCTTGTAAACTGAAAAAATAAGACATCTTGAGAAGTATTTTTTCAGAAAGAAACTGAACTGTGACTCATACCACTTAGTTGTTAAAGTAAAAAATACAGGATAACCTTTCTCCAAAACCATCCCTGTGGTTACTGTGGGCCTGACTATCCCCACCAAACCAGATGCACTGTGTGAATCAGCTCTGCAAAAAAGCCGACCTCCTTTCCGGAGCTTGAAGAGAGGGGTTCCACCCTCCACCTTGCCTCCGTCTGGCACAAGGAGGGTCTCGATCACACCTGCAGCCGGAGAGGGCACCTGCACAGAAGTCTATGGAACAACATACAGGCAGTTAAGAGTGCTGACTGTATATCGCAGGCACAAGACTGGGGTCAGACAAAGAGGGACACCTATATATGTGGCGTTCTCCAACAAACCAGTGTCATACCTTATCTGTCTCAATTTCGCATACCACTTCATCCTCAGCGACTGTGTCACCAACAGCTGCAAGGAGAGATACAGAGCACACAGGATGATGACTCAAGGTTAGCCTCTCCAAGGAACCTGTGGTAAGCAGCAGGCTAAGTGAGCCATACCTTTCTCCCACCTTACATCTCCCTCTGTGACAGACTCAGCAAATGCTGGGGTGTTCACTGTGATAACCTCATTCCCTGTTAAAGGACAAAAGGGAGGGCTGTCAAAGATACACTCAAGAGGGGCTAACACATGCCCACCAGTGACAACAAAAGCACTGAGAGCTTACTGTAGGCTGCAGAAGTCTTTAAAAATCGGATGTGGAAGACAGTGGACCTGGTGTCACATTTCCTGAAAGAGAGAACTCATCTCTTGAGTGTCACTGTGCATGGAGCATGAGCAATAAATGTCTTCACTAAATGCAAGCACAACAATTGTTTCAGTGGTTAAAGAACTGGCGAGATTTATTAAGTATAATGAAATGTATTTAAAAAAAATGCAAAACATGAAAGTTATTACAGTACATTACAAACATGTAGTAGTAAGAAGGTCACTTACATGCTGCTGTTTGTGTAAGCAACATGCTGGACAGATGTGAGGCCTTTGAAAGAGAAAGAGAACAATGTCAACACTGACACAAACAGTCTGCTTGTATTATATACCTATAAAGACCTATATTAACGATAATTATGATTCACACTAAAATGTGTTATTGCAAAACACTGCAGTCACTGTAAATAGGAGATTCTTAACTTGGGGACCATGAAGGTGTTTGAGAAACTCCATGAAGCAGAAGCTTACTTTGCATAAAATAAAGAAAAAACTTGTGTAATTTTTATCCTGTTAAGTGATATTTTGCTAAGATAAACTCACCTGAAACAGACCTCCTCCTCAGCACATTATTGCCCTGGAAAAAAAGTACTTTATTATTTAAGAGTACTGGAAACCATTTATTATTAGTACTGTTATTTATTTAGCTTTGCCCAAAGTGATTTACAATTTCAGATTTGTATGATGTGATAAATACATTAATTAATCAATTTATACATTGATGTATTCTTCACTGGAGTGATGGTACTATAGAGCAAGAATTTAAATTTAGGCCCCTGGACTGCAGCAGCTGTAACTGTGACATACTATCCAGGTGACGGGATAGCTCTCTAAACATTCACTTTTGAACCATGTTAAACTCTGGATGGGATGCTCCACCTCAGGGTGCTATGGCTTTTAAACAGGGGTTTGCATTTAAGGTGGGATCACACCACCACATGTACCAACAGATTTATATAAAGTTTAGTTATCAAGCAACTGAAACTAATATTTGCTCAGATATTTCAGGGAAGCTACAAACCACAAAGAAAGAAATTTGTGTGCCTTTTGAATTCTGATATATAAACAGTACAGTAAAATGCTTAAGTGCACCATCCTGGCATTTCATATTAATTATACGGTTATGTGAAGCAGATACAAGCATTTACAAAAAAGATTTAAAAAAAAGAAAATTTAAGGACACAAACACCAATGCCAGCTGATTAAAGGAAAAAAAAATTAAATCCCAGAACTGCTATTTATAGGTGAACTGTTTAACTTTGCATTTGGAAATATCTGGTTTTATTAAGAGTAATGCTGTACAAGTTTTCATTGAAAAACTTAATATTTAATATAATTAATCCACTATTTTCAATTATTGTATAATTCTACAAAGATAGTGGTCAAATTTAGCAGTTGCATCAGACTGTATAGAGGTCTTTCATCACAAAGATTTTCTGAGCTTTTTTTCTCTTCAGGTAAGACCACAATGCAACCTAAACTTTTAGATTAGAAACATTCAGTTTTGATATCTGAATATCACAAATGTTCTTATAGATAACCTATATAGCCATGTACATAGTGAATAATTTCCAGGTAAGTTCATCTCCCCACTCCTCTGAAACAAACCTTTTTCTATGTCTGTTTGCTTATTCATCTCCTTCAAGGCCCCATGTTGACTGTTGCTTCAGAGCATGATTCCACAAACATCTATTTGCATCCCTTTAGTGGACATTAAACTGTCCCCCACTATCTATTGACATTTTTGTTTGAAATGAAATATTTAGCTCCTAAACGTACATTTTAACTGCTGAGGAATATTTTTAAATGAGGTAAACGAAAAAATGTCAAATGTAGGTCTCAGGCATTTTCAATTAATTTCATTCATACATTTCATTACTACAAACATAGCTCTTTTCCCAAAATTACACCAGCTTTGGATTTGATGTAAAGGACCTACGCATATGCAAAGTATTCCTAAAGAAGAATGAAAGAAGGATAAACACACAAATAAATCAAAGCAAACATGCTGGTCAGTTATGTGCACAGCAAGAAAGCAGGAAAGTTAACAAGCACTTGAACTCCCAGCTCAGGAACACGTTTTCGCTAATGTAGCCTATAACAAATAACCATCTTCGTAAACAGTTACACACTTCCATTGCTTTAAATAATGATTAATCACAAAACCTCAGATTCCCAGTTACTAATAAATCAGAAGAATCATTAAAAAAGGTTCTGCAGCTACACTGCAGCATGACAAAGGGTTCATGCAACTAATGCCATTGTGAGAAGTATGACAGGTCAAAAAAGTTGTTTTAAAAGGGCAAGAAGAACCATAAAGTGACTATGTTGGTTGATAAAACTGTATAGAATGCAGCCAATTTTGGTGTTTAATGAGCTAATATGCGTTTAAAGCAATTTAGTCTCTCAGAGCTATTCAAAATCATACAAGAGACTCACCATATGCCATGCAGTGATGAAAAATTAAAGATGCTGCATAAAAACATGCAAATTTAGCCCAACAGTAATGGAAAGTTACATGAGCAACCAGTAATGTTCTGCTATAATAATATATATAAAGGGGCAAAATATAACTTAAGGCCACAGGGAAACACACTTTGTCTGTGTTTTTTTCTGTGTGAGGAAAGTGCAACATGACGTTACCAGCACCGTGGAGGTCGTGCGATTGGTCTGAGCATGCAACACGCAGCACACTGTTCCTAAACTGCACCACTGGACTATGTACCCACTGCACTTTGCACACAGTGTGGCTGAAGATCAAACCATAGGGACCAGGGTGATGGGACAGTATAGTACAAAAAGTTGCATGAATCACTCAGCATTATACTGCAGAACACTGACAGAGCGACTGCAGAGTGACAGTTTTAAAACTAACTTCAACGCACCTGTTCTTAAGTAGACCAACTTTCATTGTGATGAACAGACTGACCATGTGCATTCCATCAGACATGCAGATGCTACCAATTACACCTACATTTACTCATTTTACTTTTGTCCAAAATGACCTTCAATGTTAAACAACATTGCTGTTGTTTAACATACACACACACACATATATATATAACACATAAGCTCATGTTTGCACAACTGTGTTTACTGGGGAAATTCAGGTTAAGGTAAGTTAAGGTAGGTGAAGGGTACCAGAGCAGGAAGTGGGATTCAAAGCTGCAACTGCCAGGTCCAAAAGCATCAGCTTCAACTTCTATGCTGGCTGCTGCTCCATAACAAACAAAATTGCTCAAACATGTAACACTTATAACAACAGCATTTTTACACACTTTTAGTATGGTGTTCTTTCTATGAACTATTTAAAATGTGCCTCTGTGGCAGAAAAGGCAACATAATCCATATGATGTCTGTGGAACAATCCACTGTGGCCACACACTCAGGTCACGATAATTATTAGTTATTATTCATTTACCTGACACTTTTGTCAACTAATGTTACACTTTTTCAAATAATTTACCCACTTATACAGCTGTATAGTATTTACAGGAATAATTCAAAGGTATTACAGCTGGAGGTGTGACTCCAAACTAGGTCTTTTGAGTGGAAGACAACAGCTTTAAGCTTTTCTCCCCCTGCTGCACCTTGCAAAAAATGTAAGTTATCCACACTGGTTGTACCAGTTAAAAAGATGTGAGCTGAGACGGGCCTCGTACAGCTGATCACCTCCGACATGACCACAGAGACCATTTAAATCCACACGTGCAGGTGCAACAAGAGAAACGCGTCTAAACACTGTGGTCCTTTACATCCCGTCAGAGTTCCATGTCCTCGTGTCATTTGGCCCTGAGATGTCACGCGCTCTCTGCTGCTTGCAGCTTGGCAACGAGTCCAGACCAGGTCGCGCATGAAGGGCACGACTTAAAACATTGAAACAGAGATGACGGTCCAACCGTCAGACCGCGCGCCACCTGCAGTGTCCTACGACTATATGTATAGAGAGAGCTGTGGTCAGTGTGAGGGCACGGGTGACACCCTGTCCTTGGCCGGGCTCAGAGGCCTGTCCGCGGCCTATAAACGCCAACCAGCGCTGCACCAACACCGCTCCTCAAACGCTCAAATTCAAAATATTTCCAATAAAAGCACACTTTTTCTTCAAAGACTCCTACCTGACTGAGGGCAGAAAAAGACCGCCCGAGAGTCCGGGTGAAACACCGGCAGCGTGACAACATTGCGCCTAAGGTGACGGCAAACCACTCGCTGCACTGCCAACCAGCCCCACGCCCAAACCGGAAGTCCGTCAAGCTGCGCGAGCGTGGCGGAAGCGGGAAGGAGCAAACCATGTGGTCCAGGATACGGGGATGTACCAAATTGAGGCTCATGCTAAAGCAGTACAGTACAGTGCCAGTGCAGTATGTTATGACCCTACACTTGCAGTTTACAGTATTTGGTGATGTAATAACTGTTAATGTGTTCGCATTATGGTATTTATCATAAAAAGTCCAGATAATTCTCATTTATCCGTCGTCCCTCCGCTATAATAACACATTTTTTCCAAAAAATATTTTAGTTAAATTTTTTGTCATATGTCATTTAGGAGAGGCTACAACCTTAATAATCCCTGCACAGAAATCCACGTGCCCAAAAGGTTAAACACAAGACAGGTAGCAGAACACGCATATCAAAAGGTGCGAATTAATGAATTACCGATGAATAACAACAGAAGACAAATACAGTTACAATTTAAACTTAAGGCACATTAACTTTCTAAAAGATAAAAATCCCAAAAGTACAGGTGTTTTTACATGCAACGGTACTGTGGTCCCCTTGCTGAGCGTCACCTGCTGATTGGCTGATTAGCCAGAGCTGACCACGCCCTCAGTTGCTCCGTTAGCACTCGGAGGCGCAGTGGCCTTTTTAACTTGGTGGCGCGTGAGACAAGGGCATCACTTCCTTGCGTCGAAGCCGAAGGTAAGCCAACTGTTTCACCTCTTGCGAATTCTGTTGAACAGGTAGAGCGAGTCCACTTTAGTCTACTTTCTGTCACTGTTATTAAAATATTTTAACTGTAACGCATTATAACTGCAGGAATACATATTACAATGGAATGTTGGTATATAAATAAAGTGACAAGTTAGAAGTAGTTACAATTCGCAGTTAAGTTATTTTCTGTTCAGAGGCTCTTCATCCCGCGCTCCCATCACTTCTCAATAACTGTACTGCAGCGATATACATCAGTATATTGTCATGTTTAGTTTCATGGCACATTCTCATGTGGTACATACAACATAGCACTGTTATCAACTGTTAAAGTTACTGCGTGTCCAGAAGCCGAACTCGATTGAGACATCTTTACTTAGTAAAAACTGAATTGGTGAGTGAATGCCCATGCTGCATAAATTATTGAATTAATTAAGCACAAAGTTCTTGAAGATTTAAATGAGCTACCTAAATTTTAAATATGATACTTTTAAATAATATCTTTCCATCCATCCATCCATCCATCCGTTCATTCATCCATCCATCCACTATTTTAAACCTTTGTACCATGGTGAGGGTCGTGGCGGCACGAAGCTTATCCTGAAGTCACTGGGCGGTGGGCTAGGAAACCACACCCTTAATGGGGCGGCAATCCATCTCAGATCTAGATAATATTTAAATAAAATGAATGTGTTTTCCAGTGTTGTACAATTTGTCTGATAACTGAATGTAACGTACTTCATAGTGTCTGTGGCACAGGGTGTCATTTATTCTGTGTAAATCACTGTGGTATTTTTCGGGAAGTTAAGTTACATATTAACGACAATGAGGTTTTTGTTTCCTCTTTCTACAACAACCTAAGAAGAGACTAAATTGTACTTGATCGGGATTCTCTGTGAAACACAAGAGCTTTGAGATAAATGAAGGGTGGAAGTGACACCTTGTTTTTTCTTTCTAAATAACGCAACTGTTGAACTGTAGTTAAATTACCTACAATGTTAAATCTGCTGACATTTGACAATATCAAATTCAGTCCTGAATATCTGCTAAGTTTCAAGAGTTTTTTTCCGAAATTAAATATAACATTAGAAGTAGATGACAGTACATGTTCTGCTACACTGGATGCACAACTGAATAATCACAGTGGGAAAGTATACACAGTAAATTAAGAGTAATTTTTATAAGTAAAAAAAACACAGTAGTCCATTCTTGCTGGACTGTAGGTCTCCAGAATATTAGGTACAGTGTTTTAAACTGTGAAAAATCATGTTTAAGTTTCCCTGTTTGGTTTGAAATATTTGAATTAGCTATTCCACACTAAAATAGGTGTTAAACTTGACACAATATTTAAAAGAACGATTTTGCTGTTTGATCATATAGAGGATTTAAGCCGTATGTGTGTGGTTCTTGTTCTCTGCATTGTTTCAGTCCTTCTGCTTCCTCTACCTGTGATGTGTTTGGGTACCTGAGTATGTATCACATACTTTACACATCCAACTCGTGCACTCTTGGAGCCTCTATAAAATAACATCGCTAATGTGCGATGTCATTTGAAGGGTTGAGGATTTTTAATGATGTTTTGCTAATACTCAGTGTTTTAAAAATGTTATCTTAAGAAGCACAGTTCACTGCATGAAAAACCAAATATTTGTAATTTGTTACACTTTTTAATGGCTCATAAATAAAAAACACAATAAATAGAAAATGCATGAATTTCAAAACGCTATTTCAAACAGGTACTACAATTATGTAAAATTTTATTTTGAAGCAAAACTTTGCAGTTAAAAAAAATGTAAACTTCTTGCATAAATCAGTCCAGCTGAACTTTCACTTTTTGCTCCAATATTAACTTTTTTTGGCAGAATTTCCTTTATATGTATTAATGTTCTGTAAAGTATGTAGCTTTCAGTTTTTTGTGTATCTGTCCTTCTTTCTGTCAGTCATATCTTAATTACATACAGTCACATATGTTGTTTATGAATCCTTTTAATGACACATAAAATATTGTTAACAGTACAGGACAAAAATAGAAGTGGAGTATAATTGTATGCTTTTTAAAAATATTGGACAAATAAAAGACTTGAAAGCCAGAAATTACAATACTGCCTATAGCGCTGGATTTTGTAGAACAGAACAGATTCTATATAATGGATATGAACCAAGCTGCACTTGTTCCTTCTCACTTTATATTTTGTGCTGTACATGTGTATTCACATATTTCCTACACCCAGTACAACCTGCAAGTGCCCAAAAATTATTTTCTCACTAGAAGAAAGAGTCTTCTTTTGGGACAGGCCACATGTTCAGGAAGGTGTTTATTTGACAAGAGATATTTGAAAACATTTAAAACAGATGGTGTTTTGTCAATAAGTAACGCTGATATACATTTTAGTATTTTCAAAAAATCAGCACGAATTCAGTTCATCAGCTCTGTATGGTGTCATGTTTAATGATTCTTTATGTCAAACTTCCGGTTTAAGAAACTAGAGATGTATATCTTCCATAATAAATTGAAATTCAAAATGCTATTGCAGAAAATGCCCTTGAATAGAGTCATATTAGAGTACAGAATAATTTAATTCTATTTTGTGTATTCACATGTTTTGGAATAGGATAGGAATTTATTGATCCCCGCAAGGAAATTTACTGGACAGCAGCGGAATCCATATACATAGGACCCATTACCTAAAAAACTAATTAGACAAATAACAATAAATGAATTGCAAAAGTGTAACCAATAAATAACAATAATAAGACTTTCTATTTGTTATGTGGCATTACGGAGGCACACAGCTGTTGGTAAGAAGGGCCCCAAGAAGTTCTTCTTGGTGCACCTAAGTTAAATAACCTGATGCCTAAAACCTCATGCCAATTACTTCATTTATGGGATGTGAGCCATTGTCCATCATGGAAAATGAAAGCTTTTGTTATAATCAATTGTTTTACAGTTTTCAGAATCAAATGATTAGCATTACTTGTATCTAAATATAACTAAAGTAAATATAACTGTTTGTACTCAGAGTAATAATCTCATCAAAGATTTGTTTTTACTTTTCAGATTTACTAAGGAGCAAATAATTTTGATTACTGCTTAAACCACACTTCGAGCATGAATCTAAGCCTGTCTGACCAGAGCACACACCACTCTAGTAAGAGCAGTCTGGAGGAGGAGAAACCAGAGCTGCTTCACCCATGTTTCCGCCGGTTAATATATGATGACTCTTTGGCCAAATACTCTAACAGTTCCATCATCTCCCAGCTCCTCTGCAAAAATATCCAGAATAAGAGGATACTGGACGAGGGTGTCTACTACCTGCCTAGCGCTGCTATGTCAAGCTTAGACAAAGCTGACTCTGGCCAAGAGGATCCTAACAGCACCTCCTCTAACAATGGCATTGTAGAGCCAACATCACCCAGCAGCCAGTCATCCCCTGAAAGTGAACGACCTGTGAGTGAACACCACCGGGCCAAGCGTGCTCGTGTGGAAAATATCATTAGGGGCATGGCAGGCTCCCCCAGTGCCCGGGTTTTTAGCGAGGAGAGGGGAGAGGAGGATGCCAGGGAAGCTCGGGATTTCTACAGGGAGAACAAGAGGAAGCAGAGGGCGCCCCAGCATCAGGAGCATGGCCTCAGTGATGGTGCCTCAGCCTGCAGGGGGAGCAGTGGCAGCACCAGGGATGAGGAATGTCAGCGGTTGCGGGATCAGCTCCATGCAATGCAGCGCCTCCTCAGACAGCTTCAGGAGAAGTTTGTCCAGGTACACAGCCACAGCGACTCTGAGCAGGAGGATAAGGAGGAATTTGGGTCAGTGTGTGCTGCAGACCACAAGGAAGTCACAGGAGACCAGGATGAGCTTCAAGAGGGGTCTGAGACTGAAGTGCACATGGACCTTGATCATGAGAGTGGAAGGAGGCTGGATGGCACTAACATAAACAGACGAGAGTCGGTGAAGAAAGACAGTGGTCATGTAATGGTCTGCACCGAAGGGATGAATCTACAAGAGGCTCTGAAGTACGAGTTATCTAGAGCTATAAGTGATACTGTAGATGTTTTTTTCAAAAAATTTTCAGCCACGTTATTGAACCAGCCAATGCCGATGAGTGTGGCCCAACCACAAGTGAATGGTAACATGGCAGCCAAGAAGAGTGTCAAGAATCTAGGTTCTCCAGAATTGTCCAAAACTGAGGAGGCAATGAAATCCAATCCTCTCACTTACTATGAGAGTGCAGAAGGGCAAAGTTCTGAAGACCAGACAGAAGCTCTATCACTGGTTGTCCGTAAGCCACCGCTGAGCCACCAGGGTGCAACCAGTCAGGGTGT
Source organism: Arapaima gigas (assembly GCA_900497675.1). NCBI lineage: Eukaryota > Metazoa > Chordata > Actinopteri > Osteoglossiformes > Osteoglossidae > Arapaima > Arapaima gigas. The sequence continues at coordinate 173,212 of UFQX01000324.1, read as the reverse complement.
GAAAAGGCCTTTTGCTCTGCACCAAACCCCCTTCCCACTTGGCTACAATGCCCCCTTCCACGAGAACCAGATCTTGGAGCATCTCCTGAAGTATGGCCCTCATGGCACCTTTGGGAGCTTCTCCTGCCTGCCACCACCGATGGATCGGTCCTCACCTGAGTCCGTTGATTTGGTGAGCTCAGTTCCCTCGAGCCACCATGTCCGACAGGCTGCCTTGGGACCTGTCATGGTGGACAGCCTGAGTATCCCTCATGTCAAGATGGAGTGTGGAGACCTAGCGACCATGGCAGAAAGGAACCCCTACATGCCACTTAATATATCCTTTCAGATAGTGGAGGTACATTTGCTTTATCTCAGCTATAATCCAGCGGCTGCTGTGTTTTGATAAAGCAGTAGAATGGTTTGATGTATTACCTTTCACGCCAGACTTAAGAGACGAACAAACAATAACTTGTGATCACTGATTTCATATGCACAACTAAATATATAGCTAGACATATAAAAAACAAGTTTCCCTATGAAACAACAGTAGTTTTGCATAGCAATGCAATTGCCATTTGCAGTATGTGGCTTACATGCACCTCTCAGTGAAAACACTGCAAATCATTCACAAAAGGCTTTTTGTAATATCTAGGCTAATTTTGTCTAGGCTGTCAGTGGTTTATAATACACTTCTGTCCACAAGTTTATTATTATTTGCCATCCAGTGCCTTTGAAAACAAAGGCGAACCAACAAACAAATGGCAATTTTCCCTTTCTTCCTTTTGCAGTGGAACAATGACTCGGTGAGGCTCGCAGTTGCATTAGGAGCTATGGCAGCATAGACTTCAAGGAGAATTTTGCCTTTGATCTCAGTAACCCCAAAGAAAATTACAGCACCTTCTTTAATCTGAGCAGAGTAATGACTTTAAGTCGGGAAAAAGACGAATAAAAAAGAATACAGGGCTTTGATAAGAATTGCTAGGAACAAAAGCCAGTTTTTTCAAAGGCAGAAAAAGCTACAGCTTGTGTTCAGGAAATTCTCTGTGTTCCCCCACACTCAGAATATATATATAATATATATATATTATATATATATATATATATTATATATATTCTGAGTATATATATATATACGTATATATATACGTATATATATATATATACGTCTTCCAAGCCAAAGGTGTGTGTCTTGAAGGTCAGATTTGGCTGTTTGCATTTCTTTATAGGGAACATTTTGCACTGGATTTCAGTGCACAGCTGCATTATAAATAACTGTGTTTTAAAAGCTTTTTAAGCTACATATTTATTTGGTTTACAACACCATGTCTCTACACTGTTAACAATTACTTATAAGTAAAAATAACACACAAACTATGTTAATTGGACTTTTTTTAAAGATAAGAGATTAATTAGTAGGCACGTATTTGCATATTGAATAAACAGATTTAACAGCATAAATTGCTAAACTCCCTTGTTATATACCTCATGTTGATGCAATTACAATTTCCTTAATTCAGTTTGATGGCTTTGCACAAACCCTTTCCATTAAGATGCTGCCATGTGCTGGAAAAAAAAGACTGAAATCCTGTAGATAAATCAAATCTCAAAACTGGGACATGGCATATCCTCTCCCGTTGTCCAAACATGGCGATTATCACCGGCAGCATCAGCCTAATAGCAGCACAACAAGTCTCTAATTAAAATCCCTAATGTCATTTGCTGAGCTATTTTGCCAACATGTACAAGATGTTTTGTAATTACTGTCTCCTTGGCTGGAACACAGTTGTTTAGTAATGTAATGAATTAGCAATCGGCGAGCATACTGCAAGGTAACAGACAATATTACCACCAACTTGCTGTACATACATAAAAGCTGACATTTATGTCATAATCTAGTTTATATTTTTGGGGGGTTTTTTTGTTTTGACTAAAAAAAAAAAATTGGTGCTCATAGCGTTTGGTGCTCATGTGTTGCCTCACAAACACTGCTCTGATATCCCATTCAAGCAGACTGCCTTAACAAAAGTACGTTCAGGAAGGACTGACCCCGAGTCATTTGAAGAAAGCCAAGCTGATGTTCTTCTATACACGTTACCCCAGCTCCAGTGTGTTGAAAACTTTCTTTCCTGATGTTAAGGTAAGCGGTATGAAGGCACTTAGAGCACCTGCTCCTTACATAGCAGCATAGCACATTGTATTTATCTATTGAGCTAATTCTGTCTTATCATTTCTAATATACCTTGCAGTAATATTTGCTTTAGGTCTGCATTTAGGACAGATTACTGGAGTTGAACCTTTAACTGTTTGGGTGAATCTCTACTCATGAACCACTTCCCTATTTATTATTAAAAAATAATTTGGTTTTATAATTTAGAAATAGCATTTTTTGTAAACTTGCATGCAAAGAGCTTCTTTGTAGCTTTTTAGCAATAATAAACATTTAGAGAATCTGAGCTCTCCGGTACAAGGTAGTCATGTAGTCAAGTTGTGTAGCTAGAAGCAGGTGTGAAAGATGAGGAAAAGAGAGGGTGAGAGAAGACTGATGTTGAACATTGCAGAAGCCAGGGCTGAAAAGCATGTCACCTGAGCTGAATGATAGCTGAAGTGAAGTTACATAAAATAGTGGGGCTCTGTCGTTTGCTGTGAAGGCCCATGTCCAGTTAGGGCATTATTGGCCCTGGAGTGCTCTGGAAGGGACTCCTGATGCCCCACACCATTTTCCCCTTTCCTTGCCCTCTGGCCCCCTGTTAGGTCAGGGGAGAGGCAGGGTCTCCTCTGAGCCTTTGACACTCCTGTGGGAAGTCACAGCAAACAAACGGGCCTGCTAATCCTGGTGTCTGCCCACATCCCATCAGGCTGACCCACTGAGAGGGAAACTTGCATTGGCCTTCAGACTGTGGCCAAAGAGGCAGCCAGGAAGAGGAAATAAAATAACATGACTAGTGACAGCACACACTTGAGGAACATGCTGCTTTGCTGGGAAAATGAGCTGTACAGAGAAGAAGAACCGAAAATAATAATACATAAGATACAGTTGCTGCTGACATTTAAGATTTCTCAGTTTTTGCCAGTTAAACTGTACAACATATTGTTAAATAAATACTGACTTTTTAAATAAATTACAACTATAGTAGAACATCTACCTTTACTGGCAGTCATAATCTAGAGCAAATTGCACTCAGTTTTACTTACAAATAGTCAAATGCCTCCAGTTTTGATCTCTTTAAGAAAATGCGTGTCCGTAGAGCTGTAGGGCTTTCGAGTGGATGTGCCACATGAACATCACAGATCTATGTCTGCAGTTCAACCGCTGCATCACCTCCCAGCTCATCAAGTGGTTCAGCAACTTCCGTGAGTTCTACTACATCCAGATGGAGAAATATGCCCGGCAGGCAATTGTGGATGGTGTGAACGATGTGAAGGAGATGTGTGTTACCAGGGACTCCGAGCTGTTCCGAGCCCTCAACATGCACTATAACAAGGCCAATGACTTCCAGGTAGGCCAACACCCTGCCCCTCTATGCCTCATTCTGCTCTGTTTGTGGTTTTTTCACAGGCGTCAATGTCACTGTCTGAATCATTTTCCAGGCCACAAGCAGCTGTAATCTGAGAGCTGACGTGTAAGTGTGTACTGTGTTTCCCCACTTGACAATAGTAATTTGTTTCCGAAGAAATCGTTGAATCCCCAATAACCATTAGCTTCTCTGCTAAACAAAATTTGTGTACCTTGCTGATCCCCAAAATTGATCAAATTTTTATGCCAAACTAAAAACAAATAAAAATCAAAGTAAATGTAAAAAAACTACAAATAAACACTGTACAGAACCATACAGTGTACTCTAATAAAATAATACTGTATGGATTGTAATAAAGTCTATTGTGTACTGTTATGAATTTATTGGAAGCCAGACCCACGTGCATGCATGGGTATTATGAGCTGTTTCCACCCGTTTCACTTTGTCTGAACATGTTTGTACTGTGTCGCCACTTTTATTGCATTTTTTTAAATTTAAATAAATCTGTTTATTAAAATGACAGCTGCTGTGTGAAACAAAAAAGTAGACTCTGCAGATTACTTCGCCATACGTCTTTATTACCTTTATTCAACATCTCGTAATACTGAACTTACTCTGCAAACCCCGTCCAGGTAACTTCTCATTTTTCGTAATGCAGTGACACTGGGAGGGAGGCACTAATGTGAAATGGTGTGCACTGTACATACTGTAACACGTTATAAACATGCAAATGAATGAAAACATTGTGTTTTCTAATTTTATCATGCTAAATCATGGGTTGATATATCTGTGTTTTCCTATGTGCTGGAAGCACATAATTAATTTCCCTCATTTTAAAGTAATGGGAAATAGTCAGTTGGTATCCAAAGTGTTTTCAGGTACGAATTAGATTTGAATACCGAGGGATTGCTATATATCTCATGATCAGTCCCTCTAGGAATTCACTCCATGCATGATAATAAATCTGTAATAGTTTGGTTTCAGTAAGGTAATTGGACCTGTTTTCAGAACAGTATGACAGTTAACAACGTGGGCAAATAACCTGAAGCCCCCAGGAGGTTTTTCGTAGTTACTGTATTGTTTTAATGGTAGACATGTATCTGCACTGACATTCTGTAGAATACAGACAGGTGTTACTGAAGAAGGTGGTCAGACAGCACTTTTTTGCCCCTTGGGGCTACAGTGTTGTACGCAAATCATTTAGGCTAAAGAAGAGGAAAGGGTAGGGAGGCAGGGTGTCCCTGACCTGACCCTCATGGCAGGGTGCACCTGCACTGGAGAATCCTTTCAAACCCATTATCCAGGCTGCAGCACGGCGCTTTATCAAACTGTGGGAAGAGGAAGCCGCAGAATCCTGCTAAAACAACTTGGGATTAGAGAGGCCGGCACGCCTGATTTCTACTGATGCGTAATGCTGAGAAAGACGCTGTGGATTCCGAGGGAGCCCGCTGGTCGGTGGGAAAGAGCCGAGACAGTTGTCTTTACCTTGGGACCAAGACATTCTTTTCCCAGGGATGCCTTTGTGTTGGGAGCTGGGGGCAAAGAAAAATAACTTATCCCAACAATTGTTCAGTCAATGATTCTGCATAAAAAAATGTCACCAGATAGATTCTTACTCCTAGGACAGAACAGACAATATTGACCTACTGTGAGACTATATTGGCTGATCAAGTGTACTGAGTGCATTATTCCTAATGAATTTTTATCACAGTAGGAATACACTGCGAAAATAACATTAGCAACTCTAGTCAAACACCACTGGTTAATATTTTTTTTGTAATTACACACTGCTTGACTTTGATATGGAAGTAATTTTGCTGCAAAGTTACTGTCTTTTTGTGTGCACCACTTTCCTGTAGTGATCTTCAGTTACGTTTCTTTACAGGTTCCCGACAGGTTTCTTGAGGTGGCCGAAATCACGCTCCAGGAGTTCTTTAATGCCATTTCCCTGGCCAAAGACTCTGACCCATCATGGAAGAAAGCCATTTACAAAGTTATCTGCAAACTGGACAGTGAAGTTCCAGAAGAGTTCAAATCATCCTCTTACTTGTAGGAGGATCTGTGGGTTGCCAGTCACAAACCCAGACAACAGTTGCACATAGTTAACTATTGCTTATACATATATGACACATTTTTGCAGTGGATATTAAGTGTCTGTTTCCTGCCTTAATGATCTGCAGCTTTTCACTTGATGGCAAGTGCTGTGTGAATAATAATGCCCAAAAACACACATGTGGTGTTATTATGTACATTACAAGTTGAGATGAGTTGAGCTGAAGCTGCCTTTTAGAATTAAATCTACCATTGTCAGGCAACCCATCATAATGTCAAACGTCAAAAGAATTTTCCATTTTTCTAATTAAATGTACGGTCATTTAAAAGACTATCGCTGGTCCAGCGTATTTTGAGACAGCCACAGTCTTTTAACATTGGTTGAGGTTACTTCCTTAAAGATGTCACTGAGAACAAATCCAACCTACAGATTTTAAGGCTGATCTTTAAACAGCTTCCAGAACAGGGATTATTGACTGGATTTGAAAGTGTTAAATTTGCAGTTAATGTGTTTCAACTGTTGAGACTAGTAGTGCATTGTTAACCATAGTGGATGAAATATGTCAGTTTAAAGATATAAATCCTAAGGGCTGTCTCATCAAGAAAGATCAAAACTAAAACAATGAGATAACATGGTTTACATCATTGTAGGAAGGTACATTTTTGGATGCTTGAATTTCTTCACTTTACACAAGAGAACAAGATTAGTCTTTAACTTTTTTGTCTTACATTCTTTAACTAGACCGTAAAATTGTTAAACATATTCCAGAGACCTTTTGACAAAAGTACTTTTCCTTGATACAAATTGACACAAATAAATCAAGGAATTAAAAAGGAGTGTAAACAATATTTATATTTGTACAGAAGACACTCCACGAGTAGATTCAGATAGCAGCAGTGAATCATTCTGCTCCCTTCCTTGTACCTGAGCATTAATTGTAAACTTTTGCAAAACAGGACTTCTGTACTCCTTATGCAAATTACTTCAAACATTACTGTATTCAAAGAATATTAAAAATATTTATAAAAAACTTGGTATTATCTGTGAACCTCTACAATCTATTAGGAATTTTTATTGCCTCAAATTGCTGGTTTTTGTAGGGATTTTTAATTTGAACAAATATGACAAAGTGAAATGAACAATGCAAATAAAAAGTACAACTAAACCATAGCAGAGAAGCTGCTTGGTTCAAAATTACAGACACTTGCATCATAATTATTGTATTTTGTGGTTTCATCTCATAGCAAATAAGTCTATATTAAGGTAGATTACCAGCTAGTGAGATCAGATTCATCAGAATTGTTTATAACTATATTTAAATTACACTGTAAATCAAGAATCTGGTATCTTCAGCAAAATGTTTAATACTCATTTACCTGTCTGAAGGTTAATGCTCTGAAAAAAAAACGATATAAATCAGATTTACTGAAGCTGTGTAAGTACATGTTTTTCATAATTTTGTCACATAAAAATAGCAATAAAAATAAAAGTAACAGGTTTGTCAAATAACAATGATAAAATAATAAACCTATATATATTTGTATATTAAATATTTATTTTTGGAGGGCAGCATGGTGGTGCCTGGGCTGTGTGGGCATGGAATAGAGTCCAGCTCCGTACGTGTGGAGTGTGCATGTTCTCCTTGTGCCCACATGAGTTTCATCCAGGTGCTCTGGTCTCCCACAGTCCAAAGACATGTGTTTCAGGTTAATTGATGTAGAGGGTGTAGAGGTCTGCATAGGCATGAAACTGAAGCCTGTACCTGGTCTGTATAAACATAAAGAAGACTGACCAAAACGCAGACAGAGACGTGTTCTCTAAGACATGGTTTTACAGCGCTTAGCTCAGCTGCAGTTCTCTAGAGTTTATAGACAGAAAAGTCCATGTAGTAAGATGTTCACAAATCTGTAACACTTCTGATGGTTGGTAACCATAATAGGTTTACTAAAAAGCTATCACTATAAGCAAAGTGAACATGCATGGAGGTTTCATTTGTTTTATCTACTTTCCATGCCACATGATATCACACACCAACACATTAGTATTTATTGTTCATTTTTATAGAACTGATTATCTTACAACAATAATTATGAGACTGTAATAGGCTGTATTTCCATACAGGACAGTAAATAGGAGCCTACCTATACAGCTAAAGGCATAACAGCCCAAGATCACAGCTCAGTAGAGTATGATAATAAACCATTTGTCTTACCAGTTAGTAATGATCAAGGGAACATTAGTTGCCAATTAACTCTGGCAATTAAACAAGGCTGAATAGCTAAATAAACTGAAATTGACTGTAAAAAACGTTGTACTTGTCTTGCACTTCACGATCCAGAACTATTTACTGCCATGATTCTCTCAGTCAATAGGAGTTGTGGAGATGGAGGCTACCTGCTTGCTATAGTGATCCTTTTATCTTTTGTTAGCACTAAATTACAATGTTTACATAATGAAACCCACCCCCAGACTCATTTGGTATTCATTTCACATACACTCTTTGAGAGTTTTTGTTTTATTTCCTCTACTGCAGTCAACTATTTGGGCTCTCTTACACAGAGGTGAGAGTGACAGCAAGCGAATGAGCATGCAAACTAAGTTACTAATTCCTTCAAATAAAAATAAATTTTAAAGGTAGCAATAATTCATTTTCACATATTGGGAAATGACCCTGAATCCAAGCCTAAAACCCGACTCTTTGCTGGGCCTTAACAAGCTCGGGCTGGGTAGCAGACCAGAGCATAGTTTCATAGCCAAGTGCCCAGTGATTCTGGGACAGGGGCCAGACCATTAAAGCCTTGACCAAGATAAAGCAATTAATGACAGTACAATGATATTTATTTTCTACAAACTTTATAACTGACAGATGTTTTAAGAAACTTGCATAAATTATGAAATGTAGTACAAGGAAAAGCACAAAGAGGACTTAAATTATGACTCATGTTTTCTTAAGCAAATGAACTTATTTTTTTCTGTAAAACTAAGTGGTTCACAGAGTTCATTGATACTCTTGTCACATGTATGACAGTCTGACACTCAGCACAACACAAATATAATGTAAGTATTTCTGTAGGAAACATTCATTTTTAAGTTCTGGATCTGACTATTTGTAGAGTGGAATTGCTTTTTACACACTAAATTTATTTTGCATCCCTGGCACACATTAGGACCTATGGCCAAAAAATACATAATTTTCATCTGTGAGTGTATATGTGATGTGTAAGAGCTCCCCCAAATAACTAGAGTCCTGTTAGCATTAAAGTCATTTATTACTAATGACACCTCAGTAAATGTAGTGTTTAGACCATGTTGGGGTGTTAATCTGATTATGTAATATATGTGGCTTTGCCTGAGCACATTCTTTGGTTTGGCACCTGTCCCCTATTATGACATATTAAATTGGTGACAGAGCTAATGGCTTAGAGATGGAATATGGACCTGAAAGTCCCTTTGTTGTAATTATGCTCAGGTAAACAGGTTTTACTATGTTACATTAGCACTGTTGAGATTGTCTAAATGTCCCTGGTTGTTTCGAAACTTCCATAAAGCTGACTGGCTCATTTTTTTCATGAGCTATAGCTCAAGTGTACACTCTTATTTCAAGGCTAAATTACAATAGTTGCTAAACAATCCCACTATATAAAAGGATAAATGTGAATATTGTTCTCTATAACATTTCAGCTTGCTGTCACAACTGTGTGTAAAGCTTGGGTGCAATATACAACCTCACTGCTGGAGGCTGTAGTTCCACTCACATTCCAGTTGTCTTCCAAGCTAATTCAAGTTGAATTTCTACAGCTTCGCTCTATTCTGCATCAACTGCAGGTCTGCACAACTGCCATTTCTTAAAAACAGAAACAATGCATTCTAACTAAGTGAGTAATGGCCCAGTGTGACCTCATAACAGAGCAGTGCTACCCAAGCAAAATTCCAGCTGGCTATTGAGTTGTTCCTCCAAGCACCAGCTCAGCGTGCATTAGTCACCTCACAAAGTGCGGGACCACAACAACAACAGTGCCGAGCTTCAGCCACTCCTCCCTTCCTGTCCAACTGGAAAACAATGGCCCCCAGTGAATGCCCTGTGGCCCTACAATAGTTACTGTGCTGGTGTGTGGAAGGCAATCATCAACAAAGACAGTACTAGCTACAGGTGTCCTGCTGGAATCAGGCAATGGAGAAAACCAACATAGAAACAATATTTCTTAAACGTAATTGACAACACAAACACAACACAAAACACAAAATCATTCTGCTATTTGCTTTGCTTTGGTTTTTATTGTTTTATTGCGATAACTTCCAGTATTTAACTTAATTCACTGTCAAAACATTTCATTAGTAAGATATTAAAAAGAAATCAGTTAGCAAATTTTAAAAAAAATTAATTGAATATCAGGTAGCAGATGTCATGAAGTATTTACTAAAGGAGAAAACACTGACTGAGACCTATTAAATAACAATCCAAAACAGGAACATTTATTTTAAAAAAAGGGGGACGTACAATTTGTCAGATAAACAACGGAAGTTTATCAAAATATGTAAAATATATAATTATTGCAAAAGTATGACTGCACAAAGGAACTTCATCTGCATAGAAACCTTTCATGTTCACCATGCAGTGAAACCTAAAGAAAAATGATATAGTGTAAAATTTAATTGCCAGAAATACAAGTCTGATAAATATGAAATATTGTAGGGTCATATTTTTGACTCACAATAAATACCAATAAATTTAAGACATTCAATCAGACTGTAATGAATGTGAAACTAATTCAATTTGATAAATGGTGGTGGATGGCACACACCATATGCCTGATGAAGAATTATACATCACATCAAATGAGGTGCTCTGTAAATTTACATAAGAGCAACGTTTAAAATAAAATCATACAATTTTAATTGGAAAACCGGTAAGGCACCTTAACATGTACATCTACAATGTTAAGAATGGTAGAAATGAATACATTTACTTGATTAGCTTAATGGGGAAAGAGAAAAATTACTACCAAGTTAATTATTTGAGTTTTCCAATAAATCAAAACTGCTCAGCGCAAATTGATTTCTTTGGAAAAAGTTAATTAGCATTGCACTTGTTGAGTGGACATTTTTTTGTCACAAATTGTTCAAACCATTTAATTCAAGTGCTGGATATGCAAATGGTAAACAAGACATAATTTAAAAAAGAGGGGAAAATGTTTCAGAAATATATCTAATTAAGTTCAAGGTTATGTCCCCATACTGTCCACAGGGTAAACAAAAGTAAAATGCATGAGCAAAAATTAAATGCTTCTCATCTAACCAGGATAAAATAACTACATCTAAAAATTTCCATATTTAATTCTGATATACTTGACACCTGATAATATTATTATTTACCAAAGCCTGTTTAAATAACAGTGTATATGTACCACTGAGAATTCTGCATATCCACAGTTTATTGCTGACTATGGAATAAAGGGATTGAGGGGAAAACTGTAGTCAAAATAAAGTGAATATATGAGGTCCTCCCACAGCTGATCCTCTGTGGCCTCTTTCTGTTTCTTTACTGTGGAATATAAATGTTTCCTTTCAGTGTATGAGGGGCATGAATCTCAATTAGGATTCTGAACTTGATCGTGAAACCTGGTGAGGTGGCACTCATTGAAGCAGACGGCACTTTGGGCACGGCCAATGCCAGTCTCTCATCATCACTGCGAGCTGCTAGCTCCATGAGCAGAGATGAGAAACCTGCTACAGGCAACAGGGAAATACTCTATATAAGTCCATATGTCCTTCTCCAGTACACGGTGGCGCAGTAAGTGGTTGCTGACTGGGTCTTTCCTGATGTGGTAAGGTACACATCACACATTGGGTGACATATATTAGGGGTGTCTAAGACATGGCTTCAATGGAACGTCCCCCCAAAGGCCGAGCACCTTGCTGACAACATTTAACATGCAGTCATATTACCCTTATGCTCTTTGAACATTATAAAGTTTCACTTTAAGGTAAAATAGACAAATAGCAAAACTAATTATATTTCATTCAACATATATATATATATATATGTGTGTGTGTGTGTGTGTGTTTGAAGGGAACGTCAGATAATATTCTTCTGCATCTCTCCACAATGCCTTTAAATGCCAGGTTTATGTTGTTACAACAGAACAGAAAAACTGTGTGAGGTAGTCAGTGCTGGCGCCGTTTGTTGTGAATTTTTCATCCCAAGTGTCAGTCATAGTCTTAACGCAGACTGATGAGTTGCACTTTACAGATTTTCATCACCATTGCAGTATAGTCCCAAACAGGCCATTTCCTTCTTGTCACATTTTCATTTTAACTGTACGCCTTTTCATGTTCGGTTAGGTGTTAGGCTGCTTTAGGTGCTGGGGGGGGCAAATGGGTTGTCCATAAATGATAAAAAGGAAGATAGCGAATATATTTTGTTGTCTGAATAAACTCTCGGGAAACAGAGCAAGGGATATTTCGGGAAGGCTTTATTGCAGCAATGGTTAGTGAAACACAGCTAATATACGGTATATATACACAGGTATATACAGGAGTTGTGCTAAGGGGGTGTTAATGCTAACTATTCTATCATGCAAAAAAGAACAATTTATGTACTTCAGACCCGGAACACCAAAAGAAAGTATAATTGACCTAATCCACACTACCAAAACACAAATAAAAACAAAACTATTTGACCCCCACCCCCGGGCACGTACGCACGAACGAACACACACACACACACACACACACACACACACACACACAAAGGGGCGAGGCCAGCAACTCGTTAACCGATGTGTTCCAGGTACTTCCAATCCTAATCCGAAACGGGGAAGAAGAAAAACACAAAAACACGGGCAGTCCTGGGCCGTTACAATTCTCACTGCAACAATAGATACCAAACGAATGAAAAATTATATTGCATCATTTTTTCTTGACAAAGGCAGATTATCCATTCATCTGCAACGTTGCTTCTACCCCGAACTGTAGAGACTTGCCAACATTCACTTTGGCTTCGAGCGACACCTTGTGGTCCAGAGCCGCTCTTTCACTGTGCTGGATAACCACACTGATCCACTCACTCCGGGCTGGCAGCGCGTGTCCAGAAATGACTTTTTTAAATACAGTCTTCCGTATCATTACAAGTGCATGAGAAATGGCGTTAAGCATTCATGAAATATATGCTCAAAAATGAACTTGAAAGGAAGCATCTGCCATTTCCAGCAATTTGAGTGAGTCTAATGCTATAAGGTTGGGAGCAGCTGGACAAACGCTGCAGGGAAACAGGCCACGGGACACTATCCAAGCCTCTGTACACAATACACTGGCTCCTCGTGCTACAGTTTCCAGAAATACAAACATTTTTAGTTTATCTCTGTTTTTTTAACATCATTGTCTTCACTATTGTAGGTAAAAAGCAGACTGCCCTTCTGTGTTCAGGCCTTAGCTGCCAGGAAATCTCACTCAGATAGAATAGAAAGAGATCACCACCATTATTCAGCTTACTTCCTCAGTGCTTACAGCTCGAGTCTGATGCTTCTGAGTGTCGGTGATTAATAACAAGACAAAGAATGCTGCACATTTATGGAATAAAACAGTCAGGAATGAATACAAGTTTGTGAATACTAGTTAATTCTTCTCACTTTCATGTATGTAGAGTAAGCTACTTACAGTGATTTACCCATATACACAGTTAGATCATTTTTACTGCACTACCTTACTGAAGGTTCCTAAAGCAGGAGACAGTATACAAATCTTGTTCCTTGCAGTGCAAAAGTGCCAATCAAAATCTAACCACTATGCTACCTGCTACCCTTCCAGTCATTCAAATTTATTTTTATTTTAATGTAGTCTGAACTTAATAAAACTGTTTAAACAAACAGTCTTAAAATTATTTTATTTACAACTACATGTAAGATTATTTCAGAATGTAAAGTGTAAAATCAAAGGTTGCCTGTATTGTGAAGCTTTTATTGATGGTTTATATAAAGTTAAAAGTAGCCATAAGATGAAAAACTTAATAAGATAAATCAAACAGCAATTAGAGCTGAACAGGAGGTTGTGAAGATGACATTTTTATTAGTAAGTTCACATGGGTTTTCACTTTATAGATGGATAGATGGACTACAGAGTAATTTTTTCATTTATTTTTGCCTTTTCTGAGGTTTTCCCAGACCTTACACAGTTGAAAGTTTGTGTGTAATATGTTGCTTTTTATGTTTCTACTTAGTAGTAAAATGACTGGAGTTGCAAACAAATTGAGTTACAGACTTCCTTTCTCAGTTGTGTGTTTCAAAGTTGAGGAGCCTGTGTATCCAGGGAAATTCCCCAACAGCAAATAAATAAATACCTCAGCCAGCAGATTTGTGAATAAATAAGCCCACTCATTACACATCTGCTTAACAAAATATGTTAAGTACAAAAAGTTTAATGTTTACATATGTTCTTTCTACAAAATATAGGAAGTATTCTGACAGACAAATCACTGGAAATCAAAAGAAATTAATTTAAACTTAGTTACGCCCATTAAGAGCTCAGTAGTACATACACTAACCGTCTGTTTCTAAATGTACTTTTAAAGATGGTCTAATTTTATTGAAACGACACCACTTAACGGATCATTTACACGGTGCGTAAAATAGCGCCACCTAGTGGAGAGAGCCACACAGTGTCAATGCTTTACAAGCGACTTCATACCTTTTTATCTCATGTCCTCGATGGAGAAGAAGGTGTTTGTAGGCTCCTCCTATTTCTGCTAGAATTACTAACATTCATCAAAACTATTACAATATTAAAATTAAAATTCAAAATTAAAGCTAAAAATTAAGTTGAGCTACTTTTACCAAACATTTTGTCCTACCTCTAATAAATGTTGCAACAGTAATGAAAGGAACACTAAGCACCATAATTCTGTGGAATACTTCCCATAATATCTGAATATTTTATTTTCTCAACACGATGAATGGTTAAGTTTCAGGGTGAAGATTCCCAAATTAAATCTATAACCAAGAATCCTTAGTTCAACAAACCACTCAAAATATTCACTCTCCATTCAATACGTTAACACAACAGCCCAAAACGGGATGAGATGGACAATGCCGGACGGTGGACAGCATGAGCCTAAGTACCTGAAGAAAAGTATGGATAATAGACAGATTTGTCTCTCACATGTCATACAGTTTGTTGATCAGTCCAAATCTGTTCAGTGCTTCCCACTGAGGCCATGTCTGCCGCAGGGAGAGTGTGACAGGGACCAGGGTGTGAAGGCTGGATATGCTGACCCACTGTGGATGAGGGATTATGGGATGCATGGGGGTAACCTGGGTGAATACGGTACACACATCCCCAGTATCTGGGGGTCTGACTTGCTGTGTTACCCTGGTACACAGGATGTAATTATTTCCACCACAAAGGATACATATTAATTTACCTGATATCCATCTCAGAACATGCCACAAATTAATAATTTTCCACTAATTAATTTCAAACTTTCACAATGTTTGGATGATTAATTCTACTGCACATGCTAACTGGACCAACAGTCATAGTTATGGCTTTTGGACTCTGGAACGGAGCGCTCTTCACAGGACACCACGAGTGGTGCCATGTTATAACCTGCAAAGACATCAACTCTGTAACAGAAGTGAGGAACAGCAGCTTTTGCCCCCTACACAAGGCCTTGTGAAGAGTGAGCCTGTTGTTCTCTCCTGCCAAGATTAGCATTCTTTTGAGGCCTGGGCCGTCCAGCGGCAGAGACGGAAACACACCAAAGGGAGAGAAACTTAAGGATCAAGGAGGCTGACTTTAAGCTGCCCTTCAGACGAGCCCTCCTTGGCGTAGTTTCACGAGATCGCCGGTAAATCTTTATTAATTTTAATTGGAGCCCCCATTTAAAAGAGCCATTAAAGCGGATTAATCGAGCCCATCCCGTATAATGTCTTCTGTTAATTAGTTTGTCAGCACTGTTTTAATATCGCTTAATGACTTCATATTTCAGGGATGACATTAAAGAGATGCTAAAAGAAAAGGAATAGCCTTATCAGAATGCAGCTCTTTAATGGTCGACGTCCTCGCCGAGTGGGGCAAGGTCAGGCAGGCTCTGTGGCTGGGGGCAGGTGGGGCTCACCCATCGAGGAGGAAGTGGGGACGAGCTCCGCCCACCAGACGCTGCCTCCTACACCACGGCAGTCCCAGCAGCTCTGCCTTCAAAAGCCTTTCATTGGCCCACAGATAGTTCACACAGCGTGGGGGCTGGTGTGCTGGAGTACCCTTCGCCCTTGTCAAAACACTTTGCTTTGTTTGAACGCCTCTATTTGCCGTCCAAAACCACAGACACAGCAGCTCAAGTTCCACACTACTCATGCACATAACTGGTTAACTAAAGGTGACTTGAGGGGACTACAGTAAGGAACCCAGTGTGACACAGGCCTTCAAACTTTGGAGGAGAGCTCTTTTGCTCTAAGTGATGTACAGCCTCCTGCTTTTTGTCACAGTCTGGTCAAATGCACTGCCACCATACACCACAGAATCTGGTGCACTGAAATCCAGATTTTGGTCAAAGTATAGTTTTAGGTTTACTGGACTGGCTATAGAGGCAACTGAGTGGAAATGTTTAACTTTGCACTACTCAGACCGCACCTAACACTTTCCTCCAAATACAGTTGGTCCTCAACTTACAAACATTACCTATAAAACTTTTTTAGTATTTATTTCTATAAAAACATACAGTAGCTGGTGCACCACTGGGAATCATACCACAAAGCTTCTCAAAATTTAGTGCTCCAGCTGATAGCAATAACAACAGCAAGTGCTGAAATAAGGTTTTCAGAGAACTGTAGAACATTTAAAATAAGCAAAAAGCTGTAGATGATCCTGTGGCTTCTACATCTACCAGTTCTGAGCCCTCAGCGAATAGCTGCCTCTCCGTCATCCTCCATGTTCACATAAAAAACCTCTGGCTCTGGAGTTGATGCACAGTTGTTTGTGCTTTAAGATAAATAAGACTGTTTAACATTCCTTATGCTTTTATTTCTTATTCTTACTCTTATACACTTGTATTGGATATTAGTTAAGTTTTACGTGAGGTGTGGGGCAAAAGTGGCAGGTGAACAAAAACACTGATGTAACAATAAGTCATGAATAATTCCTGTCAGCAGACTCAGAATACAGAAACACTTGCAAAAGGTTCCCTCTCATGAGAGAGACTGGTTCAAAGGGACAGAGACAGGAGTAGCACTTTTCTGCTCTCTTCTCGTCACAAAAGTACTGCTGCTGCTTCCATTCTATTGGGTTGTTGACTTTTTCATTAAACTTATTCAATTCAAACATTTTTCTCGAGAAAGCTGAACAACAGGGTATTTCACCAACTAAGAGAGAGAAACAGACAGAAACACACAATTTTTGAAGTACAGTCACTTAGCCTACCTAATAACATCATTTCTGCAGGCAACATTATGCCAGTAGCTGTGTACCCCCTAAGCTGCATCTTGTCATGTTCAACCAACAAACTTTATGAGTAATAAACCATAAACCAGCTCTTGGTTCCATCTTTTATGTGTATAAATCAGGGACCTGCTGTAGTTAAATATATTGCAAATACTTTCTGATTTACCCTTCGTAAAGGTCAGCTTACCTGTTTTTTCCATACTTTTTATTCTGCTTTTACCTCTTATTGTTAACAGTAATATTAGTGAATTTCATGTGATGTGTTTGGTAAAGGAAAGGACCACTGAGCTGCCAGTGAATACCAACACCCTGGACTTGGTCTTTACTGGTCTTTTTTATTCATATGGTGCTGCAAAACACTCCAGTAAAGGATTTCAAAATGCATGCCAGCAGATTAGAGGGAGGGAAATAGAGAGACAATCCACTGTGCAGCTCTATTCCTTTCCAGAAAACCCCATTGTTGCTTCCCGTGCTAGAGCTGTTCAAATGGCTAACATTTCCATTTCCATTTATGTATTTTACGATTCAGAGGAAAGAAAAGTGTTTCACCAACAGACAGACAGATACAGATAGATGCAATTGGAGATGCAATTGTACCTTCACTCCATCCAAAAGCTCCATTTCTGTTCGCCCATATTAGACTAATAGCCACATCCAGCAATGATGAAGAGCCCCTGGCTGACCCTGCAACAAACTGGATTTACAAACATAGAGTAACGACTCTCATCCCAGTTAGGTGTGCAAGTACAACACTAACTGTACACTATTTTGTGAGGCAAGATGTTATATAAATACATAAATCCACTATGTGTGTGAATATTTGGAATTAAAACTTTCATGCTCAAGTCCAGACACACTATACAGAAAGCCCAAACAGCTGTAAAGGAAGAAACAAATATAGGTGAACAAGTGAACAACACTGCATTCTGACAGTTTTTTTATTGTAGGTAGGGATCTTAGACAAGCATGGAATGTGGATAATGTACCGAAGCAAAACGTCCCAGGAGAAGCTGCAGAAAGGGACATTGTTGACCTTAGTCCACTACATCCATTTGAAAGCTCTGCAGGTGATGACGCGCTGCAGGTGGTTGGGCTGAGGAGCTCATTTGCATCCCGTCAATGATGCGAACCCAACAAGCCTCCTACAGACCAGGGGGTCCAGGACCACACAGGTAAAAGGCGTGCCTGACGGGTCCCGTCGAGAGGTGAAGAGGGGGCAAGGGGGTCTGTCAGAATACTGTCACTTTTAAACCAAAACCTCCTCAGCTCAAACACATGTCCAGTCTCCTATGAGAAGAACACCTGCGTCGATCTTCACAACGCCCTGATCGAGGACAGGGTGGGGAGGACACATCAGCAGATGCCAGAGTAAGTGTTGGGGCACCTGAGCTCTGCCTCAGGGTGTCTTTGGATTATGTTTTAAGTGCCTGTCTAGAGTTGAACCATTTTAACACATACCAAAGCAGTGATTATACAGTAGATCAGATGCTTCTCTGTCCAAACAATCCTCAGTGAGGTCAAGACTGTTGACTTGATGAAGTGCAAAATAACTGGAAGTACCCTAATGGGTTTGCACAACCTCAAAACAGGGACTTTGAATCTGTTATACACATTTGTTTTAATTTTGAATTAATCTCATATCAGTTTAAGTAAATATTTAACAGGCCATGTTCTGACTTGGTCAAATTTTAACTTCTTGCATTCATTTATTTGGCTGATGTTTTTCATCAAAGTGACTTGCAATGTTAAGTTAAATGAAGCGATTTGCCAGTTTATATAACAGTATTTTATACTGGAGCAACTGTGGGTAAGTCTCAAGGCTACTATAGCAGGAGGGGGAATTCAAACATCTGTCCAAAGGTGTTGAATCTAAGCAATTTGCCACCTGCTCTCCACAACTGTAGTTTCCTAACCTTTTAACAACATTTGTACTGCATAGGGACCGCCACTGAAAACTGATTTTTCTATAATCTTCTGTCTTATTTTAGTGGAAGAAGCCTAGAACCGGAACTGCAGCTGCCATTGTCAAGTCACTGGTCTCTGTCACTGGACAGCCACTCTCAGAGACCCACACTCGCGGTGCTTGGACTGATCGAGAGGAACACCCAGAAGGAACCCCGAGAAAATCCGTGAATCAGACACGTTTATTCATCTGAGGAGTTGCCATATGTCTGCCTTATTTGCTTTTTTGTATCAGAGGAGGAGAAGGTGACATTGCATCATCAGAGAGATGACTATATTCAAAACAACACAGCCTTTTAGTGGGCATTAAAACACCACTATGGGGCCTCTGCACCATGTACATAATGTATGTATAATGACACAGGGATGCATAAATGTTGGAAAATGAGGGCATTCCAGGCACAGGTCACTACATTCCTGCTTCTGGGCACTGATAGAAGAGCGCTCGAAAAATGAGGGAACTCTACACACAGGTTGTCAATAAACACAATACATTAAGCTTCAAGCATTATGAAGAAACCTTGCGCTTCTCAGTGGCCTGAACTTTACAGTTGCCCCAGTACTCACCAGCTTTCAAAATGCACTGCATCCTACCACGCCACGATATTCACACCTACCAGGGAACTGCTGGTGAAATGAGGTTGATTAAAAACAATGGTGCAAAGAGGCTCCCCCAGACCAGTGGGGTTCTGGCCAGCTTCCCTTCTAATTTGAGCACACTCCACTCCTGCGCAGATTCATAAATCTCATTCCCATTATCCTGCTAATTAGTCGGGATTACAGGAGCATGTAATGCCCCGGCTTCCCAATGGATTGATTGGAGGACGCTCTCTTTGTTTTGAAATCACTTCCTGATTGATGTACAGAGGCCTAGTTTGCAATTGTAATGGCGCAGATGTTAACAATCAAATGCGTTTCCGCTTCAGGAAGTAACAGTCTGTCACAGAGGGGAAGCCGGTGGAGCGTGTAACTGCACATCAAGGCTGCGGTGGGGAGGGGCGACGCAGATAGACAGGGAACGCTACGCAGAAAAGCTGGGGAGACGAGAAAAGCCTCTATTTTTTCCATAGGTTGATCCAACAAAGACAGTTCTAAATGTCGTGTCTTGTAACTCCAAGAAAGAATGAGGGCCATCGGCGTGTCAGCAAGGCACAGTGAAACAAACACAAGTTGTTTGCTGCAACTTAATGTTAAAGAGAATGTGAAACAGACTCAGTAGGTCTATCAAAACTGAATTTAATAAAATCTCAGTGTAGCAGACAGAAATGTGCTTCACCTATAATGTGAGTTTGAATTTCTAAGACCGGGGGGCACATTTCTCCAAACACATATAGTTACAACCTGTGACCACTAGAGGGCACAATTGTCTCATTGTACTAGATGCCTTTTACCCCTTTCTCCTTTCCCTTTTCCTTCCCCCCAACAATAAATCACTTTCCCAGATAGTTAATGGATATAGAAGCAGATCGTGAGTGAGCTATCTGCAGGGTGATAATTTAAGTGAAGATCCCCAAACCGATTGCAGCGAAGGGTTATTTATTTTGGCAGTAATGCCAGACACAAAGGAGAACGTGTGTGAGATTACCCAGCAAGTTGTATTCCAGCGGCGATCCTAAACCTGACCGCTTGTAAACCAGGTCCACTTTACCAATGAATATATGGACTGCTGAGTTTACTCCTGTGTTACGCACTACTACGCAGCCTGGTGGGCCATAATTCCAGATATGTACCCGTTTGTTACTGCCTCCAAAACCCTTAATCTCTGTCATCCCTCCACAGACAGCATGTTCACCGATATAGTTGTTCCCACATCTCCAGTAATTAATAGTGCTGAGGGAAATCTGACTGTTTGAATGTTGTCACATGACACCAAAGCTGGAAGATGGTATTCCACAGCTGTATGCACACTCCACAAGACAGGACCCCCGCTGAACACACCCAGGTGCTCCTTCACTGAAAAGAGGGATCCACAGAAGAATAAAAGAACTTATAAATGCTATACACAATAAAACAGTGAACACATCTCCAAATGGCCATAGTCCCAAGTGACAATAGGCCGCAGAGAGGAAGAGACATTGTAAAGCAGGCCCTTGTACCACTTACTCCCAGCCAATTCTTACTGTAACACCCACCATTAACAGATGGGGTCCCCCTCTCCTCAATCCAGATGGGGAGAGAAAACAAAAACAGTAGAGGAGCCACTTGGGATGTCCTGTTTCACCCAGCTGGGAAAGCCCAAACCCAGACCTACCCCTACCCTGATGGTGCCCCTGGGGGTCTACCTGCTGCTCAGACTGTGTGACGGAGACTTGTGACAAATGGTGACATGCTTGTGCTCTTGTGCTTGACTGCACCAAGTACTCCGCTGGATGCTGAAACAGATGGGGGCATTACCACCCTTACAGATGCCTAACAAAGCAGTGATGGCAGGTGCTTGCAAAGCACTGCTGTGTGTCGGCTACGCTGACACCAAATACGGGTCCAGGGACATCTCTGAACTCCAGACCTCTGTTCTGTATTTCACACCACCCATCACATACATCTGCACAAGACATGGAACCATGATTACTTTGATCCTCAGTATTCCTCTGCTATAACCACATACAACTGTCTTTCCCTTTTTCAAAGATGCATAAAAAAATGATATGGAAGAATGTTATGAAAAGGTTACATGCATATTAAATTTAAAAGCTCCAAAATTAGTGTCACAAAGGAAAGTTAGCAGGGATTAACATAAAGTCATTAATGTCCAAGTCAAACTTCAGCTGTTCATCTCAGAAAAGGAAAGCAGGTTACAATGAAAATAATAAAAGAAAGTAAAAATGAGCCAGAGACTCCAGCCAGACTGCCCAACACCAGCTCCCCCAAATTTGTTCTTACCCAATTTTATTAAAAGGGCCGGCTGATTGATAACCTGTCAGTTATTAAAATAATCAGAATGTATCCCAAACAGAAAATGCGGTTTTACCTCCCACCCCCATTTTTTATATTCCTATCACCCTGAACACATCCACTTGCCATTGAAAACCTGTAATTGAATGAGTTTTTGTCATTATTTTGATTAATCATATTAATTTGTACTAATTAAGAGATGGTTTGAAGTGATGACAATTAGATTAATGAAATTAGTTTTAACCCCCCTTCCTTTCCCCCCCCCCCCCCCACCTTATAAAGTAAAAAAGAAAATCTTAGGGAGACTGTTACGAAACAGTTGGCAATCTAGATTTTGGGACTAATTGAATGTCTGATTTTATTAATGATGAAATTTATAAAAGTCCTTGGGGAGAAAATTAACGCAAATTCAGCAGCTAAGAGTGGAAAATTAATTAAAATTCCTCAAGATATTCTCAAAATTAAAGGGGTAGACCTTTGGCAACCCTGGGCTGGTAGGAGGTGACATAAATCCCTACTCACATGTTGTGGGAAAATACAGCCCACACTGGCCATAATGAAGGGGCTGTGAATGAGTTGTGTATGATGGCATGGTTGGATACAAAGCATTGTAGGAACTGTTGAGAACTGCAAAACTTTTCAAGGCAGGAAAACTCTACCCATCCTATTAGTGACCAGTTGCATTGCCATCCTACAGTGCCCTACAGCCTTCCAGTTACAAAGGTGGCACCTCCATGTATACTGAGCTGCTTGTCAGACATATTGTCTAGAGCAGTGAGGTGTTGCGTCTCATTCAGTGATCAGTTCTTTCAAATTTGGCCTATAACTGTTCATTTCTATCCACAGCTGCTCTCCTGGTTCCTGGACTCCTAGCAGTACCTATGGGTTGTCTGACATTTGGAGTGACTCCTAGTTGGTCTGCAGACGTGCCCCTGCCAAACCTACCCAGCG
This sequence comes from Arapaima gigas, assembly GCA_900497675.1. Taxonomy (NCBI): domain Eukaryota; kingdom Metazoa; phylum Chordata; class Actinopteri; order Osteoglossiformes; family Osteoglossidae; genus Arapaima; species Arapaima gigas. The sequence goes on along the minus strand of UFQX01000324.1, from coordinate 150,427 downwards.
CCCCCCCCCACCACCACGCCCCCTGCTTCGCCGTCCAGTCTGGAGAAATTAACAGCTGCTGGGTTGTCAGATGCAGCCCCGGAGGTGACACGCAAAAATATGTTCTTGCTCAATGAGAACCCCCCCCCCCACCAGCCTTCATGCCCACCGCTCCCTCCTAAGCATTCTTTGCCAGGCAACGGCTAGTGGGGCATCAATGCCCTGTTCAACCCCAGAATGATGGACATCGGTGGAAATGGGGAGTAGATACTCACTGGGCCGTGCCACCCCCCCGGCAGACCCCCACTGGGATACAGGTAACTTTGGGCAGAAGTTCCTGTCGTCTGACTGTAAGAGGCATTATGAAAATGAAGTGTGGAATGGCCTCTGCTACGAGTTTTTGTCATGCCTGTTTAGCTGAAGTTGAAATGTAAATATAGACTGAGGGAGATTGCCATGGCGATAGGCTGCTTTAAATTCTAATAAACAGGTAGCTGTCTGCTTGTAATAAATGATTCCCATAAACAGGGATGATTGCTTGAACTGATAAAGATGAAAAGTAATTGTTTGTGCTACCACAAAATTAATCAGATCAAAACAGGTGCAATCATTTAAAAGAGACAGAGGCCTATAAAATAAAAAATAAAGAAATAAAATAAAGCATGATAAAGTATTGGCTGTTTGGCATGAAGTCTAGAGGTTAACATTAAAATAATATGTTAGGATACTTCTCAACAGGGGAAGAGATAAAATTATTGCATATATGTAGGAGGAAATATTTATATTCACAAGAATGTTAAACATGGTCAGGTGTTTTAGATTTACAAGGACATGAATAATGTATGCCGCATTTGGAAATATAATGCTCTGTATAAAGTATTACAGGGAAATGGTCACAGCAGAAATATTTCTCCATTTTCTCCAATAGAGAATTTTGGGAGTTTTTCATTTCGGGGGAGAAAAAATGGTTCAAAATTTGTTCCATTTTATTGTTTTAACTTTTTGGATGATGGAGTTTCACATCCTGAATTTGCATTTCCTGCTTTTTTATGTTCAAGTGTAATAAGACTCTTTCCTTTTTATTTTTTGGGAATAGGCTGTCAAAAAAATGTCTGTCAGCCATTAGGGGACACACACTGCTTGGATGGAAACATTACTGCAAAAGCAGCCGAGCCACCGTTTGAGCCTATTTGTCTCCTTTATGAACCAGAATGATCTTTCCAAATATGATGGAGCACCTGAACAAGATGGATGCTCAGTAAACACATTTATTTTCACAGCTTTAGCTGCATTCAAATGTGAAGGCAGCACACTGTGAACCTCTGCCAAACACACGTTGCCTCCCCCCTTTGCCTCCCCCCATTTTCATTAATAGGCAGTTCAAATACACCTCTAGAACACACAGTGGTCCCCCTCCGAGCTGTTTAGCTAAGCGTTTGGGAGTACCTGATAGCGTGTGAACACACCGCATGGGTCTGTGTCCTGGCGGGCAGCCCCGGTTTACATGTAGATCCATTCTACTGACCTCATGGCTATGTAGAGTATGATGCAGTCTCAATACGAACAACGGCAAGCATATGGTACATTCTGCTTCTGAACACCTCCCACTGCTGCAAGGCATGACAGAAAGGTACAAAAAGTTGAAAGTTTGTAGTGAGTGTGACAGTAGGGTGAAGCTCTGGACAGACAGCTCTCATTACGACACCTCACTTTGCCCACAGCTTGACCCCAGTCGAACTCACTATTCTCACTCACAGATGGTGTCACAGTCTACAGGTGTGTGAGACAATGGCACAACAGTAAAGTGAGAAGGGGAAAATAGAGCCTTGCAAGACAGGGCTTTTGGTTTGTTCTTTAAGCAATTTTCAGTGACATCTTTGCAATTAGGCTTTAATACTCCTAACCATCACAGCTATGTCCAGCACGTTGCTGAAAATGTGGCTAAAAAAATTTACAATAACTGAAAGAGGCAGAAAGCTAACCATGTTGAAATGTATTATTTTGTAGAAACCATGAAAGATGAGTGATTTGTGACCAAAGCAGAGAGAATGTATTGCACCTTGTTAGGTGTTCATTATTATTCTTTTGCAGTGAAGATAACTGGTCAAATCTGCAAGCTGAAAGTTCCCCAAACCCAGGACTTGCTGCGGTCAGTCAAAAGAAGTGGGAAAGGAACTATATTGGGGATGTTTGTTGAAAGTCCTATATTCTTAGGCATTAAGATGACTGACAAGTGCAAAATAATTACAGCCTTGAAAGTACTTCACAAACATAGATAATAAATCAAATATCATTAGACTTGGCATAACATTTTTAGGACCAGTAAAGTTTTGAAAATGTTGTGTACCCTGAAGAGCTGTGTTGCCATTCCAATGCACCTGTCCTTGCAAGTTTCACAGTGAGGTTAACAACAGAAGTGCACTTTGGTCTGTGCCTCAGAGTTAAAACAGCTGAACAGATGAACCCAGGAAACCGTCCCATCACGTCCCAGGAACTCTAACACAGAGCGAAATTCCCCGCTCTCTTTATTCTTGTCAGGCGGGTTGTAATGGAGTTAATTGTACAATAAAAGCTATTCTCTAAATCATTTCCTTTCTGTCCATACAAGATTGATCACGGAACCAATCCTTTCTACCGCCGTAATTTTCATATTTAATGAGCGTGACTCCAAAACTATTACACTAATTAGTCAAATCTCACATATCGTTAATGGTGCTCACAGTAATTAATATTGTATTTAATTAAAAAATGACCCATTTCAGTGCCTTGCAGGCAGGCGTCGCTGGCTGTTTCACCCAGAGCGGGGAGGGATGTTTTGGAGGAGTGGCTTCGATCACTGAGGGGGGTGGAAAGAGTCGGCTGAGAAGAAAGGGTCTGGCTGTATGCCAGGGGGCTCTATGTCCTCTGCCCACTGCAAATGCCCAATTCCACCCAGGATATGTGGCAGCAGGTTTCACAGGGCTCAAGGTCTTGGACTTTTCATGAACATATTGTTGGTTCAAGTCCCAGGAAGAACCCTGCTGCTGTACTTGACTGGAATTACTTTGAGAAACCAACACACATTTGAAGAGGTAAATTTACAGTAAAACAGCAATGCACAATGGACAGTATTGTATGCAAGTCACTAAACAGCTAAGCGACAATAATAAATACAGATAAATAGGGCAGTACAGCTCCCGCGTTTAGGAGGCCTTCACCGCTGGAGGTGCTCGGCTCCGGGTGATTTATGGAGCCCCCTGTTCCACGGGGCACACACTGGAAAATTTCCAGTTTACACAGGAATTGCCTGAAAAATGAGATCTGTGACTACATTCCTTTCATTAGCCGGCTCTAGCGGCACAGGGTACAGGGAGATTTTTCAGCTCCTAATGATGCGTAGCCCCGGAGCTGCGACGGCAGCTGTTAACGGCTACTCCAATTGCTGTCAATATTCGCGCCACAGGGCGTGCTCCGCCCCTTATTTCCCTGCAAGAACAACTGGGGAGGGAGGCAGCAAAGTTGGTAAATGTGTACTGGGGGGTTAGAGTGTGTATTCAAATACACACACCAGGATGAACACATGCCAGGTACATCACTGATGCTGCCAATTGTAGTGGTTTATCAGAGGCCGAGCAGGGCTGGGTGTCCAGCATTCCGGCACTCAGCCATCAAATAACTGGCTCCTCACAGTGGTGTCCAAGGGCGAGCTCCAAAAATCAGAATTTAGCTGAATTTGTTGGTCTTTGGGAAATCTGGTGCTATCTACTTGTAACAATAAAAATGAAAGACTTCACTCCATTGTCCTACTGCTGATAACCTTCGACCCCTGGGACCTCGGGGTCTGTCACATTTTTGGAACTGGGGGACAACAGCACTATGAAAAGCAATTTCCTAAAACATATCTACTGCTTATTAGGTGATGTCATCAATCTCATCACTGATTTGAACTAATTTATAAAGATAATGATAAAAAATACCTTAGCAACACAATATTAATATGTATTTGCGTATCATCTGAATATGCTCGTGGATATTTGCATTTTTTTACATACCAAACCTATATGCATTATTCAGCCCCCCCTTCTACACACAACCACATTCTGTCCAACACACACCTAAATTAAGTCCCTTAGGTGGTGAAGAGTTTTTTTTATCTAAAAAGATTTAGCCTTCATTTGAACTCTGACTCCATCAGTATAGGGGGAATGAGTGGGAATAGTGTGTAGGACAGCAGTGGTGGGGGCACCTCATTTTATCTTTATTTATGCCCCCTCCCCACTCTCCATTGCCAGGGTCCCAGCACACCATGCAGGCAGAGCGGTGCGCTCAGCAATGTAATTGGGGTGATGAAAAATTATTGCGATAGGGGGCACTGCCACTGCCTTCCTCCCCCCAACCATCCCTGCCCCTTCACTGACTCCGCACACACCCCCCAACCAGTAATAACATCTCCCTGCCCATCTGTCACCATCTAACGTGACAAAGTTTTTATCGCCTGTATTAAGGTGGCCAGATTAAAAAGTAAATACCGCAATCATGGAGGGGGTAGCCTGGGGGGATATGGGTGCTGCTGGGGGCCACAGAGCATTTCACGGAGGCCTGAGCACCTCATCAGCACGACGCCGCCTGTGCCCCTGGCAGGGCAACAAACAGGCCCCTTGGGAACCTCAAGCTAGGGCATAAGGGTTAAGGAGCTGTTATGGGACACTATTAATGCTATATGTCTTAGCCCCCCACCCCCAGTGCCCCAGCATGCCAAAGTCCCCCCCATATTGCTCATGTGCTGCTGTTGTTTTTTTTGTTTTGTTTTTCTCCCCCTTGATGGTGTTGGCTGGGAAACAGTAGAACAATTGCACAGCTGGATGGGAAAGAAAGCACACCCCCCACCCTTGAGGGGGACAGGGAGGGAGTCGTGGGATTTACCGCTCTGTTTCCACTGTGGCCCAGTGTTAACTGCTGCATTTCAGCTGTCCTGCATGATGGTCCCAGGGACCAGGCCACCAGCAAATAACAAAAATATTTGATTTTACAAGCCTCTCCATGGCATGTCCCTCTTGTTGCTCTTTTGTGTTTGTTTTTTTTTTACTTCTATAGCTCTGTTTGTTGATTCTCCCTCTCCCATTCTGTATCACCCCTTTTCTAGCCAGATAAGAAAACAGAGTTGCAAAAGTGTTGTCCCAAAAAAACTCAAGAGCTGACAAAATAGAATGTTCAATGGAAGGATTACACTGGTAGTTGTGCTAATGGCATGACTATTTCATAATTAAACCTTTAGTGTTTATACAGGCCTTGACAGAACTCAAGCATGAAAGGTTGCTACCTCTGCTTGGAACTGGGTATTCACTGGAATTTGACCAGTTAAAAATAAATGGGTGAATACCAAAAGCTGTTTTGTATAAAAGCCTCAGCTAAGCAAGCAAATGATTATTTTTTGAATAATATAATATGTGTAGCATAATGTTATACAATAAGTCATGCGCTACATGTTTACCCATTTGACAGTAATGGCCAGCCTCCGGAGGCTCCTGGTGTCGGTGAAGTTGTAATAAATGCATGCAAAACAGCCGACGGATTCGTGATGAGGGCTGGAAGGGAGGCTCGGGCACTGGGGAGCGGGAGCCAAGTAGAGAAGTGCTGACAGGTCTTTGATGGGCTCCGACTGCATGCTGCGAAGGCCCGCCGGGACTGTGGCCGACACGTGTAGCTGTCGCGCTGCCCGTCACCAAGCCAGTAATGGGGAGGCACCACGCAGATCACAGTTCTCTATTAACTGTGGGATGCCTGGGGGCTGACGGACGGACACTGGGCCTACATCGGGGGGAGGTAGTAAGGTGGGCTTCTGGCACCAGATGCACTGTGACTGCCTGTCCTGGAGCTTTCTCCCCTGCAGAGTGGCTCGGCCAATCAGAGCTGCATAAACAGCCGGGACGGGTGTCGGCTGCCCCTCCCCAGATCAATAGAGACATAGGCAACAGCCAGCGCTGTGAATAGCAATTGAGGGATAGCCAGGGTGGATCTCATTGATTTTGGGGTACAGTAGCTCCCTTAATGTACATTTGTCAATGTTTGGAGGATTAATATTGGGACTGCATCGTTGGGCGACGAGTGTACAAATAAACCCATCCAAAAGGGCAATCAACTAATATAACTCTGAGATTGTGTCCCCCTCAGCATTTGTGAAGCTTTTCAGTTCTTCATTACAGTTTGTTTTCTGGTGACATCTTTAGCTTCAACCTGCAGAGAAAAGGTGTGTCAGAAAATGCTGGATCTATGGCCTTGAAGCCAGGAATGATTTTGTGAAGCCCAGCAGACAATTCCAAACAGGAACTGCTTCCTCTCAAACAGTTTTGCAGAAAGTGTACTGATCAGGATCCCAAATGGTCTTAATGGGTGAATCACACCAACAGAATCAATCCAGCACAGTAGGCCCTTATTTGAGCAACAGATTAAGAAGACATACAAATTGCTGGATAATTTTAAACAGCCAGAATTCCATGGTTGCTGATGGCAGACAGGCCTGTGCTTCTGTCACCAACATCTCCTATGGTTACAAAAAGCTTCCAATACGAGACATTTTAGTGACCAGGTTCAGCAACCAAGGAAATGCCGGGACCAGATGCCAGTTGAGCACAGTGCCGCAAGCCTGGAAAGGTCAAATGTACATATTGCTGAGGTCTGGAAGGATAAATTCATAAACATTCAGTGGAAAACCTTGCATGTCCGTGGGTGGGTGTAAGCTTTGGTTTGGGGATTGAGTATTGGTCAATGATCTATCATGCATCTACCCATTTCAGTCTGTTATGGACCATACCAGTCAGACTGGCACAAAAACACCAGCCCTGAAGTAAAACACATTTCAGATAGCCTAGCATTTAACTGCATGTATCTGTATAATGATCATTATATTTACATTTATGGACACTTTTCTCCAAAGTAGCATACCACTCAGTAAACCAAAATGTACTGGTTTTACCTACACATATAGCTGCATACAAAATTTGATAGAGAATCTGTATATATAAAGTTTAATCTCTGTCTGTGTGTCTGTTCTTTATGCACAACTTTGTTTTTCAAGCCAAAGACTTGAAATTTGGCACACAGGTACTTCTCACCTTAAGTAAGGTTTTTGTGTAGTCAAGTTCATTGAACTCCAAAAAGGCTAGTTACCATTTTGGAAATTTAAAATTCAGTCTTTGACAAGGCTTGAAGAGGGAGTAGTTACATCACACACACAACAAATAGGAAAGTCACATGCAGAGCATATATATAAAGATGCTGACAGATTTTTTTTTTGCCCCATGCAGACAGACAGGCACACAAGAGCACAGCCAGCTCACACTCCACAGACACACATGGATGTAGTTTGTTACTCAAGCACACACAAATTGGGTCTCACACAAATTATTACTGTCTCCACATCAGTCCAGACAGTATATGCTCCACAGAAACACGCACACACACACAAATGTACTAAATTCCAAAAACTGAAAGGTTATAAAGTTTAATAATATATCATTTATTATTTTTGTTAAATATTTGTGGAAATCATTGTGACTGGCACACATGTTGCTGTCAGTGTCATCCATGTGTTCGACCACAGGAGCCAGTAGCTGTTATATGTAAGTAAATGAAAATGTAACTTTTAATAATACATTATACATGACACACATAGTGCTGCAAACTTGAGTGATTTAATGGTAATAAAGTTTGGCAATACATTTTGGTTTTTTTTTCCTCCCACTTTCCGCTTGACTACAACCTGCACGTGTCACTCTCTGCGGCATTCCCCTGTTCGACAGCACTAGCAATACTTATCACTAAATGCAACTACTTTAATGGCAAAACAGTTTTTTGATTATATAATGTATCATTTTTTAATCTTTCTACTGCTACTCCTTTTTGACTCAGGCAGGGCTGGGTAACTCAGTATAAACAGATAATTCAATTCAATTCAGTTTATTTCTATACAGCAATTCTTCTCATACAGTGCGAGTGCTGAACTGCAGATTACAATAACAGAACAGATAACAGATGAAGCTATAGATAGACGTTAAATGTTAATGAGAGGAACTATACAGGATATAAGCGCAATATGGTAAATTTGCCAGCAACTGATGAGAGAACAACAAACAAAAAACTATATCAGGGATAAAACAAGAACCTACAGACATCAGATGTTGGACCATTTGTGTGTGAGGTTACCAAATGTCCAAAGATGAAGGATCGTAGCAGTGTCGCTGCTTTACATTCTGCTCTGCTGCTCTACTGCCCTTGTGCAAAGCACCTACTATGAACTGTTCCAGTAAAATACTCAAATATATAAATTAAACAAAAAAACATCAGTATGTAGTCCAAAAATATACACTCAGGTTAGTCCACTAAGACATAATATTTTTCTTTGGGAGGTCATGTTATTATTACTGTTGTTTGGGGACTTTTACTAACAAAATACGGGGGTAATTTGTGCATCAGTGCAAACAAATTTCTCCGTCTGTTTGAGAGACAGAGCATGATTGTTAGAACACAGGTGAAGTGATACCCTGATCTCTCTCAGCTAATCATCAGCTCAAGTTAATCATAGAGGATTTATCATATTCCATTTTCCACAACTAAAACTATTTATTTACATGTAAAAAAAAAACCACACCAATTTAAATGTATTCATATTTAAATAGAATACATTGACATGTACTATGGTTTAGAAGAGATTTTTTAAAGTACGTTCAGCCCTCATGTAATGAGCTCCTTTAAAATAAAAAACTCCTACGATTTATGGATATATACACCCTGTTTCATAAAGCAGGGTTATTATACATTACAGTGGCTTTTTTCATCAGTTACACAGTCATTTTGCTATAAAATATACTTTCTAGAATCATTCATTGCACCATCTACAGCAACATCGCACACATAGAAAATGCACAATTAAGTCACCAGTTCACCCAACAGTCTGTGGGAGGAAACTAGCACAAAACACAGGAAAACACAATCTCTGCACAGATTGAACGGGAATCTGGCTTATGTCCAGAGGACCACTTATGTCACACAATCCAGGTATTGGGAGACACCATAACTACCTGCTGCACCACTGTGTCTTGCAATCAATCACAACCATTAAGTATTGAAGCAGCAGATCTGATGCTACTATTTTATTTATTTAGCTGACACTTTTCTCCAAATCGGCTTACGTTGTAAATTTACCTACAGTTACTGACCCACTTAGACAGCTGGGTAATTTTTCCTGGAGCAGTTTTAAAGTAAGTACCTTGCTCAAGTGAATTATGGTTACATCCCGTGACTTGCACCCTATGCTTCATGGAGAGACTCTGAACCTCTGGGATGCTGTCAATCTAAGAAGAGCCTCTTGTTCTACCATTTTGGGACTAGGTGCTGTTACTTTTTTATATTGTTTCTCCTTGCAGTTATGATGGGTGAGTGAAATGGCACAGTGAGGAAGAAAAAGATGGAAAAAAAACTGTAACTGGAAGAAGCATGTGGCAGAAAAAAATCCAACAGCTTAAGTGGTTGCAATGACAATAACAAAAACTTGTAACTACAATCAAGATTTAAAAATTACAACCGCGTGCAGTTTAAGGGTAAAATCAGGTAGGGTGCTTTGTGCCTGAGGGGTTTTATATCAGATGGTCTACTGTTAGGTTCATGACAGACAGACATTAGATAAAAGTAAAGATTTGACAGTACCTCAGGAATTTAGGGTGGTATTGTGAGGCAGCACCACACTGGCAGCCCATCACACAAAACAGGTCTGCAGTTCTGTTAACAATGACAAGAGGAGCCCAGTGGTGGCTGACAATGGCTCCCCATTCTGCAACATGACGAGCTCGGAGGGTAGGCCATCTGGAAACGGATGGCGTTGTGGCACTCGGTCGCCAGACACTCATTTATCACTGATTAAGCAAGCATGGCAGACCCTTGTTAGCCTCAAAGGCTCTTCTTTGGGAGAACGTATGCGTATGCAGATCTCACAGGTCAGTCAGAAAGCTGGGAGTAGGACTGATGGTTGGGGGGGGGGTGAAGGATGGGATATCCATTCTTTAGCCAAGATGAGGGTGTGGTCATCACAAAGGTAGATATAAAATTCAGGGAGTAATTTTTGGGTGTGGGCCTAGGATGCTGGTACCCTGAGAACCCATCAATGTTGTCGCTCGGCGACTCTGATTTTCCCCCAGGATCAACTTCAAACAACCTTGCACATCTGTGGACATTTCTGACAAGACTGAGAGCCTCCACCCCTCTAGACTAGCCTGCACAGTAATAAGACACAAAGTGCTGCATGGGAGATAGCAGGTTAGAGAGCCAGTCACCTCTGACTGCTACATTTACCCCCAACGGGGAGGAAAATGCAGGATGTGGATTTTATAGAGACTGTACCAAGGTGTTCTGTGCAGGAGATAAACAGCCTTTTATTACAGCCCATACACAGATCATAGCTCTTTCTCTCTGTTTGCAACATGACATTCCCAATTTAATTAACACTTCAATTAATGCTAATTGTATAAACACTCAACTAATAAGGGGAAAAGCCTAACGTGAGCCGCCAAATATTTGTAGGCGGTTTTCTCATTATGTGTTGAGAGCGATCTTGTAACACAACTGCTAATTAGGCGTTATTAGCATACACAAACAGTTAATTAGAAAGCAGGCGCCCAAACAATTCAGGGGACCAACAAAAAAACCAAGTTTTCAAAAAAAAAAACGTAGTTAAAAAGGCAAAAGTTCGAAGCCAACACTCAGAAATCATTAGATAAATACTGGGGTATTCACTTCAAGGAACTAATCATTTTACACTGTTTAGTCCAACTTGTTTATAGCAATCTGTAATGAGGCCACAGGAAACAAGTGTAAACAAGGAATTCTCAATGAGTTGCAGTGACTCTAATTGAACCTGGAGCTGTTGCCATCTTGATACCAAAGCCTCCCCCAGGAAATTGAGGGTTTGTGAGCTCATTTTGCATGATACGGCATGAGAGGCTGATAAACAGTGGTGGTGACAGAGCCAGAACACGGCTAGCTTGCGTCTTGACAATGGTACTCTTTAGAATAATTGGATATCAGCACTTGATATCTTCATCATCACACTAAAACAGCTTCTACACGTTGTGAAAAATAAAGGAAAAGAAGCCCACTTTTGCATGAGCCCATTTATTATGAATGATAGCAGGGGCTGCACTGACATTTCATAAGCTGCAAGTGGCTAATCTTGTTCAGACTTGATGCTTATTAAAATACAGGCATACGGAAGAATCCACACCAAAGGCAGGGTTTCCAGCACTTGATAGGCCTTTTCTCCTCCTTCGGCAAATAAATACATTTGTCTTATGGCCTGGCACACGTCGGCGGATGGGCAGCTTGGGGCCCGCACTGCTGCCCTGTTCGATCACATGATTTATGAGTGCCCTGCAAGGAGCTGCAAAAGAGTTAATGATTGCAGGACAACAGAGAATTCAAAAACCCCAAAGTCTAGCTCTCCTGAATTGCGACATTTGCAGACACCATGCTGAAGTCCATGTCTATGTGCTCAGCAGTGCTACACATCTTTATAAGAGATGAAGGACAAGAAAAAATGGGATGGAGCAGAGGGGGACAGAGGCACATGTAGGGGAGACTGTTGAATTCTACTATTCCTGGCAGATATCTGAATGTGACTTTGCGAGGCCTGATCCTTTATCCTATCCTGGCTCAAGTATTGACAGCTAAAAACAACAGCCATTATCTGTTAATTACATTAACATTTTATCAGTGCCGTGGTGGGGGGGTGCATGTCCCAAGGCTGGCAGATAACTGTCAATCAGCAGCCAGTGGGAGGTGGGAGGGTGTGACAAGTGAGCTGGAGGGCTTGTCCCCTGGTGTCCCCTGTGGCATGTTTTCTTTGGACCTTGGCTCCTGACACTTGTATTTTAACCCCTGGCCAAGGCCTTATTCAGGTATCCCATGTGGTTGAATGGGGTGATGCTCTGGCCAGGGTTTTTCTTCTGTTTTTAGAGCTTCTCCATGCAACAGGCTCCATGGTTCAGAAATTACATCTTTCTAGGCTCTCATCTGAGGGTTCATCAATGTTTCCAGTTTAGAATCTTTGGCTGGACTGGGGTGGTGCTGGCCTCAAACTGGTATATCACCCATGACCTAGCAAGTCCGAAGTGAAACAGGTCATTAATGAGATGCAAATTAGTACTGATGAAAGTCTTTACAGATCTGACCTTGTAAAGACCTCTATGCTGATGATGGGTTTTTGCGAACGCAAACAAACTTTAATGCCTTAAGAGTCCAACTTAGGAAGTGAAGATGTTTTGTGGCCAGTGGGCTGAGATGAACTACTTCATAGTCATATGAGCTAGAGAAGTGTACAGCTCATTGTGATATCTGAAGAGAACGAGGTTATTGGCCAGCTTGGTCAGAGGAAGGACCATACTATCAAAAGTCAAAGAGATTGTGGCCTCGGTATCAGTGCAAAAATAAAGCCTCCATGAGCTGAGAATGAGGCCACACAGGTCACAGCTGGGGTCTGAGCAGCTGACTGGGCTGGACTGGGCCCAGCTACCATCTCAGCCTGCCCTCAACCCCTCTCAAGAGCATCCTCTGCCGACCTGCTCATAACCAGGCTGCCCTGCACTTTATTTATGCTGTTTATAGACAGTCCAGCACTGGCAGCCGCAGGCCAGCTTGGGCAGGACCTGTGCCAGCAAACAGGGTGGGCTACAACCAATGCCAAAGTACTCTGGCTGGATACTGTGAGACAGGAGAAACCTCCAGCAGACCCTGCAGACCTCATCTCAGTTGGGTTACTCGGTCATGTTGCTGTCTATTGATTGGATACAGTTGCTATAATCTAATAGTTCTTCTGCTTATTTTCTGTCCTCCAGAGTCTGCTTTCCACCACTCCAATGGGTCCTGTGGGAATGGGCTAGGGGGATCAATGAGAGGCTTGTCCCACCCCAAGAAGGTTCTGGCAGTGGCTGATGGCAGACTGACGAAGTGTCTGCTTCCAGTTGGCATCAATACAACCTAAAGTCAACAAGGAAGTAACGTCACTTTGGACACCAAGGTTGTGTCACACAATTACGACTTATCGCAAACTATGAATGTTAAGAAGCCTTTTTTGGTATACAGGGTAGCCAATTAAAAAAAAAATGGATATCCATCTTTCTCCAGGGGTCTGGACATAGAAATATCAATACCTTATGTTTTTTCCCATAAATATGAATAATTTCTGTCCAATTCAAGTTTTTCGCAAAATGAGTGAAAGGAAACAGTACAAGGAATCCGTCACATGCTATTTCCTATCTTATTTCCAGGTGACATGCCACCCTGTAAAATGGGAGAATGTTATAGGGAGGCAGTGCCAAAGTGCCTAAAAATGCTCTGTCGATCCAGAGGTGAGAAGGGTAACACTAGCTACAGGAAGGGAAGGGTTAACATTGGGACCGGCACACAGTTCCTTAAACACATTGCCTCTATTCACAAAAAAATGCTAAGGGCCACCGGTGACAAAGAAAGAGTAAGAAAGAAAGAGATATCAAGTGTAGTAATCAAAATGAAAAATGGGGCTCCAGCTACTTTAAACAAGAGCTAATTTATCACCAGAAAGTACGGATAAGTAGCCGAGTTGTTGCCGTTCAGTAAGTACCCGTTCCGCACCAAATTATTCCACCCCTGCCTGCATGCGACCATAAATCATACACTTCCCCACATCTTTTCCTATTAGTGGCTGTGTTAGGCATGGGTGCGTATTCAGCTACCAAACACAGACTAATAGACTACAACTTTTTAATTTTAAGAAACCCTCCCCTCTCCTTTCCCCAGATTCCCCAACACGATAAAATTTCCATCACTATCCCATTGTTAGTTCAGGATTTTGACACATTTTGATCTTGACTGTGGAACACCATTTCTCTTTTCCTTGTATCCATTTTGCTTGAGTGAGATGTTGCTCCTAGTGCAAAAACTCCATAACACAGGTGAGCAGCACATGGATCAATATCTTTATCAATCTATTCAGATTGGGTGGTATCAATTTCCTCTCTGTTGAAAACATTTGTACATCTAGTTTGCTGCTGACAACAGAGGCATCCAAAATATTTGAGATCAGATTTCTTGAAAAATAGTATTAGAAACCCAGAGGGATACCACATATTGATAGTCACATTAAAGTTCTCATCCAACTAAATCTTTTTTTTCTATAATATCTTCAAAGCACAGTACATCTGTTTCTTATTTTTTGAAAGAAGCATCCTAAATTACACTTTTCCTCACCACAAAGTGTGTCTACATTTTACACATTATTGAAGTCAAATATATAGATTATTCATTAAATTGCCTTTCTTGAGATTATAATGACAGATCCTGCCCTGTCACATAAACCTTTTGGGCAGGTTTTTAATTTGTCTGCTCTATTTGTTGCCGTGTTTGAATGACCTGTTGGGTCAATAAGAGCAGTTTCTAAAGCTCTCAGGGGGAGTGAGCCATTGCCTTGCAACGGGAAGGTCTGGAGTTGAATCCCTTGCTGCAATGTAAACCACTGAACAAGATGCAGTAAAACCTGGATTAGGGTTCTGAATGTGTTCTTGAGAAATGGAGCTTAATGAAACAACATGACACGGAGCTTGAAAACTGCATAATACAACATAGATTAGCTATACCTTTAATAATAACAAATAAACATTGAAAAGTGTATTTGATGGAAAACTAATATAAAATTTCAAGAAATGTTTTGGAAAATATATTTTTTAGAAATAACCCCAAAGTAAATTACTCAAATGGCTAAAATAAGAGCACAATTACAGTATAGCAATATAGAAGGTATCACTAACTGACTGTATTACTGTACTTAAATGAACTGATCCAGAAAAAATAAAGAAGCTGTATAAATGGACAAATAATTGAGTAACTTAGAATATAATCCTAACACAAATTGCCTTGGATTAAGGCATTAGCTAAATAAAAATAAATACATGCTGAGAAATGGAAGAGTTGATACTCACTACAAAGCTGTGGTTTCATAGACACTGAAGCAGAACCTGTGATCTTTTTTGGTTATTTATGGGAACATTTTACTATGTATAGTGGCTTTACAAACAAATGAATAAAGTCAAGAAGAGTGGGCTTTTCTGGGTCAGACTTAGAGATGACACCAATGCCCCATACCAGGATGACCTTCTGCAAGAGAGAGAATCAAAAGCTGCCCATCGTCCACCTCCTCTTCTTCATCTACCTCTGCAGAAGAAGAACGGAAGTAGCCCAAAAGCTGGTGAACAATGGTGACAAAAATAACAACATCAGCTACCCCTGTAGGCCACTTTGAAGACAGAGCAAACTCAGTAAAGTGTGAGGGGAACCCACAAGTGATGGATGAAGTCTTCAGCTTCCAGTAGGAACCGTGTGATGGCCAGGTGTCTCACTCCTGTGTGCTGTGCTGCCATGGTGACTGAATCCCTTTACATTCTGGTTTCTCTCTGGTGACAGTATGAGGGATGCATAGGTTTGTTCTCCTCACCATTTCCATCCATCATCTTACAGGGTCTAACTACAACATTCCCCCCACCAACCACACTTGCATTCAAACCACCTTTTACTGCAATCCCTGAAATACACACATACACACTTATTTAGTGACACATTTGCACATACATGCACAGCCATAGACGCACTTTGCACATACAGGCATACTTGTGCAAATATACACACACGCGCACATAGATATACACATGTCACTGGGATAAGATGTCTAGCCATGCCTACTTATCTACAGGTTTGTTGTGAAGTTAGTCCCCCCACTCCACTTTTCTACACTATGAGTAAAAGCCATCTGTCCTTTATCATGCTGAACTTTGTCCCTGGGAATCATTTTTATGTAGTGCATGAGAGGACTTGAATGCAGAATGACTGACACCCGTTGCTTACTTGAGGGTGTGATTCACATATTCACATTGTGAAACTGCCTGCAATATTGTTCAGAAGCTGTCACAAAAGTAAATATGTCCCGGAACTTCTTGGAGACACATCACTATCTGATGTGACAGTTTATAACAGCAAATCTGACAAAATCTGCTTTATGGACGTGTAGACTCACATTTATTCATTTAGGATACATTTTTCTCTGAAGCAATGTACAGCTCAGAGTACTCAAAAGTGTACTTCAAAACAGGTGAAGAG
The DNA here is from genome assembly GCA_900497675.1 of Arapaima gigas. Taxonomy (NCBI): domain Eukaryota; kingdom Metazoa; phylum Chordata; class Actinopteri; order Osteoglossiformes; family Osteoglossidae; genus Arapaima; species Arapaima gigas. Next base: position 134,299 of record UFQX01000324.1, on the reverse strand, counting down.
TTTAACATGCAGACGTGATTATCGAAGAGTTGGTTAGTCCAGTATCACTATTTTTGCCAGTGCACATTACACAAGCTGCTGCTTATAGAATTGAGTCTGATAGGAAATAAAAAGGTGATTGTGACAAATGGTGTGATGCAAATGTATGGAGCTGTTAGGAGATAGGGAAAAAGTGGTCCAAAAAAAGATTTGTTTTGATACCATTTTTGAATGGCACACTGCCATTTTAAGCAACAGAGGAGCTCATTCTGCTGTACCAAAGCCAAAACTGAGAGCCCCGAAACCTAGAGGGACCACCAACCGGCCAGAGGTAGAAGAGCATAGCAATGCCATAGGAAGCAAATGGACAGAAATGAGGAGAACACATATGTTTGGAATTGAAACAATATTCTGAATCAGCTGGAGAGGCTGGGAGGCAGAAGCCAGAAGAACAGACAGGAGGGAACTGCAGTAGTCCAGGTAGGATGTCATCGTGGTCTTGACCAGAAGCTGCATACAGTCTGTTTTGAGATACATGTGGATCCTTGGGATGTTATACAGGTGGTATTTGCAGGATCAGGTTAGAGGTTCAGTGTGCTGAGAAAAACAAAAACTTGAGTCAAGTGGTATTCAAAATGAGTGAATTGTCCAGATTGACCAAGTTTAGTAGACTGAGTTGTAAATGGTGATCTGTCAACTAAACAGAGATGTCTGAGAGGCATTCTGCAATATTAGAGAAAATGTCTATAGCTGTATGGGGAAAAGAGAATAAGAAGTGGGTATCATCAGCACAGCAGCAATAGGAGAACCCAAGTGAGGCAATAACAGGGCCAAAGGAAGAGATGTAGATGAAGAAAATTAACAGTCTCAGCACAGAGCTCCAGAGAAGACTGGTTCAGAGAGAATGAGGGGAACACTGGGGGCTACACTAAGCCACCTAATAAGATCTATCCCAACACAAAGGATTTAAATCATTTTGGTAGGGATCCTTTGAATCCAAGATGTTCTGGAGAGTAACAAATAATTTGGCAGTTGACAGTGTATAATGCTGCAGAGAGCCCAAGTAGATGCAGGACCAAGGAGAAGGTGGTTCTGTTATCACAGGGTGTATCCAATAATCATAGGCTAGAGATAGAATATTCTGGTCTGGAAATCAGAGAATAGACAGAGTGAAGATAGGAGAACAGCAAAGAAAACAGTTGAAAATTTTGAGGTTAGGACTGTTAGGTTAGGTTAGAGTAAACAGGAGACAGAAGAGGGAGGCATTAATTCACTGAAGACCAAACTTAACATTACATAAAGCACATTTCATGTCTTTCAAAAAAATAAACTATCAAGCTTTGAATAAGTGTCACAGTCTCAGAAAATTCAACTAAATGTTAACATTGTTTCTCTTACCATCCCTTTCAGCAATTATTTATAGCATTATAATTATTTTAATCCCATAATACAGTTATGGGATTAAAATAATTAGGAGTTGCAATTCAGAGGGGCTGTTCTGAGTTCAGTTCATGTGTACAAAGTACCTGGATATTCCTACAGCCAATGCTTTTTTTTATCTAATATGCCTTATGTTATCTGACTAATCTATGCAACTGGATATTTTACTGGAGCAATTTAATATAAGTAACTTGCTTAAGAGTATTACAGCTGTAGCAGGATTTGAGAGTTGAACTGGGAACAGGGAACTGGGTGCATATTTGCTATACCTCGTCCTGTTGGTTGTTTAAAATGTGTGATTTATTCGCCCAAATGGCAGTCTAGGAATGCTATCTACAACAGCACTGCAAGCCCCTCATTGAGCAGACTCTTTTCTTCAGAGATATACGATTATTATTAACTAGCATGGCACCTGACACCCACATCTTTATGAAGAAATCCCACACAGTGAAGCACCAGCAATACCCAATATGCCATTGTGCCCCCCCCAAATAGGAATATTGACAAATATGAATGACCATCGACCCTACCTTGTGGCTCTTGAATAATGTGGCAGGGTTATTTCAAACATATGCCTTTTTTTGCCCCTTCAACCAACCATACCAAAAGGCATACCTATCCAGATGAGTCCACGTGGTTTGGACCCCTTTGATGAATGGTTTCATTGCAACACAATGTACAGCATTGTTTTTAAATATAAACATCAATCACCAGTGAAGTTATTTTCAAATAGTCCTGCCTCTTAAGTATTACAGCCAATCTAATGACAGAGGAGTAGATTAGAGATTGTAATGGTTCCTTTATGACAAACTATTTTTTTTCTGTGCTTGCAAAATGCAGCTGGGTTCCATTGTGCTGAAAGCAGAATGTCAGTCAAAATGCCTCAGTTTATGTTCTACACATTTCCAAATGAGCCAACATGGCAGAAAAAATGGTACAAATGTATTGCCCATGGCAGACAGGCTTCTGAAAGTAACCCAACATCGCTGGTTAAACAGAGAAGCAAATTTGATAAGTGCTGGAATAATACACTGTCATGTGTGAAACACATGCTAAACTAACTTCAAAGCCCCTCAGTCATAATAACAAATACCCTACACAGGCATTATAATATTCTCACATGAATTCAATAAAGACTTATAGGTTATGTTTAGTTTTTTTCTGACAGGCTTATTTCAGGCTGGAGACCCATTATGCCTGCTTCTCCTTGAGAGAAGTAGAACATCTTTTCATACAGCACAGGGGGGTGTGCCCAGTAGGTTCAGCTGGAAGGACCAAATGGATCCATCATCCTAAAAATAGCCCTGAGTGGCTCAATTTTTTTGCATGGTCTGATATTTTTATGATTATCACGGGTTATTCATGTCAACATGCAGAGGACAATGAACTCCTCCCTCATCCATAAAAAAAACAAATAAATAAAAAAAATAGAAATGCATAAGGCTCACTTAGAAGGACACTGCAAAGAGCTGGTTGGCAGGGGCTAATTTTCGGTGGTAGAAATGGATAGCGCATCCATGTCCACCCTGTAGCTTAGTTTAAAATGCAAAATGTGGACATTATCTGGCACTGCGATTCAGGGGCATCCATCACGCTATGCAAATGCAGCCCACTGGTTAAGATATTCTAATGTAAGCCACCCTGGAGATGTAAGAGAATTAACACAAACAGTTTGGGGGCGGCAGGAACATGGAGGGGTCAGGAGATAGGAGGGGATAGGGGGAAGGAGTGGGAGGGAGAGACAGGGAGGGCCACAGGAACACTGGGAGCCCACCTGACTTGCAATCACTCCACTGAACTTTGGCTATGGATGCCCTGCCCTCCCACCTAAACTCTTACCAATGAACCCACCAGGCATGATGGGTATCTACAAAAAATAGACCACACTCATTATAGCAGCTGATCATTCAAATACAAACTATGCTGTCCATTACTGTGCATTAGGTATAAGGAGCTGATGAATCATGAAGTTGTAGTACTTCCTGATGCCAGATGTGAGCAGTTAGAGCTGAAATTAGAGCTGACACTCATTGGGTGGTTACTGTTGTTCAGAAGTTCATCTTCCTGCTGCTAAGGGTACTGCAGTTGTGACTGTATTGTAGGACATTTAGTGTCAACCTTTACATGAATAGTTAACACAGAACTGAGACACAAAGACTTAGGTGCCAACGTGAAGACAGTGATACCTTCCTTCCTTGATGCCTTGGCGATACACCAGACTCTTTTTCACCATAACTGTGCTGTCTACAGAGTATTCCATACTGGACGCATGTGGAAGCAGAGAAACCCTCTGTGAGCGAGAGCTTCTGATATGAATTATATATTATAATGACTGTTTCCGTAACAGCATCCACCTCTGTCACATGATCATCGGTGTCCTGTAACAGGCCTTGTTAAAAGCTTTGTCGACTGTTTGAGAACAGCTATATAAAGGTCCTATGCTATTAACTCCAGTTTTTTGCAGTGTCTCATACACTTACCAGCACACACATACAATCAACAAAAATAACCTTCTGATGCTACTACTAATAAATGCAACACATTCATAATAATGTGCTTGAATGAGGTATTGTAAAATGTATAGTTCCTGCCTCAATCCCACATTTCCTATTCTCATCACTCCCCCCTATTACACAACAGCAGCTCCCGTAGGCTACAGGTAACAGCATCCAGTTGAAGGGTCCAGTCTCTGGCTGCTTGTGAGGGGTGGCCCTCCCTCCAGTTCCATCCAAGCCCTGCCAGGCCAGCAGAAAGAGCTGGGTGGGAGGATGGCATTATTATCCTTATATTAATGTGACATTAATTGCTTTTACTTTTTCACTCCATTAAGTGTGTGCTATCTTTTTGGGAGCCTGGCCAGATGGTTTATCGCTCCTGAGCCTTTGCTGGCACTGTTAATGGGCTACGACACCCAGCCATAAAGTAATTGCACCGCAGCGTTGCAAGTGTTCGCTGTGCTAATTGAAAAGTAATTGCTGAGGTGCAGAGCAACTGTTGCATCATAAAAGCAGCCAACATCCCCTCCTCCCAGTCAATTAAAAAGAGCCATCAGCCTTTTTTGTTACGACGCATTGTTTTTCAGAAAGCCGGCATGAAGAACGCAGGTACCTGTCTCGTTGCTTTCTTGTGTTTGGGACAAGTGATTATCGTGCCAGCTCAGCTCCCACTGTTCAGCATGCTAATGAGGGTACAGAAGGCTAATGCTTTCCACGCGCTCGTCCTTCCCTTTTTTTAGCTAAAGGCTCAGGGACAAGGTAACACAAACAGGCTGTGCTAGAACCAAATGCCTGATTTATACCCTGACAGCCTTTTAACGTTCATTTTGCTCTTGCTGTGATAGCTGTTATTGCCATTTTCCATCACAGTCAGAAAGTAATGGACTGAACAACTTCAGATTAGAATATTTGGGGAAGTACCACTGCAGTACAGTAAATGACAGGCAACACACTGTGCTCAGCCTTCCCAAGTAGCTGCCCCTTATATACCAACTGAGAGATTCTGAGCTACTCACTCAAATCAAACTATGTAGTACCCATAACTGAACACATGGGGGCAGTTATCCAGAGGGCTGCAAAGATCAGGGCAATTTGTACTTCTCATAACGTGAAAAATATTGTAATAAAAGTATTTAAACCCAACAAGTTCTTATATTCCTGAGGCAATACATGTTGCCTGGCAACATACATACATGTATGGCAATACATACAATTCAATGTATTTATTTTCTCCTTTGTCAACTGATGACACAGATTTTGAGTTATGAAGGCAACAGAAAATGCTTAACATAGCAGTGAGATACATAGATAGATAGTGGGTGGAGAGAAACGCTGCCATCTCATGTGCCCAAGTTGACAAAAACCTGACATCTCCCCATTCCTGCACCAGCGTCTCTCCCAATCATAGTTCACTTTATGAATGCAAATATAAAAGAAAACAGTACTGTGTGAATAAACAGTTGATCATTTTCACAAAGTGAATTCTGCCTCTTTTCCTGTTCACCATCCACCAAATGTGTTACAGTGAGATACATTTGAAGTACTCTTCAGGTGATCAGCTGGTTGCAAGTTTAAATACAAAAATGAGTGTTTTGCTTAAAGAAAATATCCAGATGTCTAAATGTATAAATGTAAGCATTTTACATTTCTCCTACTCAGAGTATTGCCTAAGCACATACATCAAGTGATACATTTCAGTAAATTTCTGCAACCGTATGTGTTTTGATCTGTTAAATATGTTTGCAAAAACACAAACTCATTGAAAAACATACAGAGAAACACCGAAACATATTTCCCCTCATTTAGCTAAGCTGGTATGAAATGAAAAAAGCTGAAACAACATTTTCTGCACCTGGCCAGGAGCATACACTGGTAAATGCAGAGACAAGAGTTTGCAGACTCCTAACACATGTTAAAAGATAACTAATACAACTGTGTTCAGGAAAATTGGATTGTTTAAATAAAGAAATGTAGATATCAGTTAGGAAAGCAAACTGATTTTCTCTCCTTTTTCACTATAGATGTTTGATCCTCAAACCATGTTAACAATTCGTACACCTGTGATCTAACCAGCTAGAAAGAGCTGACACCACCAACATCCAAAGGAATTACCCAGACTTCTGGTTGGGTGGGCACCAGTTCTAGCATTGGTAGAATGAAAAACACACCACTGGGCAAGCCAGGCTGCCCTCACTTCAAGGTTCAACATTCAAGGTTTACTTTAGGTTCACTTTATTGTTATTCTGCACTTATACAGATTTACAGAAGAGAACAAAATATAGTTTCTCCTGGGTCATGGTCTACAGTACTAACAGACCACATAATGATATAGGACAATACAGACAAGTTGAGATAAAATATAAATATGTAGGGAACAATATATATATATATATATATATATATAGATAAATAAAGAAATAAAAGATAAAAAGATGCCGAATTTATAGATAAGAAAAGAGAATTAGTGCTAACAAAGTCAGTAGTGATGGTAACAATGATATTGTAGGAGGTGGTCAGTGGTGGTGGTGATGATCAGTCCCTATGCTGTCCAGCATTCAACAGCCTGACATACCAGGAGGAAAAGGGAACAAACAAACAAACAAAGGAATAAATAAAAAATGAGAGGACAGTTTTCAAGGACCAAGGACTTTTGCATGCGAGGCAAAGGTGATAAACGTTACACTACGGAAACCAGGTTCAAAGGTCAGCTGGAGAAGGTGACCACTTCCCTATCATCACTATCCTTCAGGGTCTATGGGATAATTACAAGCACAAAGCTAACTTCCCCCTTTTTATACTTAATTATTTTTTTCTCAAAAAAATATCCCGAATGCTCGCAAATGTCCTATCCCAGGGATCATTCTGGATCACAAACCAGCATCCTTTAGTTTTCGCATCCACATGACCCCAGCTGCTAACCTTAGCAACACCGTAGTATCACAAAAAAGTTTAAGAAGCTATCCATCATACCATTGGTTTATACCACAGAGTCAATCCAACAGGCAACCTCAAGCTGCACATTGTCCTCTTCAGTAAGGAGCCAAAGTCTCCAACCTATCCACATAATCCAAGATCACAGCTGCCTTTTGATCATAAATATGTTTGTATTGGTGACCTTGCTACACAAAGGCCATCGACTCATTTGCTGAATATGAGGTGGCTAGGCAGCTGTTTGAAGTGAGCTTGAGTTTAAGCAAGTTTGTGGCACGAGGCGATTTAGTCATCATTATTAAAACAGAAGTGGGGTCTTGCTTATCAGCCCTAATTGACTAGCCTTCAAGCTGAGCAGACTGAGAGCATCAACATGCATCAACTGTGTGAAGCTGAGAGCTAAATGGTGAAGTTGCCCAGAATGAATCAGGGTCAGATCCAAAGACCCAAAGACCGATGGGGGTATATGTGAGGCAGAATTTATGGGGGTTCAACTTTGCTGCTTGTCTGTTTTCTTCTTGTGGTCACAGCCTCCAATCAGCACCCATCCCAAATTCCCCCTCTGCCTCTTGAATCAATGGCACTGTGCAAAGATGCAGCATGGAGCAGGTGAAATTGTTCCAAGTTGTTATGATGGATTTATTAATGGCCTTTGATTAGACAGCATACCTTTCAGTTCTTTGGCTGGCTGTCTGCGAAAGCATGGAGGAGGGCAACACCAGTTCTGGGATGGTGTTGTGCACTTTATATTCCAAAAAAGAAATCTAGACACTAGACACTCTAGAGACTCTCTATGTTGACCTCAATCCTAATGCCTGGGACCTAGACCAGTCCCCCAAAGTAAATATCAGTAATCATTCATCTCAGAATGAGTGGAATTTCAAGCATTCATCACTTTTAAAAGCATCATGAAGAACATTAAAGGGTCTAAAATATCTGTCAGCATGCAGACAGGAATAGAGCCTCTCTGCTTCCATGAGCTGCTTTCTAGGCACTGCAAAAGAAGTCTCCACATTAGCATCACAGAGCCCAAGGCTCTCTCTGCAACCAGAAGACCTACTATTTTACTATGACTTGGTAGAGTTTGAATGCTGCACAAGGGGAAAGCAAGCAAGAGTGTCTGTGGTCTCATCTACAAGTATTCTAACCAAACAGAACAGCGCTGGATGTTTTCCCTATTTGGACCAGCTGAGAAGAGTGCATTTTTTGTACCTGACAAAGACATAGACAGTGAATGTAACTGTGAGAGGACTGTAATAATGTAGGTTTTTTTGCTCAGACAGTGTTCTACTCCCTTTCCATCTCATTCCTCCATGTACCCACCAATGAAAACCAGAAAACACTTTATAGGCAATCCCTCTGAATAAAGCTCAGTAGAGTTTTATGGTCAAAATTCACATGGAGCCATGTTTGCCAACACATGAACAACACTGAAGGCCAAACCTGACAACCTAGAAGCAGTTGTTCTGATTGGTTGCTAGGCTGAATATCCATCCATCCATTCATCCAACCATCTACTTTCACAAAAATGCTTAGAGTGTAAGGCAGGGCAACCCCTGGACAGGATTCCAGTCCCTCAAAGGGAAATAACACACATTTATTCACACACTATGTCACCATTTCACCTGAAAAAGGAAGAAGGAAACCCATGCCCACACAGTTACAACATACAAACTGTATCATCATCATCAGCACTGCTTGCTGTGCCACCATACCACCCTCAGGGTTGAATATATTTGCTCTATTTCCCACTAGTAGCTGGGCAGAGATTGGTTCTGTCCACAAATACAGTGCGTTACATTGGATCATTAGCTCACTGTGAATTCCTCAATGTTATTGCTGTTACACCAGAGCCATGAGTAGCACTATTGTTGCAAATCATCACAGTGGTCAATAATTCACAACTGTGGTTTAAGAAACACTTGTTTCACACTATTATACTAGCAGTTCATTAGTGGAGAATAATTTAACACCAAAATACAGTAAAACACAAGTAGGTCAAAGTATCACAGGTCATATTTAGTCTCATCAGCTTTAAATCTTTGTCACTGGCTCATGGCAGGAGCATAATTTTGTACCTTTAATGGTGTAAAAAGAGGGAGGCTGTTTTGTGGACAACTGCCAAGTTACCATAAAACAGCTGAAAACAGGCAAAAATGAGAATTACAAAAAGAAGAAGCATCTGGAACAGACTTACAAGCTTCTGAAACATGACAGACATATGAATAAGTGTTATGAAAGCCATCAGGGGGCAGTTGTCATGGTGGTCAGTGCGAGAGGTGATACTTCACAGTCCTCCAGTGGAGCACCCCCCCAACCATGTCATAGTCCTGCCAGTCCCAGACAGCTGGTTGTTTCCAGCACATCCACTTGGCCAATCTACCCTCTCCAGGGACCTGCACAGCTGTTGGGGGCCATACTGTTTGTTGAGGCTGATCTTGGCAGAGGCCTGCTTGAGGGCTCACTCCCCATGCCACAGGCTATGTGCACGAGCCAGGCTTGATTTCATTGCTACAAATCTGCTCACAAAACCCTGAAGTAGCATATCACCAGCTGTAAATCTACCCTACATCCCCACACCCAATCAAAAAAAGAATGACATGCAGAAGGGTGGGGAAAGTGACCTGGCAAAGGCTCATGGAGATGTGATTCTTACAAATAACATAGTGCCCCTTGTGGGCAGCCATGCACTTCAACCAAGAGGACAGAGAAGAAAAGTAAGACTGTAACAATTTATGAATTGGAGCTCTCATCAAGTTCTTAGTAAATAATAGCACCTGCCACAAACCCGTGTAAACCAGCAGACCACCATGGGTCCACACAATAGGCACATAGTGGTGAGGGTGATGTCATGGATTCCTAATAGCTGATGCAGGCCATGGAGTCCTTTGTCCTTGGGAGCCAACCACAGCTGTTCTCTCTCCTTCCTTTCTCTTTAAGTTATTCTCAGTGGCCTTTCATTAGGAGATTAAATCAGCACAGTAAAGAAAAGTGTTGAGGCTAAATCCAGCAGACTCAGGGTTCCCTCAGCCTTGTTCAGAAAGATGTATCCAGCATCTCCTCAACAGGGCACTGGAAATCAGGTGACAAGAGCTCAACACTGAAAATTTCTAGGATAGGAGTAGAAGTTTCATTCAACCAGTTACCATTCAATTGCAGCCCTTAACTGAATGTTTGTATGCATCATCCTTCTTTCCATTTATTACACAACCAACTAGAATTATCAATTCTAATAAAACTTTGATAATATCTTCTCAAACATCTATTTAAGACTCAGAGTATCTAATATCCTATATGTTGACCTTTCTGATCATCTCCCTGTATTTTATATAAACCTATTTTAGATCCAACAATACTCTACAATTATGACAAGAAACTTTAGTAAAGCCAACATAAACAGTTTCCTGAGATCTATTTCTAGTTTTTCTTGGGAGGTTATTCATTACAAATCTGATGTCCAAAAAGCACAATAATAATAATAATAATAATAATAATAATAATAATACCTTTCATAGTATTTTTTACAAGCACTTTGACAAATCATTTCCTTATAGTCTTATAACCAAGAATAAAGTTAATAAGCCTTGGCTTACAAAAGGTCTGTTGAAATCCATATGAAAGAAGCAATTATTATTTAAATCTTATCTTACCTATTTATCCCCATAAAATTTCTGTTTATTCCTTACATAGGAATAAATTAAATCATCTTATTCTTAAAGCCAAAAAGTAATACTGTAAAAGTAAATGAAGAAAATCCTGTACTGATATGGAGAAAACTTAGAATGTCCTAAAAGAATGCAACAATACATCATCCAGTGAGTCAACTGATTCCCAGAATTTATAATTAAGAATTACAACACAGCTCCAATTTAGCTGAAAGACCGAGTTGCTATAGCTAATGAGGTGAATATTTTTTTTTACCAATATTGGTCCCTCTCTTGCTAGCATATACCTGACACTCTCATCAGCCAACCTGAAATTACTAAGCCTCTATACCCTCCCATTCTTGGACCAATAAATATAAATTGAAAATGTTGTTTATAAAGTCAAATCATCATCACCAGGATATTATGGTTTGAACACAGATCTTCTTAAAGTGTATTTCTTTCATTTGGCAGTCTATTACACAGTTTGAAATTCTCTCGTGACAGTTATGTTTTGTGATCAGTTCAAGTGGGCCAAAGTCATTCCAATTTTTTAATGTAACAGATCATCTTATTTTGCTAATTAGACCATTCTTCCATTTTTTTCTAAAATTCTTGAAATACTTGTTCACAATGCACCTACAATTAAAAATCTGCTTTACCCTTTACCAGTACAGATTCTGAAGAAATCATTCTATCTCTGTGGAATTCAGCCAGTTGATGGATAAATTTTCTCAAGCTCTCACTAAAAATGAATATCATTGGTGTATTCAATGACTTATCAAAATGGATCCCCAAGGATCAATTCTTGGTCCCCTGCTCTTCCTTGTATATGGTAAATTCCTATACTATTGTGTATATTGTATTATAGTATTTCTAACAAATTACTATTCATTTTTTTGCCAATAATACTCAATTTTTTCTTTCCAATGTCAATTATTATAGCTTAATCAAATAATTGGTAAACTAGATTATGTTGATACCTGGTTTAAAGCAGTCAGTGCTACTAAAAGTTCTTATATGCTTTTTCAATGAAAAATAAGCACATTAATGACTATTAAAAACAGCTCTACCTAGCTAACTACCCTTGACCAAAAAATTGCAAAAAATATTGGTGTCACTAGCAGTGTTAGATGTCTTTTTTCAACCAAACTTCTTATCACTTGTATTATTCCCTGATTTACCTTTACTTTTTCTATTGTAATATTATTTGGGCATTCACCTAAAAAACATCTTTTCTCTCTCCAAAAAAGACTTAAGATACCAACTTTCTCACTTCCACTGACCAATTGCTCCATCTTGTTCAGGAGTCTTGAGATGCTGAATGTTTTCCAAATAAATCAATTTCAAATGAGTCTGTCTCCAGTCTTTAAGAATGAAAGGAAGGAGATTCAACAACAGGTTTGACTGCAATGAGTGTCCACTAGTATAACACCTAAACCTAATCTTACCTTCATGTCCCATTTTTCAAAACTGACCAGTATCAGTTCTCATATCTTCCCTACTTCTTAAAATCATGTTCATCTGTTTCTTGGAGAAATTTTTAAAAGCTTATGAATCAGTGTAACTTGTTACATTTGTAGTATGTGGAAGTAAATTCACATTTTTTTCACTTTCTAATATTTTGTCTAGTTTATCATCTGCTAGCCTATGGGTGTAAATTACTAGTATCTTTTTGCAGTCTCCATTTCTGGAATTTTAATTCTTTTGTGTCTGTAGGAGATGCTTATACCAATCTGGTTTTTTGATCTGCTCTACACATTGTGTTTCCAATCTAAATTGTGCATTTCTGTAGTTTTATTCTTGTTTCTTCTTTTGTGCAAATAAATTCTGGCCCTTAGCAAGGACCCAAATTTCTTTGATTTGTGCCATATGCAAAAACAAAGTCTGTTCTCACTGCTCACTAAGTAGAAGCTCATTTCAATGAAAAACAAAAAGGAATGAAAAAATACTCAAGACAGTAATTTGCATACAAAAGTTCATAAGCTTGGGACATAAGGGCCAGCTCTTAAAAAGAAAAAAAAAGTGATAAAATTTGACAGAGATAGAATATTAGAGTGACCATAAATCCAGCACAAGCTACAAAAGTGACCCCAAGAACAGTAGTAACAGCATGGTATGAGGTCACCAGCCTATTGCACACACCATCTAAAGTGTTCACATTCACCTCTGCTGCAGCAGATGCAGAGGATGACATTCAAACTAACACCACAGAAACAGTCCTACTGATGCGAGTCCCCCCCACCCCTTGCGACATTGAATTCACTGGGGAGGCTGAACTCCTGCACTCCAGCTGTCAGGCTCTGGCACTGAAAGAGTTGAATGTGTTGCACGTGCCAGCTTCTTGATGGTGAAAAGAAATTGTTCGTAACACTGGTGCCCCCGTGCTTCCTTCTCAGCTCATCTATTTCAACCAAGGCCTACAGATATAAATAAAAAGAAATCTTACAGGCACATTTTAACATCAAGACAGCCTTGAGGTTGGTAATGCTACCACATATCATAAAAAATGGGAAAAAAGTGCTGAATCTCTTCTTTGTTACCAGACAAGCCACATGACCCCCTAAATGTATTCACCTTACTGCAGATTCAAACAAATAAATAATCAAAAAGAGAAAAAGTCCTATCTCCAACATTTGCTATTGTGCTGCCATTTGGTGAACACATGCTAGATGACAATTAATCTGCAAACTAGACATTCAGAAAATTACCACCATTCTTCCAAAACATTATTTTTATTTAATTCAGTCCACTAAGTTGATCAAAGCAGGGGAGCACATATTGGAGAAAAGCAGACATTGCTGCTTAAGTAGCTATTTGCTATCCTAATTGCAATTCAACAGGTGGGCTATAGATGGAGCTGTTCTCATTAGAATACATTAAAAGCATACTTCGCTGGGGGGGGGGGGGGGCTCTCCTTCACTACACCCATACTACTGAGACAGTGAAGGCAATGGCANACAGCTGGGGGGGGGGGGGGGGGGGGGGGCTCTCCTTCACTACACCCATACTACTGAGACAGTGAAGGCAATGGCATCCTTACCTTTTTCTTGAGTTGAAGATGTAAAATAGAGCTTGCATTCCTAGTAAGGGGCATGTAGTCGATTGTATAATTAAAGTTATTTCCTGAGGATGTTTTGAGTGTTTTCATGGCTCCCCCTCTCGCAGCAGACCATTATCCCCCAAAACAGGCAGACCTTGTGGCAGTTATGGAGTAATCTTAAGACGACACATGGCTGAAGAGAGGGCAGCAACAATAAGAAAAGATTTCACTGGAAGGATTTTAATTATGATTCAGGAGCCCATAAAGTTTTAAAAGGTTATAAATAAAAGAGGTGTGACAGACAACAGGAGGGGCTGGGATCTCCTATGTGTTCTAATGTAATTTTAGCAGAACTTTTGTTTTAGTCTAGTTACAAGTAGACGGTGGAAGAGGCAGTGTAGTCGCAAGAGAAAAAAAACAAGTGTACAATAAAAGTTCCAGCGAAAACAAGTAAGTCATTAAGGGCTACTGGTGTGAAAAAAATGGCGTGGACTTATCCTGAAGTGGCTGCTGGCTAAACTCCCAGGGGGCCCAGCTGCAGTACCCTGTAGCGAGGTACTTAACCTGAACATCCATCCATCCATTATCATTAAGCATTTTATGCTGGTGACAGTCACAGCAGTCCAGAGCCCATCCTGGAATCACCTGGGCACTGTGCTACAAACCTACACCCTGGACTTGGCCACCACAGACTTAACTTAAACTATTCCAGTAAAACTTCAAAGTTCTATCAACAGGCAAAACTGTAAATTTGACTGAGCAGCAAAACAGCCTTACTCTGCTTTAAAGGAAACTAACGCTGAGATATACGATACCCCTTCATTCATCATATCTTTATATCCCAGTAGACTCCCTGCTTTCATCTGCTGAAGAGAAGACCATTTGTCCCACAACCCACCGAGCTTCACCATCAAACCAACAGCCTTGACTCCGAGATGGCCACATGCCGTTTTAGCCCCCTGCACGCGGTCACATTGCTCTGCTCCCAATCCTGATGAAAAAACCAAAGGGATCGAAAGATGCCAAACAGGATGATGGGATGAGGTACAAGAAAATCTCCACTTCCCAACACGATTATCAAAGTCCCTTCGAAAATCCATCAGCCGATTGTTCTCATTTACTGTGCTGTGACACTGTTAATTCCATTGAAAAGTGCCCCAAAATGCCTGCCAATACGCAAGCTTTAGCAGCACCAAAGCTCTCCCGTCTGTTTTAGGCAGGAAGTATTGATCACCACTGAAAATTGACAGAGGTGTTCTTTAAAATGGCCAATTGTATGTTCTAAGGCTGACAGAGTATAAAAGGCACTTGTGACAAGGCAGGCAGGGTGAGACCTTTATGTGTGACCTTTTACCTCTAACATCATGTAAAAAGTAGCTCTGCTCAACCTGTAATTTTTTTTCATTAAATAAAATTTTTTAAATAAAAAAAACTAAATGTTTCATTTAATCTTTTTTGACCCACACAAATTGAAACATGAAACATTCCTTAGAAAACAGCTTTTTTTCTGTATTTGTGCAACACATATATCATTACGGAGATGACTGTGGAGGCACAACAGTACAAAAAAAAAAAACCTTCTGCTTGTCTGGGTTTTGATTTTCAGTGGACGAACAACAGCGCCCCTCTGATCAGTATTGTCTGCATCTCACATACTTAATGGGCTGGAAAAGAGCGTCAGCCATGTGAAGAGCTTCTTCCAAGGGCAGGGGGAACAGCAACGAGCTGAGCCAACAGACACCACTGAGAACAAACAGCAAATATGAAAAGGGAAAGTTATAACATTAATGTCACACCTCACAGTTGGACAGCCCACTCATTGATCAGTGAACAATCTTTATCTTTACTCAATCTATGTATGTGTGTGCATGGCTGTGAATGTGTGTGTTTACAGAGAGCAAGAGGTGTCTTCAAGGGGCCCTAAATGGAATTATTTCTATAGGGTTGGAGCACAAAGGTAGCGAGTGTACCACAGAGCAGCCCCCCCCCCCGTCCCCCTGTCCTGACGCAAGGTCAAACGGAGCGGAAAGGAGACGAGACCACGGATGGATAGGATGGAATGGGAGACCACACAGTGGCCCTGGCCTTGCCACGTGCAAACCAACACCTCACTGAAAATTTATTAATTAACCAAAGATCACTGTCCTCTTAAAATAAAAATAAATCATGCTGGGATATTTTATAGAGGGGGACAGAACACAGTGGCTGAGGGAGTTTCTAACCCACCCCCTCAAAATGAAATGGACCAACTTGTAAATTTACTGTATGTTTTGTGCTCATCCCATAACACATTAAATTACCTGCATGGTCAAGGCTCTGCTTTTGGATATATATATATATATATATATATATATATATATATATATATATATATATATATATATATATATATATATATATATAAAAAAATTTAAAAAAAAAAAAAAAAAAACAGTGCCCATGATCTATATGATATCTAATCATAGATGATCTGTCAGTTTCCATACATTACTGTTTATGAGCCATATTTTAAACACAAAATCATGTTTATGAATATAAATGTGCAAATTACAGTGGACCATATGTAGTATAAAGTGAATAATATGTCAATGGGCTTCAGACAGAGTGCCAAGTCAGTATTTATGTGATTTTTATTCTCAGAACACTCTTGCAAAAAAAATGAATAAGAAGCCATGTAGCATCAGTGCTATCGACTTCAGTAGTTCACACATCACATTAGTCACAAGCATCCAACACAGCCCCCCCATCATCATACAACATGTGCATTTTAATATACACTCAAACATAAAATAGCATGAATGCTATATAAATATTTCTGCTGGCTTTAATCATTGGACAAGACACCACATTGATGAGCTCTCAAACATCCACTCAGGTGGGTACAAGAAAAGTGAACCCATGTTTGTTTTTACATCTGGGGCTTATCCAGAGTATAAGGGCAACAATGCATTTTGGTGTCATGAAAAACAGGTGGCACTGTCTGAAAAGAGGTATATGTGAGGGTAGCCAAGTTGACTGGGACTGGGACATGCAGTTCTTACCGGTCTCTGTATGTGCAGAGCGCAGTGGACTCCTCTTCAGGAGGGTCCCATGGGGCAGACCCCTAACCTATTGCAACCTCCCTACTAAATTCCCTCCTGCCTCCAGGGTGGATGAGGGCCTCCATTAGAACAAACAAGTGCATTTCTTTTAAGGCGAGTAGAGATTTCTAACCTTTGGCTGACACCCAGAAAAGGTCATGTCTGTCCCAAGCTCAACCCCTTGATCACCCTAGCAGCCCTCCCCTCATCCTGCAGAGTAGCTCTGGACTCTTACCTGTCCAAGACAGAACAAGCCAGCAGAAGTTCTGCACCCATGAAGGTGCTGCTTATACTAGATCACTCAAGAAGTCCACTGGACCAGCTTATACTTGGAATTCTTTGATTAACTACACCAAACTGACTAATTTACAGACAAACCGGCAGCTGAAGAAAATAGCCAATGGTCACACGACCATTACTTAAAACAAGCACACCTGATACTTATGTTTCCATTTCGTCACCATACATAGATGCTATTTTTTCAGATTCAAAATGTCTTCATAAAGATATGAGAAGATAATCAAATACGAGGATTATTTTAAATCTTAAATTACAAAATTACAAATTACAAAATACAATCATAAATCAAGCCTTGGTTTAAGGAATTTCAAACTACATTATTCAGATTCAATTGTAAAATTTCAACAGAAATCGTTTTAAAATGTTTGAATAGGCAAAAGGCACTATACAAACAGACTTTCCTAGACACTTTTCAAAATATTACTGTAAGCAAAATAATTTTTCAGTCATCTTTTGAGGAGTTTTAACAGTTATTAGTAATATTCAAGTTAGCAAGATCGACTCATAAGAATCGTATAAATCGTCTAAATTTGTATTTAATCCGCATAGAAATTTTTTTTTGTTACTATTTGTGTAATTTTAATAAACAAAAATCTCGTCTTTCATCACAGATTTATAAGTAATTACGACACTCCAGGTTTTCACGTGAATGAGTAACGAGTAATTGTAATGTTTGACGGAATTAAAAGATATTTCAGATAAGGTTTATCACGTATCTTTTTTAAAAATGAAAACCATTTTTAAAGTTATTTCAGTTTATTTAAAGCTGCAAGTTTTAATGTACCGATTGTAAACATTAACATGTAAATTTTACGCAAAAAAGTATGATACTGTCAAATATATAATATTGTAGTAACGATTAAACATTTATTAATGCCTTATCATTGACGTCATCACTCGTTTCCGTTGGTGTTTTTTCTTGCACCTAAAGTAATATTACTTTGAAAGTTAAAATACTGCAATCTGATAAGCTCGTATGTTAATATAAAACTAATATGTAGACATAAAAAAATTCTAGCATTCTTCTAAATAGCGTTTTAAAAATACTGCATTTGGAAATACTGCCGATATATTCTATTCATTGTGGCCTCAGGTACTTAATTTTACACACGGTTACTTAACACGGAATTGTCATTACTGCTAAAGCAGAAGTTGTGAGTGTCCTCCGACACAGTTGTAAATGAGGACATTTGATCACTTTCAACCGTGCGGGTTTGTCTCGAGCTCTCTTCAGTCCGCAGGCGCGCGCTCACGCTTATCGGCGCCTTTCCTCCCGACATTATTTACGCCACCGCCTGAAAGCGGGACGAGGTCGCGCCGTTGTGTGTGTGTGTGTGTGTGTGTGTGTGTGTGTGTGTGTGTGTGTGTCTCGCGCGCGCGAGAGAGAGAGAGAGAGAGAGAGAGAGAGAGAGAGACGCTACGCTGAAATATTGCGGTGCGCCGCACAACGTCGATAGGCGCGCCTTTATAAATCTAACGTATCATCAGGTGGGCAACCTAATCTTTGCATTAAAGTATATATTTCAAAAAGCATTGCATTTGTAATAAAACAAAAACTTATTTTGCTTGACTTTTGTATGACAGGTTTTCATGTTTAGAGCCAGTTTGTTAGAAATAGAGGAAGAACTTTAGTTCAGTGGGTTTTTACTTCACTGCAAAGGGAAAGGAGGAGGCCCTTTCACAGAGGCTTTGTGTGGTTCTCAGTCAGAGCAACTGACCCCAACCTTCACACACAAACACTCACACACTGCAGCCTTGTCATCAGCTGCTCTGTGTGGAGATGGCCTGTTTGTGGTCACAGGGCAGAGTAAGCTGGCCTGTCCTAAATTATTGTACTGTACACCATACGCTTTGGTCTAATGTGCTCTTGGCCTTGTGTTTCTGACCAGTGTTTCTTATTATTACTTTTATCTAACCATGAGATATGGAATTTTGTATTTTTAAGAGCACGTGAACTTGAAGGTGATCTTTCTTTTTTGTGGAAGAACATGCATATACACACATACCGTAGAATAGCTGTGTTAAAGGAGAGTTTTAGGGACACAATGGATTCCCAAGAAAACAGATGGATGCTGGATCAAATATGGCCAGAAAACCTACTGGAAGTGCAACGACAAGGCTGAGGTTATTCTTTGGATCAAAGAAGATGACCAGTAGTTAGATGGACTTAATCACACTGACAATAGATGTACCCCTTACAACACTGAAGAGACAAGTAGGAGAAGGAAGTTTCAGTATACACTCTGTTTACATGGTTTACATTGACTGTATATGCATGGTAGGTCGTTTCATGTTTCAATAAACTCACTGCAGTCATTGACAGCCCTAAACACCTTAAGACCCAAATGTGTGGAGATGAAAACTAAAGCTACCTAGAACTAGTTTTCTTAGCAGTGCTTGTGCAGTGTTGAACAGTTCCAGCCTCCTGAGGGTCAGCAGTGAGTGCAGTTGCCCTGTCCCTTCTTGCTCCACCCTTGAAGGACACTATTCTCTTGTTCCACTCAGCACTGCCTCCAGCTGAGCTGGAACGTGCAGCAGTAATACTTGCTGAGTGCTTTTTCCTCAGGTGTGGTGCTGAGGACACCAGACAAGTATTCTTGAACAGTTCTGCGCTCCTGTCTACGGAGAAGGAGCTTAAGGGCTGCTGAAGATGGACACGGAGGGGCAACGTCTCAGGCCAGTTTTACCCCTCTGTGGCCATTAGATATAGTATTGATTAGCCAAGTGAGGGTCCAGAAAGCAGGTCAGAGGTCAGAGGTACATGACTGTCTCTATTTCTGTAGCGCAGGGAACTAACGGAGCAGAATTAATACACCAAGCTGTGGACCAGGAACAGTTTTTAAATAAGACTGAAAAAGCACAGCTTTCTTCCAAGCACGAAAATATTGGATGTCATTTGGTGTATTAGGAGTATAAATATGTTGTAAAAATATTGCCTGTTTTCTGATCTATACAACCAGTTATTCCTTAGGATCATCGTTCCTGTAAAGGAGTTGTAAGAAGACAAAGCCACTCATAGAACAAAAGGTAACCTTTTTATTATTAAACATATTTACAAGATAAATAAATAACTTTCCACTGGTACACGTGATTTTAGTACACAGCACATGACAGGTACAGCACAAAAACATTGCCACGGAGGTGATCATGGTGTGGACGGAGCTTTTATGGAGGTTGGGGACATCGGGAAGAGGTGCTACAAAGTTGATATCCAGAGAGGGGCCCGACCAGTCGATCCCAGCAAAGGACAACTGAGGAGTGTGAACACGCCAGTTATTGCTCAGGGGTGGCTACCCTGTTCCTCTCATGGGATTCAGTGGAGTAGGCTTTATAAAACTCACAATGCACCTTCAATACCTATATCTACTGCCGCAGCCAAAAAATACAGGTGCAAGCTGCTACGAAAACTGTCCACAATTGTCACAATCTTTTCTGTCCTTCCAAAAAACAACATGCTTAGTCAACAGTCATAAAATTATGATTTCCTACTGTCACTTAGTGTTTTTGTTCCTGGGCAGCACTGTTTTGATATTGTACTGCCAGCATTCATAGTTATTGCCAGTTTGGTCAATGTATTGCTATATACATACAGTATATGGAGTAAACACCCTGTCAGAACTGAAGTGAGGTTGTTATATTATGAGTTCCAAGTGCACTGTGATAAAGGGCAAGTTAAGTATATAGTCATGTTAGTGTACAAAAATTATACTTAAATATGTCCATAATACAGTACATTTAGTGTACCATCAAAATGGTTTTACCGCAAAAGCAAGTCCTCATATGGAAATATGTGAAGCAAACAGGCAACACAAGGCAACAGCTAGAGACACGGACTCGTACTACAGTGACTGACTGCATGTCTCATCCCAGTGTGCGCTTTCTCTCTCACTCTCTCTCTCTCTCTCTCTCTCTCATCCTTGCACGGTTTAAACGTAAGACTGTGGTCTTGTCTCTGGAAGCACAAGGACAGCGGATTGTGAAAGCAGCAGCTTACCCCATGTAACATTACATTTGACAGACTAATCAGCAGATCAACAGTTTTCACAGAGCAGACTGTCCACAGCTGCATTCTGAATGGGACAGACAAGTAAATACAGAGGGGGAGGGAGAAAGGCCAGGGGGGAGGGGTGCGTCGTGTGGCTGAGCATAGCACCATGTCTTATTTCTGTGTTGCAAGCTCTCCGGGGCATTTGAGTGCTCCGCTCCCAAACTAAGTGTAATATAAGCCTTGCGTTGATGCAAAATGTATGCAGCAGCCCTGTTCAAACCTAATCACTCACAGTGACAAGCAATTCTTTCCCCTATCATCATCAACTTGGAGAGTAATGGATTGCCTCTGAGAAAATAAAACCCCTCATGTGCCACGACAGCCATAGCACGATGGTAAGGTTTTTTGTGATTTTCAAGGGAAGGGCATAATTGTTTGTTGATGGCCAGTTGCTGTGCCGTGCTAATTGAGAACACGCAGCATAGAAGCTAGAAACTTAGTATAGGCTTGGACTTCTGCACATTCCTCTTCGATTAAAGGGCCCTCAAAAATTAGTAGAATAAGCAATGCATAGAGAGCACATGTACTGTGTGTTGAAGGGGCTTGCTGAATTCACAGCAGTGAAGGAGGAGGAACTGCCTCTATTCTTCCTGGTCATCCCCAAGGCAGACGAAGCAGAACTTTAATTGTCCCATTTCTATTGAGGATTTCAGTTTAGAAGACTATTAAAATTAATTGGTTATATACCATTTTAGCTACTTATAATAAATTAAGCATTTTCTTTTATGTTCTCACACTAATTTAAAAAGGAACAAAAATAATTATCCTAAATTGTCCCTTAGTAGTGGATAGAGTGGGGAATAGTCAGTCCCAGAAATCTGTGTTCTGAAATGATATAAACTCCTTTTTTCCCTTTATTAATTTGTGTCTATGACAATTGGATATTCCTCTGTTCACATTCTCTCATGTTATTTTGCCTGTCCTCTGTCTACTGGGTAGCCATGTGATCTGGAGCTACAATGAATTATTTTCTGCCTGTTCTCTGCTGGAATTTCAGTTGTTCTCAGTTTTCAAACGTGAATCGGTCGCCAAGTCACATGTTTCTGCAAATGTGGGTGTGGGACAAGCACAGTGGCAGGTGCTGGGGTTCAGGGGCAAACTAGTTTTTTCCAGGTTGAAACTGTAAAAATTTAGAAGTGAGCACTATTAGTGTAGTAGTGCAATGCTGCACTTTTATGATGTTTAATGTTGTGCCAAACTTCCTGCTAGAATGGATCTGTCGGTATGTCAGCAGCCCGAGAATTTTGTCTTGAAATGCAAGTATCTACAAGGAAGATTACAGTGTGCTGGTTATCTAACAACTAAGGTAAAGGATAAAAGCTACATAGAAAAAACATAGACAAATTTATCTGAGCTTTTCAACCATTTTCAGAAAAAAACTATTAACACTGCAGTGACCAAGCAGCTGCCACATCATTAAGGACAGTGTTATCACATTAACACAGAACATAAGAAAGAAACTGTATTCAGCTATATAAACTACATGTTGGCAACAGTAAGAGAAAACATTGTATATAGGGATGTAGATGTGGTCATTTTACTTTTAATTTTACTCAAGCTTCGGGGCATTTAAAAACAATCAACATCACGAGCAGGTCATGTGTCTCTGTGTATTATATTTCAGATTATGTAAATAATAATTAAGAAATTCACCTTCTTAATCATTCTGTCATTCCTAAACTGAGTAAACTGGGGTGAATTACCTATTATCACAGTGGAAAAAGCACACATATATTAAGACATTGAGGCCTATGTGGCACTAGTCTTGATGCTTTGCCATCCACTACAGAATTTGTACTGCAGTAGACTGCAGTAGTTTCATTACAAATTAAGCACCATACCACTGGTTGACTAGGATCTTAAAAATCCAAAGTTGTCAGTATTTCAAAAGACCGCAAGGTCTCCACAATAACACATTTAAAGGGCTATGATTTTTGGCTTCTGTAAGCCTCAAGTCCTTCTGCATGTAAACTGGATGGCACGTTTTGTTGGTTGAATGACGGTCAGAGGAAGGACTGCATCTATAGGTCAACAACATTCCATGAGTGTCAGGGGATTGAAGTGGCCCGTTTCCATTGTAGGGTTGCTGCTTTATCAAACTAAAATTAAACATGCACTACATTACAAGGACATAATGACGATTTATGGGTAAATTCTGCAGCAGGCTATTCACGTGTCCTTCTGGAGAGGGGAACTGTACTATGGCGCAGGTCAAATTTTTACTATACAACTGTCATTCCTCACCAGCTGTTTGAGTAATGAAGGTTTGAGGTGTTGAGATAACTAACCCTCAACTCAGCACCCTTTTGATTCACCAAGACAATGAGCAAATAAAATAAAATTAAGTTTCAAAAAAGCATCACAGTTTTTCGGGGATTTTGTTCTTTGTTTTCTATTTTATATTTCTGCACATAACAAACAAAATAGGAGACATAGTGGTAAATAAATACTCAGTGATACCTATTTACACTGTGGCCAAACAAAAAAGTTATATAGTACACCGAAATATTGTTATGTGAGAAAGAAAAACAAAATCACTTATTCATTTTACGATCTAACACCAATTATGCTACACATCATTTTGTACAGTAAAATTTTTTAAAAAATGACCCAAGTAAGATTATCACCATTCGACTGGTTAAATAGAAACTACAAGAGGTCTGTGGCCGGAAGACAACTCCTTTTTGAGACAGTGTCTGTTGGAAGAGAGGGTTCCCTAACAGGCATCCAACAGTGGGAGACAGTGAGAGGCAACTGAGCCGTCGTTGCAGCCAAGCAGGCCTTCAAGTGCAGTGGCCAGTGTCCCCTCTGCCATATTAAGGTTTCCTTTGCAATTTCATATTGCCACAGTGACACTTTACAACATCCCATCAATCACTTCAGCAGTGTTTGCATCCTTCTTGAAGGCCTCGCTCTCCAACTCATCTAAAATGGTGAATCATCAACTGCATGTGAATTCAAAATCCGGCTTTTTTTTTTTTTTACTCAAAAATTCTTTCAACACCGTTTCTAACTACACTGTGGTCACTGTACAGAAGGTGCCTGTGCTTTTGCACTGCTCTCCAGAAACAGAGGGTCCTGCAACGGCTCTGTCTGGCATGGGTAAGATCAGCTGTTTGTCAGCTGGGACAAAGCTGTAGATCTGGGCAAACCTGTTGCAGGTCTGCAGTGTGGACCACCATTGTACTCCCCTTGTCTGAACAGGGTTTCAGCGGCAAACCTAAAAAAAGACGGCCTTCGTTGAAAAATCAAATGTGACAGACAGCAGGTACCAGTGCCCTCTCCATACAGTACACCACACGTCTTTCAAATAACTTAAAATAGTATGCTTGACATATGGGCCACTGAATGTTCTGACAGCAAATATCCTGGACACGAGCCACTCTTCGTAAAGCCTAGCTCCCACCCTGTCTAATCCGCACATAGCTGCCTCAGAGTAAACAACCAGCAAAACGTGGAGACTGTATTTTTATGGACGCGGCATAGGTCTGGAACAGGGGCCTGCATTTCCATGGACAGTGACTTACTGCACATAGAACAGGTTCTCTTTCTTCAGAAACAGCAGCAAGACAACAGTGCAGACAGACTAGTACAGACAGACTAGAAGCCAAGAGCTCTATGTGCTGACAGTGAATGGACTGCCTCCATACATCTTTCTTTGTTACGAGAATTAACCAGAAAAAAATCCAGCACCCATCTCTGTTAGCTAGAGAAAACCAAACACAGAGAGATGTTACAGGCCTTGATCTGCTTCCTTAGGCAGAGTCACAGGGCACTGCTTCTGTGGTACCACAAAATACGAGGTATTTCTAGAGACATGTGGACCAAAACATGCTTTGAATGTGGTCCCTTGTTTTCCAAGAGCCAGTGAGAAGTAGGGATAGTGGGAAAGAGGTTTAAGACAGTAGACCATTTCCCTACAATTAATATCTACATGTCTTAGTGTTTCTAGGAGGCTGCACCACTGAATTTGTTGCACAAGATCCTCCAGTGAAACAACCTTTTTTCGGATTGGGAAGAACATACAACACACATACACACACACACACACACACACACACACACACACACACACACACACACACACACACACACACACACTTCAGTTTGAAAATCAGAAAAAAGAAACATTAAGCAGCTCTTTGAGTAAAGGAAGCTGAGGACCTTCCTCCTGAGGATATATCGGGGGTAGTTCTTTGTGTTTGACCACAGACCATCAACAAAAGAAGAAAAATTACTTCTGTACATAGTATTTGTTATATATCTTAAATTATTCTGCATTATTTATATTTATATATTTTATTTTACCCAGGTTGCATTTGTTTTTATTTTTTAAGCTTTTTAAAAATGTCTTGGATAAAGAAAGAGCAGTCTGTGACCTGTGCTGTCAGTCAGCAGCGTCCCCCTTGTCCCTCTGTGCCTGAGCTCCGCCCCCTCCGCCCTCGGGCTACTGCCTGGCTCTCCATCACACTTTTGCCTCCAGCATCTCCAAGAAGAGTTTGTGCATGGGCACCTTGCCCTGCACCTTGATGCTGTAGAAGTGCTGCACGGCCTTGGTGGCGGTCTGCCGCAGGAGGGGCAACGTCATAAGTAACTTGCCGGCCCGGCGCGGGTCCTCGGCATGTTGCCCGCCCTCGTAGTCCTGCAACGCCTCGTGGAGGGCATCCTGGAGTTTCTGCACTGCCTCCACATCCTCAATGTGCATGGAGTCTATGAGAGTGCAAAAAAAGGGTGGGAGAGACCGATCAAGTATGTTAATGTGGATTTAGGGATCATGTGCACAAAACCAAAATCCATGTATTGTAGAGGGTAATAATGTCGCATCAAGAGAACTGCACCCTTAGCATACATATATTTAGACACACTGACAGTGTGTAAAACACTGGTAAAATAATATTGATTAAGTATTACTATATCTCTTTCTTTTATGCTAAGTAATTAATAGCTAAGTAATTAATACTATTGATAAAGACTATAAATAAGAGAAATATAATAATCATTTATAAAGTGGTAAATATTCTTCTGAATCTGAGGTGTAAATATGTAGAATTAATTATTTTTTATCCAGTTTGACATTACATAGATGTATTAAATTTATAATGAAAACAGCATAGGTTCTAGCAGGAACAGTTGAAATAAATAGTAATATAAATCTGTGAAGCAAATGCATGCCACAAACAGGCTAAAATCATTCTGTATGTTCTAAACACAGTGTAAAACATGCTGCATGAAAATACACCCATTCTTCACATAACAGGACTATTTCATTCTGTGAAGTCATTCTTCTAGATGACTCACCATTGTGGGAGGATACAATTAACATTATTTCTTCTGGAAAAAACTCACCTAAATGAATTAAAATGTCACATTAAAATTAGTTTTGGCAGATTAGTTAAAGCTACTGCCTTGCACTCTATAAACACTCAAATCCCCCCTCCAGCTACGGTAGTCTTGAACGAGGTAAAGTAGTAGCCCAGCTCTATAATGAGATAGAAGTGTAAGTAGTTTTGGAAAAAAGCACCACCTAATAAAATGAATAACAGCTGTGAGTGTGCTCTTTCGGTTGTCATATTAGTTGTTCATTGTGCTCTTGTTCTCCCATCTTGTCTGAACTTAACTATGTTTCTGTACAAATTCAACTTATGGTATTCTGTGATTTTATCAAATGTTCCCATGGATGTTGATTCCATATTTCTTTTGTTTTGTGTTTGCATGACTGTGAAGTGTCTTCAATATGATCAATTTGCTATATACCATACAAATATGTGAATGTTATTATTTTTGAAGATTATATGAGTTCTTTGTTTGTATAGCTGTATACAAAAATTATAATATTATACAGTTAATAAATGTAGAGGTTCTGCAGTGTTTTCCACAACAATTAGCAGATATTACTTGCAAATCCTACTCAGTAGTTTTTCCAACACCTTATGGAGGAGCATTCCATAAGCAACATTTTGCTCAGGAGCCTTTGAGTTCAGTCCTGCACATGAATCACAGCAAACATCCACTCCAGGCAAGCTGGGTCTGAATTCCGTATGGCTTTGGACCGCAGTGACTGGAAATCAATGTAATCCCAAAGATACTCAGGCCACACGTGGAATTAATATCGGTGTGCCAAAGGGCAATCCCCTGAGCGAAGGAGCGCACATTAAACACGACTCAGCACGGCTCCTGTCCACAGTGCCGAATACGTTATTCTGCCTTACAAACGCATCATTTGGGACCTGGGAGCCCTCCAATTCTTCAAAAGCCTGACTTGTTCATCCTGTCCACCTGTGTAATAAAATTAAATTCAAGAAAATGTTTTGTTATTATTAGCTGAACTTACTGACAGCATCAAAAACAATTTGGATCAGATTTAATTGAAAAAAACTAAATAAAATCAAGGTGAAATACTTAGTTACCTTGTATTTCTTACACATATCTAAACACATTATTTCATGGTGCATTATTTAATTGAAATTTGCAGTAATATTTTAATAACTGTATTATGGACCCATCTTATTAGATTTCTCTAACTATGGTTAAATATTTATGTTATATTTGTACATCTAGTTACCAAAATAATTAGAAACATACATTCATAGTTAGGTATCAATTGCATTTTTAGATTCTTTTATTGGAATAAAATAGAATGCTAAAGGGTGTTTTTCATTGTTGTTACATGTAACATATGGACTTTTGCACATCTTTAGGTAATACGGTAATAGTACCAATTATTTTCAGCAAATGTTGACCAGGCAACTAAACAATAATTTAAAGACTTTGATGCTACTGAATAAATGGATGGCTAGATAGACAGATGGTAAGGAGGACAGACAAATAAAAGCACTCTCCTTTACATGGGAAGATGAAAAAAGGAGGACTAAAACAATGACTACCATGAACAGCTCAGCGCCAAGATGATTTACACCCGCAGAGTGGGTGATGCAAACTACATTCAGGATCTTTTGGTCATCCAAGCAGACAGAGATGATGGGCAACCCTGAGGAGGTGAGTAAAGTCACCCCTTTCCACTGCCAAACTGCCTAACAAAGTCCTCTACCCAAATTTAATTTTTACCACAGAAAATTAACTAAAATAAAGTTATGACATGAAAAAAAGAAGGGGATTAGAGACAGATGAAGTTGGAGGTGGCATTCAGAGGACCATGATATTAGGCCATATGTTTGCAGCTCATTGTATTCTGAACACACATATGAAGGTGTGTATGTGCAACAGCGGCATGTGAGTGTGTGAAGGGAATTCGGTGGAGGGACTGAAGTCCCAGAGCAAGGCATGTAGGGTGGAGGGGGGGCATAAAAAAATAACTTTGAAGAAACAATTTCCCTGTAATCCATCAGAGGGCCCACGTCGATCCAATTGATAAACTGCTAATTACAAAATCAATGGCTATGAATTTTCACAGCTGTCAGGCAGAGCGGCCCTGGAGAGCACTATCGCGTAGGAGCCCCGTTCAAATGTTCGGGAGACCCCCACCCCCACACCTGTCATTCGAAAGTGAAGCAAAGTCCGCCATCAGCATTTTCATTTTTCAGACACACAAAAAGGGGCCCAGGCAGCGCATCGATCAGAGGGGCCGGCTGTCAATACGCGCACAGCATCTTCGCACCAGGACAAACGAGGCACCCCACTCGTGGACGCTCATTCCATTCGACTTAACACATTTTATTGACAGGCCCCCCGTGCTGCTAATGAAATGCTAAATTTATCTCCCGTGGCTACCGCTGCCCTGCAGCTACTGTTATGGAGATGGAGAGGAGAGGAGAACCCGCAGCAGGGGCGACATTCGATTAAACAGCACCACTGTCCCCGCCTGCTTTTGTCCACCCTTCCTGTTTATCTTAAATTTATCAACCTGGAAGTGATTCGACAGTGAGATAAAATGCAGCCTGGGGCCTTTAGTACATTGTTCTGTTAATTCCTTTGTTTGACAGAAAAGTGCTGGTTATTTCACTGATTCGATTGTCGCAAAGAGCCTTTAAAAGCCATGGTGCAAGTCGTCAAGCCCTGAAAAACACAAGGTGTCCACTTGGCGACAGCCCTTTCACAAAAAGGAAATCCTGCACTGAATCTGAGACGTGTGACAAGCAGGAGAAACTTTCTGGTCACTATGTTATCCAGACTGGTAAACATTTCTTTAACTAGTTTGCTAATCGATGCAGGGGTCTGCATGTTGAACCAAACCAGAAATTTAACAGCTGAGGTAATTATGAAACAGTACAATAAAACACAGAGCTGCACTCTACTTTCTGAAGCACTCAGAACATGTTACTCTCTTTAGCTATCCGTTCCTTCTCTATTCATAATGTTACACCCTACAGCTGTCTTTACAGATATTACATACAAGAAAGTGCTGTTTTGCTATGATAATTTTAACTGCTCTAAGAGTCATTTAAACAATCTTACATAATATTTAAACTGAAAGTAACCTGATACAAGTATTATTTACCATAATAAACACAAAATTGAAAAGACAATTTACACTGTTAGCAAAAAATGTTTTTAATGTTGAAACAACTGTGTTTTGTAAAGTACTGTAAATATGCTTAGAAATACAGTATGACACAACATCTTACCACCTTCAGCCTACAGAAGAAAAAACATTGGGAAAGTACTTTTTAAATACAAAAATCCACAATAATAGATATTTCAGTAAATCATTAAAAGTTCACTTGGGTTGGATTTCCACTGGGCTTCTTTTTCCACTCAAGTTCCTTTTTTTACATAGATATTATGCCTAAAATTAAATTTTGTATGCCTTACACTTATTTTGGTAAGTGAAAGAAGTGATCTTGAATTTGTAATATATAATATGACAATATACTTGTATGTCTATACATGACCGTAGCGTGTAAATGAGCGCAGCAGCTAAAAACACTGGTGAAAACACTGTCGCAGCACAAAACAAAAGGACATTTGCAAGACAATGCTATGATGTACAACATATGACAAGTCCTGCCCATGTTCTGTTAACCTGCTTTTGGGCTGAATGATACAGCTGGGGTTTTATGATTTCGAGAATATATGGAGGAATGGCCAGAGTATGCATGGTTGCCACAGTGATTTGGCTTACCTGAGTTGGCGAGGGCGATGGCCTTGAGGGTGACAAACTCCTCCTTCTCAACTTTCAGCTTCTTGTACCTGCGTACCAGCTGCAGAATGGACACGTAGAGGTCGAGCAGGCCTGTGAGGCGGGAGTGCTCCTCATCCATAACATAGTCCTCCGCGTACACCAGCTCATCCTCGTAGGGCAGTGAGCGGAATACGATGCTCAGAATGAGGATTTCCATCCAGGCACTCTGCAGTAGACTCATTTGGTCTCCCAAAGACAGGCTGGAGAAGCCTAGGGGACAGGAGGTGGGTACAGGGGTGGAAGCACAATAAGTATTTATTATTTCTGCTGTTTGGTTGGTGAATGTTCTGTGATTTTCACTGCAATTATGCCTTTTTTCTGCATATGTAAATACTGCAATGTACTGTAGAATGACGCTGTAGTTAGTTCTTAGTAACTTTGTGTGGACCCTGATCACTGCAAAGGCATCTCTGATTTGTGCCCGTCTGAGCAAACTATGGTGCTTGCTTCAAGTTTCCTTTAGAAAATTCCCACCACAATACTGAGGGAGTTGTTGAAGACAGGCAACCATCTGTCTACTCGCGTGCCGGGGTGTGTTTTTGTCCACGCGCGTCTGTCTGCATGCACTCGCGTGTCTGTCTGTGTTTGGTTGGCAGGGGGCAGCGCCAGACAGGTGCTGCTGACAGCCACGTTTCCCCCTGCTGGGAGACGGGTCAAGCACGGCACGGCAGCCCCAGCACGCACTCCTGACCGACAGCTCGCCCCACGCAGCTGCTCACACCTCTGTCTGTCAAGCAAAACGCCCTGTCCATAAGTGCTCGACCGGCCAATTAAAGGATGGGGAGGAGTAGTGAAGCGAACTATTTCACACAGGCAACACAAAGCAAGGAGGAAAAACAAAGGAAACAAACAGAAAGGAAGAACTGATAGCCATCTCTCCTTCTTTCTCATCCCCCCATCCAAGTCTGACAATAAAATGTTTAAAGTGCTCTTTGTCCCCCCCCATGCTCTCCACTCTGAGCGTGCTCAGTTTGCCTGGAGGCACCCCATTCCAACAGCGTATTAGGAGCCCTGGCACAGCCTCATGATTGAAACGATTGCTTTTACAAGTTCACTGTCGCTGTGCTATCTGCTGCTGCTTTATAATTAAAAAGAGCTTGATTACTGTATTGACCAGGCTGGGGGCTGCACCTCCTGTCGCTCTCGCCCCCTGTTTTAATATATATTATCTCGTTGACGGGGTGTCGGCCAGGGTGATGTTTATCGGGCCTGCCTGACACTTTTGAGTGTTCCCACACACCGTGATGGGTGCTGGGGAAGGTGGGATGGCTAAGTGTCCAATTTCTCTTATCAGGACCCACGAATGCAACGGAGGGAGAATGCTGGAGGACGCATTAATTAACAGATTGTAATCGGCTCTCAGAATGTGAAGGGGAATCAATAGTCACAAGAATGGAGGTGTCTGATCAGACAGAAGGGGTCGGACATTCATGGTGTGCAGCAGTGGCCCGATGCCCCCCCAAAAAAACCTTGATAACCTCAGACCCTAAATCACTCTCTGAACAACTTTGGTTAACTGGATGACATATGTTTACATAACAAGGCACTGGTGATAAAACATTATAAAAATTTATATATTTGAAATATTTAGTAATATAAAAACATATGACTACTGAACTACTGGTATTTCTTTAATATCATGGTTAATACAAACAGTAATGTACATACAGCCTTTTTGATAGTTTCCAAATGATCCTTTAAATACTATAGTGCAAATGTATAAAGTTGATCAAAGCAGTTTCAACCTATGAAAAACTTAAAACATTCCCAAGAGTTTGCAATGCAACTAAGATGGCTTGCAAAACTGTATTTATAATCAATTTTTTTTTTTTTTTTTTGCTAAATTCTTTCTTACCTCAATCCTGTGACAGATATTAGAATGTTTCCAGAGTGGTTCTGATTGTGTAACACACCCATATAAATCAGGGAAAAGACACAAAGTACTCTGCCAGCAATGGGCAGAGGGTAAGCACAGACTGTTGCAATGACTGCATGAATGTTTGCAGCTGCGCATAAAAATTGTGACAAGCAGCAACAACAGTGTTTTGCATAAAGTAGAACAAGGAGCCACCTTGCACCCACAACAGGGAATTGGCCCAAAATCACCACAAGCTTCTGGAGCTGCAAGCACATTAAACACAGCAGCCTGCAATTATGTTTGACAATAAAAGCCTTCACATTGAAACCTCAGTACGCAATTTGTTTTGGGGCTCCAAGGGGCGATGGTCCCCCCTTCCTCAGCAGCTTTTCCTCCAGGAGCCTGAATTATCGCCTCAAATGGAATCCTGTGCTGTGCCTCTTTCCACTCAATTTAATCGGGTAATGAAGTGACTTCCCATCTCGCTGGGTCAAATGGTGCTCAGGCCAGAAAGCACAGGGTGGCCCAGTTAAGTGCCACCAAAGCAGCTGATTTCCCACTAATGAAATATCAATATTTACGTCTTCATTTGTGACTTGCCGCTTTTGTGCGGCCCAAGCAAACAAAACACACTGAGCTGACATGGGGATGTGGTGCCTGTACCTGGCTACTGGGTGTGGGTAGCGCTGTGTCTTACATGGCAGTCAAGCTGACTGAGATACGGACAGACTTTGGGCAATGTACTGTAAGAGAACAACACAGTTAAGATAAGACTTATTGTGTAAACAGTCTGTAAAGTACAAACACAGTTGCTGAAAGAGAGTGGAGGAAACACTAGTTACGTCCAGTGACGCTGATACTTGTACGGAGCAGCCCCGAGTCAGCCGAATGCTGTTACTGGACCCTGCAGTTCTCTGTTTCATACCAGACTTCCTGTCATTGAGGAGAGTGCCTCTTACACATGCAGGCCTGCCAGAAGCTGTGACAGGCAAGGAGAGCAAGGGGGTGAAGGCTGGAGAGAGAGTGATAGATACCCAGCTGCAGCAAGTGTGTTCATTAATGCATTCAATAACAGCCTGTTCCCTTTCCTCATACCTGCATCAAATATATATATAATCAGTTAATTATTCTAGTTAAAATTTCACAGTGGTGACTGTCCTCAGTGCTGCAATCCATTTGTTTAGTTTTACTGTGGACTGTAAAGTTGAACCCAACCAATACCTCCTGTAACAAAGCCATATGTGGCCATCTCTTTGTGACATCATTCATGCCAGTCCTCTCAGCAGAGGAAAAGCAGCAGTGCTTATTGTTATCATTGTAAATGGCCTTGAACTGACTAAATGGATTGGAAACGGAATGGGAAGAAAATTCATAAACAAATAAATTAATTAAAAAAGCAATGAAAACAAATATGTTTATTCATGTTTCAAGCAGCCTGGCATTGCCCCCGCCCCCTCCTTGACCTCTCTGCTTGACTCCTCAGCCCCTCCATTAAATTTGCTGGTACCGCAGCGACGCTAATTTCCCTGTCTGTTATGCAAATGTTCTTCAACTGTGGTCCCCTTCCCACAGTGGCTGGAAACCGTGAGGAAGATGGCAGGCAGGTGGAGAAGAAAAGATGGACTTCATAAGAGATAGAAAGCATACTGTGCTGAGTAAGGTAAGAATAAGGACAACAAAAATATTTGAATGGGACTGAAACACAGTTTTGTTTGTGTGTACTGTGTTTATGTCCAGTATACTTGTGCTCTATGGGTGTCCTGTAGAAGTGCCATTTATTTTTCTCGAGGTACCCAGAGGGAAAGAGACACACAGATGGGGGAGGGCTGGATTGGGGAGGCCAATCGCTCCTTCTGGGTTGATAAATCTCAGACTGTCACGTTTATCTCCAAACAAATCGGTTCAGAGCCCCACTGGCGGCTGGGACTGGAGCCTCTCCTCCTGTCTCTCTGTCTACACACTAATCAGAGCAGTAGCGGTGCCTCCTTCAACTGTGTCACTGTCGAAGGTGGCGAGCTTCTCTCGAGTTGCAGAGTAAGAGAACACAAAAGAAAGGCAGCTGAAGCCTTCCCGCAAAGCTGACAACAGGGTGGTGCCCATGCCAACAGAGCACCACTGGAACAGCCAGGGCCCACTTTCATCCAGACAACAGCACTACTCACAGAACCAGAACTCACATTAAAAGCTCCAAATTTCTGCAGAGTGGAGTTCATATTCTATTAATTTATTATTGTTTCCATCTCCCTAAGGGCCATTAGCGGCAGCCATAAAAAGAGATGTAATTATGAGACCTGGTAGCCCCCTCCAGCTGCAGCCCCCCTCGTATTTCATTCTCAGCTGGAGTGTGGGGGATGGCAAGCAGGAGCAATTCCTGCAGGATGGCCACTGATCTATCATGGTTCCTCATCAGGCAGGGGAGATGCCCCAAAGCACCAGCAGGAGCAGGCTCCTTGGCAGCAATCTCTGCGCAACCTGATCTGCTCTTTCCACTATGGGAGGCCTTTCTCATGCCTCAGGTAAAAAATAACCCCACTTTCACCTGCAAAGCAAGTTGTTATAGCTGTTAGTCCTCACATGTTTTGCAACTTGTTGAGACACACACGTAGAGGTTCTCCACTCTGCCGTTTCCCCAGATCAGGTTGTGTTCAATAACACATTTCAAAAGCATGACTTACAGTTCATTGTAGCTGAAGATGAGAGAAGTTGAGTACATCGCGGTGATGTGTGTGCGTGTATAGTCTGTGTGTGCAAATGTGACCAGTCGTAATCCCTTCTATATTTACATAGCAGCCTCAGCAACGTCTGATCTGTATAGGTGGATTGACAGAACTTGGGTCACAGGTCAAAAGATGGGACACTCTGGAAGAGCCCTGAACCAGTTAATATTTCACACCTCACTAATCAGATGGCTCAAAGCACACATCTCACCAAACTGCCTCCACGGGATTCTTTCCTTTATTGCATTTAAAATGTTCTGTTCTCCATTTAAAAAAAAAAAACTAAAAAAGACAGAAAGTGTAAAAAGAAAATGCCTAAAATCCCATTTATATTAATATTCTATAGCATAAAAAGTTTTGTTTGTTGTAGAGACATAATGTTGATGTTCTGTGATGCTGCTGCAATCCTGACAAGGACAAAAAAGTCAGTTCAAGGCCACTTTACTACAGTACTGTAAGATCTTTTAGCAAAGCTAAATACACCGACGTAAAAAATCTACAGTGCAGTTTTTATGACCTCTGTCTGCATCCATTAAACCTTACTGGGACCATTACCCCATATCCACACCCTGGGAATGGATAATGTGACCACTGGTCTATGAACAGCACAAGGACTTAAGACGTTTTATACAGTAATGCGTCTTGTCTTAATCCACACCCTCTGACCCTATGACCCCAATTCCGCAGTTAGAAACACTCTCAGGGGCCCAATACCCCTCATTTTTACCTAAATGTCTGTTAATTCCTGTCATTAATTGCAATCAGTGCCAGCAGTTCATTTCTGTTAGCGATGTGCTGAGACCAGCAATTCCGTTACAGCATTCCTGACTGCAAAAAATGGCACACAACAATTAAATTCTGATAATAACAAAAAAAAGAACAACAACAAGAATAATAATCTATTCCATGTGTACGTGTAACATTAAGTTGCTAGGTGTATTCGTACTGTTCTGCTGTACTCTAAAGAGTAACCTTGTTCCTGTAGAAAAGTGTTTAAATAAAGAGAAAGTGTTTGGGGGTGGGGTGGGGGGGTGTACATTTCCACTTTTTGCCCATGAACATAATACTTTTTTAAAATAATTTTATGAGTGGCACTGGATCACAGCAACATGGAACTGAAAACAGTTTAGCAAGAAACTGCAAATGCACCAACACAATGATCTTACAGCAGTTCTGTCAAATGTTCTCCAGTCCAATGGCATCCAACTGCACTACCATCCACGTGCAAATCCAAAACTTTACAAGCTGTGTGTCAACCAAGCCACCCGCAGCAATGCTTTTCCTTTATTATCTGTGTAAACCAGGG
This sequence comes from Arapaima gigas, assembly GCA_900497675.1. Classification (NCBI taxonomy): domain Eukaryota; kingdom Metazoa; phylum Chordata; class Actinopteri; order Osteoglossiformes; family Osteoglossidae; genus Arapaima; species Arapaima gigas. The sequence continues at coordinate 98,319 of UFQX01000324.1, read as the reverse complement.
GCCTCCATCAGTGGGAGGTGCCAGTACAGTTACACTAGGGCTATGAGGGGGGTTATAAGGTGCCGTAAAAGCAACATGCAACACCTCGGCCCCAATCAACCACACAGACTCACACTTCTACACGCAAAGGCACAAATACACAAGCACACATGAATGTGCACACCCCCCACCTCACGTGTGGGTCTGTCCCTCAGCATCCCCCTCGATTACTCAATCTATCTTTATAAGTCTATGTCAGCTGGTAAATTGAATATACTAAAAGCTGTCTGTTGGTCTCTATATTTAATAAAGTGCACTGATGAGGTGCTGATTTATCGCCCAGCTGTATTCACACTCTATTACAAGAAGATTACGCAGCTCGGCTGGGATCAGCCAGGCAACACAGTAAGTAGATTTTGCCATTTAATAGGAAGGCGAAAACAGGGGCTCAAGGGTGGAGGCTGATCTGTCAGGCTGGCAAGAACCACAAAACATCTCCATTCATACTATGCCTGCACACAACCGCTCTGCTTTGTGAAAGGTCTTGGCAAACTGCTGCAAGCCTTGAGGTGCGGGCCTTCAGTTGTTATTTTTGCAAAAAGCGTTCAGCTATTTACGCATATGTACAGCTGTGTCATTTTTAGTCGGTTCCAGGGAAGTACCTTACTCAAGGATACAACACCAGGAGATTTCAAGCCAGGTCTTTCCAATGCAAGGCAGCAGGTCTTCCAACTACGCCACCTGCTGTATTTATTAAACGATATGAATTCCTGTGAGAATACTGCAGCTCACATAGACAAGAGAGAGCACATACAAGGTGATAGATATCACAGATAAAATAATGAAGATTGATGCAGTACTGGTTACATACTTTAAAGAAAGTGAAATACTTTTTTCAATAAAATTCTAGGAGTGCAGAAATACTGAATTGTGATTTGAAACCGCATACTTTTAATTAAACACTTTTCTAGCAAAAATCTGCTTCCAAAAGGCCATTTGGTACAGTGTAAGCAACTTATAACTCATTAATTTCCCATCTATTCAACAATCTTCCTACTCATTTGAAATCATGTTCATATGTTACATTATTCAAGAAATGACTTTAATTACATGGTATGGACCAAAACAGTTCATTACATGTGTAACATGTTGGAGATATGTTTACATATACTATTCTCTGTTTAATATTTTCGTTTAATGTAATGGTATCTGCCTGCTTATAGTTGTGGACTGCTGATTCAACTTTTGCAGTCAACTTTATCATTAGAGTTTTAATCTTTCGTTGGTTTTCAGCTCAGGCCATATTACAAGCCTTTAATAGACAAACAGACAAACAAAGAAACTGAGATAACTAAACATGCAGCCAGGTGGTTATGCCTGGGTGTGTCTTTTTGATCTGTTAATGCTGTTTTAGCCATTTCCCTGCATCTTAACTGCACTGCAGACAACAGGGGAAAAAATCCCCATTTAAACCAAATTTAAAATTAGGAGAGAAAGGTGGAGCTAATATGAGAAACTGTCATCTTCTGAGCAAAGTTAAAATGAGAAAGAAGGGTCTGAGGTAAAAGGCCTCCAACATCTCCCAACAGAGCTCTTGGAATTTAATTAAGAAGGATCATGGGATTGTTGGTAATTGCTGCATTTTACATTTATCTTTTTGAGGCTTGTTTGCATTAGTTATCAAAAAACAAGATGGTCTACTGATTAAAGGTATTTATGGCTCATGAAAATATCCTATGAGCCTCACTATCTTGCGCTGCTGTGCTTGCAAGTGCTTTGAATTGCAGAGTGCTGCTCCCCAGTAAATTGAAAACAAGCAATTACACAAAATGTGCTTTATCTGGGTATCAATTTTGAAGAAGATTATCCTTGTCGGATGAGTTTTCCTCGTCCGTACTGTCAAATCAACACAGACGGCACTTAGTGTGAATGCAGCAGTCCTACTAACCCCAACCCGAACCCTTCACAGGTGATGGGAAAATGCTGGTCCAGCCAGAGATGTGAGACAGTGCTGGGATTAACAAGTGCACTTTATCTATCTTCACTCCACAGACCTTTGGGAAGCGGGGCTGCAGGCACTAAGATGCCACTGAAGCACGTCACACCTGAAAGCGTCCCAGTATTGCACTTTTGACGGGAGGTGAATATGACAAGGGGTGGTGGGTCATGAGCACAAAGGATGCCAAATTATAAAACCCGCGACTGCCACACTTCTCACATGCCATGGTGAGGAAACATCCTGGTACGGCTGTCTAGGGGGCACATAGTCTGCAACCGGGTTAAAGGCAGCTATGTGCTTCTGTGCTCTTAAGGACCCATCTGTTTCTGTCTTCTTTTCATTGCCTATAATGACTTCACAACAATTACACCATGGCTCTACTTGGCTCCCCCAGAGCGATATGCTGCAGAAAGACGATTGTCTAAACACTTGAAGTGTACTGGCCTTCCTAATTACTAACAAATCAGCGGTTGGATTAAAATGGCAGCTACTTCAGGACACTACCATGAAGGTGGCTGATGATAAGTCAAAGGGGAATTTGTATTCTGATGTACGCTGCACTGGCCTCGATAGTAACTTTCATGGGCACACTAGCTCCGATTGACAGCAAAAAATGCTGGAGGAGGCTGTGAAAAACCCACAAGCTCAGAAACATGCAGTTCCCTGTAATGCCTCCTTTGCTGTTCCGTGGAGATATACGTTACATTATCCTCAGAGTGAAAGCACCTTTAACTGGAATTTATACAAGAGGACAATAAAAAGGCCAAACACTGATACATTTAAACACTTGAAAAGTGAAACAATTTTGTATCGGAGAAGGAATTTAAGTGTTGTACATTTTCTGTCCACCAAATCTTCCCAATGAGGTAAGAGAAATTATAGCAAAATCCTTTGGGGAAAGCACAGGTGACTTCCTTAACTGTCCTGAATGGTGAACCTCAGCAATCTGTCAATGGCCCATTCACGCTCAATAAGCCCAGATCAGTGCAATTGAAACGTAATTTGAACACAATTCTAAACGTTAGGTAGAAAAAGAGGGCTATGAAAAAATCAATCAGAGAACTTAAGCACCAATTATCTTGACACATCTACTGTTACCTTTGGACTTGGTCATTGGCCTCCATCTCAATCAATGTGCCGTACTTCATAATGAACTGTTAATCTTTTTAATTCCACTGCCCCAGGCCTAAAAAATCTATCAGAATGCAGTCAGCTATTTTTCCCTTCTCCTGTGCTTCTTTCATGGGCACAAGACAGATGTGGGTAAGCTGGGCCCCAACAAAATGCCCTGGTCACAGGAGGCAAAGTGTGCAGCCCTGCACGCATGAAGCATCTCTAATTCCCTGTGTCAGCACCACATACACTGTTATACCGACCACACCTATTACCCTCTTAAAACACCACACACAGTACCGTACCCACAAACCATCCCTAATACCCTATGATAACACCTGGGCCCTCTACCAGTGCTGTTGCTCGCAAGATTCACTACTAGTAAGATGACTCAATATGGCTTCAAGAAGTTGTTTCCTTCATTAAATGTATTTCCTTGGGTGTTCATATCAGCTAGTTTAGTCTTGAAACTGGAATGGGGCTAAAAGGTAACTACTTTGAATCTCTGTCCAGAGGGTGTGTAGTTGCTGCACTTTCCATGATTAAGCTCCCTTAACCTGCACCTTGGAAATCTGGCTTGCAGGGAGGTGGATAACTTTGCTACTTAAATAAATTAAGAAATAATTAAAAAACTATGTGTTATGTGTTTACTCCAGATCCCTTAGTCCTATATTACAGTTTGTCTAAAGATCTGAAATCATTCAATGCGACAAATATGCAATAATAGGGAAAGTTAGAAAGGGGGCAAATACTTTTCACAGCACTGTACATTAATTATATGTTGCTGTTTCACTCTGTTTCTTGCAGGCAATGTTACTGTCTTTTATTGTCTTTTACTAGATTTCTTAATTATTGGGGGGTCTTTATTCTTTCTATTCCCCAAACAGAAAGTCCTGGGGAAAAAGGTGTTACTAGATGTCATCCTTGCCTGTTCCCTTAAATACAATTACTGGCTGACAGGCTGTCTGGGGGGGGGGGGGGGGTTTTGATAGATGTTGTGTTTATTTTATGGCTTAATTTTCAG